>JAFBJQ010002482.1:14712-80376 GCA_016785345.1 Trinectes maculatus | reverse complement strand
TAATTTCCCAATTTGGGATTAATAAAGTATGTTCTTCTTCTTCTTCTTCTTAATATATAGAGGCGCTATTCAATTTGACTATGAAAGCAAGGCACAATAAAGCATGTTTGCATTTTGATCAGTCATGTATATATATTTTTAAGAAGCTCTCCTTTATTTCACTTGACTAACAAATCCAAGCAGAAAGCATTGAGCTACAGACTGCCTTTGTTATAACAGGGTTTGTTTGTAGGTAGGTAACAAAAGCTCAACCACCTATTGGCTGTGGTTTGTAACAAAATTCTTTGTTAGAGTCACATTGTTGTCATATCTCATCAAACACAGTACACAAATTTGTGATATTCTTTTTATTATTTCATAGCAACTGGCAAACACTTTATAGGTGATATGGCATAGTTTCAATAAATTCAATGAATTATAACAATGAATTATAATCCACGTAGGCCTGTTTCAAATGTAGATGTAATAAGGAGGATAATGAGGAACCAAGAGAATCATCATTCTGTTTATTAATCCTTTTACCAAAATCCCACCCCAATTTTTTTTTGCCATATTATGTGTTTAATATACGTTTATTATGTATATTTTTGTATCACATTTGTTGGATTGGGTGTTTTTGGCAACTTTTTGCTAACAACAATGTTAATTTTAGAAACAAATATTAAATAATATTATTATTATTTATAATATTATATATATATTATTATATTATTTGCCTGTAAAATGTGTAAATATCAAACATTTGACGCAGTTTTTCTCTTGTGTAACAAATATGATGCAAATGGTTTGAAAGGGTTAAATCCCACTGAGGCGGTCTCCTCCACCACCACCCTGCCAGCTACAGACACGCGCAAACACATGCAGCCAAAGACGACATCAATATCAATATCGACCCACCATCATGTACAAACATAGAAAGCCAATGCTTCTACCCACACTCAGTCCCGGATTAGAAACACGGAGCCCTGAGGTTATAGAAGTGAGAGGACACAAAGTCTGACAACATTAATGTAACAGTTATCAATATCCTCACCTGAGGCAATTACTAGATTTCTCTGTCCACGTGTGTGATGAGGTCAGGACGACACCAATCAAGCCTTTAATGACCCAGAATCTAACAGCTCACTGCCCAGCAGGAGCACACACACACACACACTCCATCACAATAAAGGCAGATGAGAAGACAGACGTCAATTTCAAGTCTGTCAGTGTTCAGAGCTGCTTCCAGTAAATTTACATTTACATTTTAACCGCACAGTCAAGAAAAGAAAAAAAAATCTTTCTTTGTTAACAATGTCTGGTTTCACAGACAACATCCTTGGAGTGTGGATGACAGCCAGGGTGGGGGTAGTTAATCTGAGCACTGATGAGAAAGCTGTACAGTAGAGAGGGTGTGTCTGCAGGGAGATGGGGGATGGGGGGTGGGTGGGGGGGTAACTTGAGTAATGCGATGTGGCGTCACCCCGTGAGTCTCCTGGGTGGAGGAGTGAGAGATTAGCTGTCGAGTCAAACACAGACCTACTCCTCCTCCTCCACCAGCTGAGACTGTCCAGCATCCCAACAGCAGGTTGTCCACACACACCTGCATCTCAACAACCACAACAACACGTAGCTCTTTATCCCTCACCATGTGTGCATGAAGCTAAACATACTGTATGTGCGTTCATCTCCAGTTTACCAACACAGAGACTACATTTGTTTTTTATTACGGGTGTCCGAAGACTTTTTGGGGACGAGTACTTAATTTTGAGGCTGTGGGTTGTGTGGGTCCACTTTGTCTCGCTTCTCTGGTGTTTGCCTCTAAAGTTGGTTGTGCGTCAAGCTGCAACGAGCAACCGCAAACTCAGTGAACTCTTGTTTGTTTTTTTTAAATCCTGGACTTGGTAAATAGCCCACATGTCTACTTTTTAATGTAGACTTGCATTTTAATGTTGATTTTTGTTTCCACAAAAATGTTGGTGGACACAATGGTGGTGGTGAGTGTGTGAACATATTGGTTGTTGCTATTGATTGAACGGTTGCTCACTTTGTTGATTTTATTTGCTAGCTTTATAGTCGTTTGTAATTATGGTGGATCAGAAGGGCTGTTGATGCAAGATACTGTAAGTTCCCCACAGGAATAATAAAGTGTGTCACACATCACCCTGTCTATCATTTTAGTATTTCATTGTTATACTATAGTCTCACAATGACTCTGAACTGAAGTAACAGACTCACATAAGCTGTAAACTGTTAACTATGTTTGGGATTTTTTCAATTTCAGTGGACACCTGTCACCCAATCATGTTGTATGTGTGTGTGCATGGTGTATTAAAATCACAGTGTGGAGACTCAGCGCGAAGAAGATGTTGTATTTTGTTTTAAAAATCATCTCCAAGACAAAATCTGATAAAACAAATCAGGGCGACATGTTTGGAGAGAGAAGCTTGTTTTTTTTTTTCTGTTGTAACAAAGATTGGCTTTGGAGCAGTAGTAGTGGCCAGAGGGTGGTAATGCAGCACACACACATAAACAATGCACGCACACACACGCAAACGCACACACACACACCAACACTCTCTCATCCTAAATTAAAACAAGGTCACGACTCCTCCCATCCTCCAACCAAGGTCAAGGCTCAATCATTCTCAACACATCGCTTTCCTTTTTCGCCTCAGAGGAGACTTTCATATCTCTTCTATACCTCTTCCTTTATTTCTCTCCACCTCTTCTTTTCTATTACCTCTCACTCGTGACCCCCCCACCTCCCATCACTATCACTCCCATGGCACCTATGTTGAAAACACACACCACAGTCTGATTTTTCATATCAAAGCGCTGTCTGGCTTTTTCTACCACAGGCGAGGATCTGGGGATTAACACTAATAAGCCTTTGTTGATTTCGAGTGGTTTTGATTTCACTTTGTGTATTCACCTGCACACACACATCCACCCAGAGCACAGCACAGCATGCATATACAGCATGTTGTGCTGTCAGTCACTGACCTACAGCAATGGTACCATGCTTTGAGGAAGTGATTTGATGGGGTTGCTGAGCAAACAGGCCATAAGTGGGGCATTCTCTACATATTTGCTCCCCAGTGCAATATCTGTTCATAAATGCTGGGATCTGCAGGTTTAACCATCACATAAAGCTTTATATCAGAGGACCGCAGAAGACGAATATCAGCAGCATTCAATTCATATTTATTTTCATTGCTTAATTCTGTAATATGACAGCATTGGATGTCCAATGACGCTCTTTTTACATGGAGGGAATTGCTGTGAATGAGTGTCGACCAGTTTTAATGTATAAAATCATGTGTGTTGGAGACAAGGTTCCTGCTCAGGAACAATGCATTGCAATTTATAGTCCTCAAATACCGACAAACAAGAAAATGATCCAGGGTGAGAACTTTGCTGCTCACGTAGCATTTGAATCCAGTTATTATGTATTCATGTAGTGTATGAATCACAGAGGTACAAAGTATGGCTCGGGATGCTGATAATGTTTGCTTTTTCTGTTTACCTTTTTTATCTGGGCTCATTATCTCTCTCTTCCATTCTTCTCTCTCACACACACACACACACACACACACACACACACACACACACACACACATATACAGACACGGCACAATTTCCTGATCGAATCATGTGACAAAAGCACAGTTGGACAAAGAGATGAGACCGGTGCTGATGTGTTATGACTTCATTTACTGAAAACCATATCTGCAAAGATAAACACTGATGCAGGAACACAATGGCTGAACCCACACAGAGACACATGCTGTCGCACAATCAGACCTGTTCCTCTCTGCTAGACAGTGGTTAAAGCAGTCGGTTTGTTTGGGAGCCAAAGAGGATGAAGGGAAAATAAAACCTCGCCACGGGGCACAGCTGCTTTAAAGTCACACAAATATATACTGTACACACAAGTTCACACACACACACACGCACACACACACGTGTTGCAGGAAATAGGCTCTGTCAGAATGCACAATCCATACTGCAGCCGTGGCCTTAGGGGAAGACGTTAAGGAGACAAATGGAGGGAAATCTCAACAGCCACGGCACTGCCTTCATCCTAACACTCACACTCTTAATCACACTCACCCTCTCTCACACACACACACACACACACACACACACAGTTGACTTCCACACATTAGCCAGCAGCAGTGGTCCCATGCGTTGGCCTCACCTCTGCTCCCACCACAGGGTCCGGCAGCCTTTGCTCGACCTGCAGAGCCATCACTCTGTGGTTCAACAGAACCG
This sequence comes from Trinectes maculatus, assembly GCA_016785345.1. Taxonomy (NCBI): domain Eukaryota; kingdom Metazoa; phylum Chordata; class Actinopteri; order Pleuronectiformes; family Achiridae; genus Trinectes; species Trinectes maculatus. Next base: position 76,119 of record JAFBJQ010002482.1, on the reverse strand, counting down.
CCACAAATTAACCAGTCAACTCTTAACCTCTCCGCTGCAGGAAATACATCACGGCCAAAGGCCACATCCTGTGCTCCTCGACCCCTCTGCTGCAGCCCCCACTCAGGGCTTTCACCCAGCACAACAACAAAACAATGCAACAAGCACAAAGGACACGCACAGAGAATGAAAGTAAAGCACTGACAACACTTATGTTTAGTCCCGTCATTGGCCCAATGACAAAATCCCTGCTCTTAGTTTTCACCACTGCTGTTTCATGTTTATATTTTCTTAGAAACCAGCTGGAAAGAGAAGAATCTTCTCTGTTTCCACTGGCACAGCCGGGGAATAGTCATGTGACATATGTTGTCAGCTTTGCATATAGATATGAAACAGAATAAAATTAGAAAATAAAATGATCATTATCAGTTTGAAACACCATTTTAAAATATAATATGTACAAAGCATCACTTACATTTTAGTTTATTCCAGTTATGGCTGGAACTGCTGGACCTGTCCTCTAATATAATGGCTGAGTGATGGCCGCTCTGACAACACACTGGGCCTGGAGCCTTCACATCTCATTTACTATTCACATGTTCTGAGTGGACCTACATATTTAAAAGGTCATACTACACTTTTTCTAATTATAGCCTTGCTTTGCTCTAATTAAAAACAATAAGTCCAACCCTAGACTTCTGTTTCACGTTGTGATCAATGTGATTGATACTCCATGACACTGGACTCCCCTCCAGAGGATTGCAACATATTGCTTCTCTTCTTTTCCCACTGGGCCTCAGTCACAGATTGTTGCATTTTGTATCATTTTGACTGTGAGGCCTTGCACTGTTTCCCTGTGCTCACCCCGTCCTGTTTCTCTATCGCCACCGTCTGGATAATAAAAATGAAATCAGTCAATGTATATTTTGGTTATTTATTATAAACTAGTAGTTTTATGCAGTTTTCTCTATTGATCTACCCCAAAAAACTTGTAACTAGCCACCAGACACCTTAGCCCAGGATATCTGCCCCTTCCCATGCTCTTAAATCAAAGATTTCACTCATCTTAAATCCATTTCTTACCATCATCATGTAGTTACTGGTTGTTCCATGCTGATAAACAAACACAGGTCTAAAAGCCGTTATGGTCAGGGTTATTCATTTTACTACTGTTTCCTTTTTCTGTTAATACGTACAGGACACTTGTTGTCTAGTTAACTTTGCTAAAGGCATTTTCACACAGAACAAGGAGTGTGACCTTTGACCTTCATAATTTACCGCGTAAATCCATGAAGAAATCAGTTGATGACCAGTGTGGGAAGGAGGAATGATCACAGTAATTACAGCACAGTAAATACAGTCATTAAATTTACACACACACACACACAGACACACTGGGGTCCAAACGTCTGTGGCCATATGTCCAGTTCTATATTTACATAGACTTGAAATGTGAAAAGATGCTTTGAAGTACAGTATGAATAAGAATGCTGATGCTACCTTCAGCTGCATCTCTTTATCCTCCCCCACCATCCACTTCTCTTCATACTCTTCACAGATTGTTTTCTGTCTCTCTCTCTGCAGAGTGCAGTGAAGGAGACCCGGGGAAACAGAGAGACAGGGAGGGGTCGAGATGCTTCTGTGATTCTTCTTCATGCATTGGGGATCTCTTCCAGGCATTTGTATGACAGAAGGGGGCTTTGAAAGCAAATTAGGCTCTTTTTAGGCTTCATCGGGCACAAGCCCATGTACTCCAAGGTCACATCTAATTTGATATGGAAGTGGTTTTAAATATTCATCCATGACCCCAGGTGCTCCCCTATGTACAGGCAGCGAGTGCGAGGAGCAGTGGCTTGTTAGCTGCTGTCACTGAAAACAGTTGCCAACATTCGCTCCAGGCAGGGAAGTGGAAGAATAAACGTAACGTTTGACTTGAGTTGTGTTGGGGGTGGGAGGAACCCCCACAGCATCCGCACAGGTGACAGTTCTGATCCCACTGAACATGTTTTTTCACCCGCCAAAGTAGTGATTTGCATGTAAATTTGGAGAGTTGCTCCACAGCCAATTAAAAACTCGCCCAAGGAGTGTGTTCTTTTATTAATAGTTTCACTGAAGGCAGGAGGGGTTTCCAAGTTCCAGGGGCACTTGGCACTAAACATCACAAAGGGTTCAGAGCAGCCAACAATTATCATAAAAATGAAACTATCTGAATATAAATCTGTTGCATTATTCAAACGTAGATGTGTTTTTTTTTTCCGATTTGACAGTCTTTGTCTCTGTTGCTAGAAAAAAAGTTTGTTTCTGCTCACAGATTAATAATTATATGGTTCTTTTCCCAATTTCATGACGATGTTGGTCAATTATGTTAAACCAAAAACAGGTACAATACACTTAGATAGACTTAGATAGTCCAAAATGAGATCCACTCCAGCTCCAAATGAACTTGACTGCATGCATGAAGTGGAAGGAGTGATGCCTCTGAAGTCGTGAATATGCAGATCCAGCAGCTCATGGTAATTTTGGTGCTCAGTTTGGCATGAAATTGCACCTCCACATAGTCAGACCACCTTTTATCACACACGCAAAGCAATTTTTGTGGCTTCAGCTGGCTGAGGGACATGAGCGTAGAGGACTCTGAAGTGACAACGCACTCTGCATGCATGTTGAGTTTCAGTTGCTTACACATTTATTAACCTGCCGCAGATTGAGATGTCAATCAAAATACTGCTTCACAGAGTCACACCATCTTAATGGCCTGGACCAGTAATGCCACTGAGTGAAGACTGAGGACACGGGTTGTTGAAGAGAAAGACAATACTGATGTCCTGTCAGGGACGATTTAGGACGGAGACAAACCCCTCTAAGAGTCCTGAGTAGAAAATAGAAAAATACAAAGACTATATCAATCCGTTCAATGAGCCTATCACCTGCAGCTGAACCAGGAACTACATCAAGCCAATCATCATGAACTCATTATGGTTTTAGCTGATGCAGTGACAGATACAGACTCTGAATGAACATGGAAATGGAGGATACCAAGCAAATACATGGTCTTTGTTTTTGTATCTTTAATAATGTGCTTTAGCATCACATTTTTCCAGTTCTCTGGTATAAAACTGAAACCTGTTATGAACTTATTTTACTGTAAATACAGGGGGTCCTCGAGTTACGACGAAGATCCGTTCCTGAGAATGTGTCGTAACCGAATTTCAACGTAAGTCGGAACATACATTCATATGTAAGGTACATAGTAAGTTGTGCCACTAGATGTCGCTATAACACCACCCTAAAATAAGAGTTTATTATGGTGAATTGCCTTTTTGTCCCTCTTGACACACCGTAGAGGTTGAAATCGCGAGTGTAATGAGCATTTCCTTTAGATTTCTGATATCAACCTTGTAGACCCAGTGTTGTGAATAAACCTACGGTATCGCCACGATCCCGAACCCATCTGTGTCCGTGTGCATCTCCTTACCGGCTGCCGCTGCACCCCCCGCCAGCCGTCCATTTCACATAAGTAAACACAACGCAGAGTAGCCTAGCTGTGGAGGTGTTGGAGAGCCGGCACCAACTAGTTCCCGTGTGAAGTCTGTACATATTTACAGGGCAAACCGCTTAAGCCGAAACAAGGAAGTTCATGGGAGATTTGTCGTAACCACGAAAACGTTGTATCTCGAGACCGTCGTAACACGAGGACCCCCTGTAGAAGACGTTTTGCACACATTTCTAGCCAGAATATAACCAGATATTTAACAAATGTGGTCATTGTGTTGCAGAATGTTGAGTAAAAATGTGCAGTAGCAGTTGTAGCATAAAGTGATGTACCCATACTTGAATGCTTTCCCTTCAGTTTGTTTGACCTGTAAATGCAGGTCTGTGCTGTGCACCGTGTATTAACAGAAGAGCTGTGGGAGCTTATGTAAAAGTAAAGAATTGGAATGGTGACATAAAAAGACTTATTATCTGAACTGTATGTAAAATAGAAAGAAATGTAAAATTAAACAGTAAAAGTTCCAGAAGCTAAACAGTGTACTTGAGTAAATAAGCTGTCAGGACTGTTGAATTGAAGGAGACTTCTCAGGAGACAGGACAATGAGAGCAGGGTCTCATGGGGAAACACTCGAATGAGTTCTGTGACAAATGAGCACATGCATTAACGTACACATTCACTCATTTACACACACATTCAGCACTCGGCGAGGCTGTGCGCAAATCCCAGATGGCAGTTTTGACAGATCTCTTTGATAAGTGCTGGTGAGATCACACAAATATTTAACAGCCTCAGCTAAATCAGCAGCCGCCACTGCTGCTTTATATCGGATATATTATTTAAAATGAGAAGCATAAATATGCACAAAGGTACATGTACAGGAATGAGCCATGCACATGTGAACCTATGCTCATACATGCATTTCATAGAGTTGGCCCTGACACACAACTTCATCATCTCCTTATGTATTTGACACCACAACTAAAGTTGATTTGTTAGCTTCATAAAGCTACCACACACACACAGACAGAGTTCTGCAGACAATAATAATGTGAGGGCTTTATTTACTTATCACTAACACAATGTGCTGTTTGCTTTTACATTAAGGAGGCAAAACGTATAGAGTGACTGACTGGTTACAAGGTATAGACTATACACTTTAAAGGCAGTCAACAGCAGCTTTGGAGCAGCAGCGAAGCTGAAGGTTCTTTCAAAAGACAAAAACCTCAAAGCCAACAATCACTAGAAAACAAGAGGTGGTAGATATGAATTACCCAACACACAGAAGCATCTGACGGCCAAGTAGAGAACAGACCAGGCTTATATAGAGCAGGAGATGACGTGATTAGGAACAGGTGTGCCTTGCCACGCCCCCTGGCACACACCTGCTCTGGAGGAGCTGTGTGTGTGTGTGTGTGTGTGTGTGTGTGTATACCATATGTACATAACTAAGTACGGTTTGACTAGTTATATGGCTGAGTGTGTTACAATGACACGTTGATGAATTCGTCCAACCTGTAAGTTTACATTTTCCATAACACTAGAAATATGCCGATGCTCCCTATTCATAAAATTCCCTATAGCAGTTCCCTCATGTTGTGGCTCTACAAAGCGGCTCTATCATACATTATATGATCCTTCCCAAGGTGACGTATACTGTGAAGTTTTTGAACCTGTCTCTCCTCGTCCCTCTCCTCCAGTTTATCCCTGCTGATTTGTGTCTTTGAGCACAAACGGCACATAACACAAAGCGGATTTCTTTTCAGACCTGATGCACTCACTTATTACTGACTACAAAGGTGAACCTCTTCACAGAGAGGCACAGAGGAGAGACAGCACGGTGATGAGAGAGAAGGGACTGCAGCGTATTTACTTCTGTAGTCATTGTGTTGTTTCCATACATCCAGCACAGGGACAAGGTTGGCTTTTTGTCTGACAGGCTTTTCAAACCCGGGGCGACATTAAACTTTGAAGTTGGTCTCCACTTCTGAGAATATGTTTTGCAGCTGATGGATGTAATGTGCTGTGAATGCAGAGAAGAGAGCCTGAACGCTTCTGCTTTTTCTTTTGTTCTCTATCTGCATCCTATGTGCTCTATAGGTTGCCCCTCGCAAGCTGCTCATCCTTTGTGCACTGCAGAAGAATGTCCTACAGTGCCCCCTAGTGGTGCTTTGGAGAACCACACCCCCCATTCGAGACCACTGATGTGAACCAGTTTCTTTGTTCCAGCTGTTGCACTGAAATACAGCTTTACGGCTGTACGGCTCAGGAAAACCAGTGCAAATAGTTTGCAACATGACAAGGAGAAAAGAAAAGAGGCAGGACGGGAGATCACATTGTTTTCTTTCCTCCTCCAGGTTTTCTAAATTATTCTACAAACATCTGTCACATCTCCCATCTGTCACTGAGGAGTCTTCTCTCTCATGTCCAGGCTTTTATTCAATATCTGTTTTTCAATAGAAAAACACACAACAGACACACATTGTATGTTGTGTAGCTCCTTATCCTCACGCTACAGCCAACAATCAGACTCTAATGTGAAATCATTAGATGTGTTTGGTTGAGGGTTGATTCAGAGGGAGCTGGCAATTTTACAGTCAATGAGCATGCAAATAGGCAGGTTGTGTTTCTGTGATGGGACAGGAAGGCAACAACGGGGTCTCTGTTTGTATATATTAACACTGACACACACACACACCCCACACGTACACACACACACACACACACAGTATATACAATCCCATATTCATGCACACACACAAGCCAGGACAACTGGTGCATTCTCCTGAGAGGTCAATCATGCAGAACCAAATCTCACAAACGCACGCACACACAGATAGATGCATGCACGTGGGCACACACACACACGAATGCACACGCACACAGGCACGCGCACACACCCTGGGGGCTCCTCGTGTCCCACAATCACAATCACAGTGTTTATTCTCACAATCTATTCATGTTAATGTCTCTGCTGTGTAACATACTGATTACTTCACCAGGACTGAGATGAGATGAGACAGTGTGTGTGTGTGTGTGTGTGCGTGTGTGTGTGCCAGGATCAAATCAAGATCCAGACCTTGTCTCCAATGAGGACATTTTTGAAATTGAGGACATTCTGGAGATTGAAACTAAGACATTTTTATTGGGAGAGAGAGTGCAGATGTTTTGTAGAGGGAGTATTTTCCTTTTTGGAAATGAGAACATTTTTAGAGAGTGGGAAAGTTTTTGGCCGAGGTATTTTCTTCCTCCTCCCAAAAAAGAACGAGCTGAGATGGCGAGTGATATTTGGAGAAAGAGACTTTTTTGGTATGAGGAGAGCGGGGACATATTTTGGAAAGTAGTTAAACATGTTTTTTAAGGCAGTGAGTGATTTAATGAATGTTGTTGTTATTTCAATCTGAGGATGTTTTTAACAGTGACAACATGAAACTCACTTGACTTCACTTAGGTTTCCAAATGCAACGTCTCCATCTATTTATCAAAGTCACAAGTTCAAAGAAAGCATTTTTGCTTCAGGGTAGTTTTATTTTTAGATTTTGGCAAATGGAAAGTGCGATGAACGTGTCATTTAACTTGTCAGCGTGGGACGTTTGAGTGAGACGTGTGAGCTGCACCACAGATGACGTGGGTATTGCATTCATTTAGTCTTTTACGTGGGGAAATATGACTAAATAAAGAAGTCTGTGGCAGCTGTCTCTCTCTCTCCCACACACACACACACACACACACACACACACACACACAGGCAGCAGTGTATCATCGCTGCCACAGAAAGGCAGAATGCAGGATCAACACTGTCAGGATCTCTCACTCTCTCTGGAGACGAACCAGGATCCAGCCGCCTTACAGATGCCATCCTCTCTCCCTGCTCTTTTCATCTCTCTCTCCTCATGATTCTCTCCTTCAACACTTTAGTGGCCTTTTCTATCCCCTCTGAGATTCCCTCACCGAATCAAACCCCATCTAGACCAGCTCTACAGACTCCATGGGGGATACACGTCAACACCGAGCAGTAAAACTTGCTTCCCTGTTCGCGAGACAACGACATAGAAGACAAGCAACAGCCCCCCAGGGTCCGTGTCTCCATGGAGAGAGGGTGACGGTTGCCAGTGCAGCCTCATGACCAGAACAAACAAAGACAATTTGTGGGTCAACGCACCAAACTTTGTACGTGTGTATCTGTGAGCACAGAAAGCCTCTGGGCCAAAGCTGAAAGAGCTGTGGGTTGTGGTGTGGAGCAGTCAGCTGGGAGAGGATGCAGGTAGAGGAGGAAGTAGCTGCCTGTCTGTGCTCAGCCGATGTATTTTTAGCTCATGCATGCATGGTATAGGAATAATATATCATATACCACACTGTGATGGTTCAGCTCAGTGCTACCAGGCTGCAACAGAGTACTTTGATTATTGACAAAGCATTGATTGCTTATTGTCTTTTTTTTTTTTTGAAGACATCATCAGTATGTCATGAAACTGACATTTATGTTTCAGATCTTTATGTTAAAGATTCATTGTCATAACTTATTATTATTAACTAAGATGAACATTAAGCACAAAGCTGATTTGTCTTAGTTACATTGGGCAGCAGGTTTGTTTTTGTGTTATTTGTGTTTATTGTTTTGTGTGTTTTTTTTCTGTTAGTAGGATAACTCAAAAACATATTGAATCACATTGCATTTAGCTGATCTGATTAAGGGGCTGAACTTCAAGCAAGTGACCATCACAACCACCATTGGCTCCCCATGAAGCAACCACACACACAATATTGTGTTTGTGTCTCTGTCTGTCTGTCTGTGTGTGCGTGACGTCTCTGTTGCAGTGATTCATCCCTCTCAGCTGTGTGAGCTCTGTGCTCATTGTCTCTGAGATGTACGCATTATGAGTTTTTTTTAAAGCATTGGTATTGTTTATTTATTTTCCAAGTGGATGGCTCTACCAACACACACACGCACACACAGTATACTACCCAAGCAATATAAATTTTTATACATACACTTTTCATTCCACATACTATAATAACACGAAAGCATTAATATACATTGGTTATGGAGCTTTAAATTTCACCAAAGGCAGAAAGAATCATGAGTCTGACCTCTGATTCTTTCTGTGTGGTATGATAATACAGATTTGTTATCTGCAGACCCGTTAGGACACTACATTTGGATGTGAAAACAACATATTTGGCCACACACAGACTTTAAAGGACAAATCAAATGTATTCATAGTTGTTGCCGTCTTTGTTTCTTTTCTATAGTAGCTGTAAGAGTTTGATTGCAGAAGGTGAGAAGGAGAGGTGAGCTGTGAGACTTTCTTCATGAATGATGCCTTGACGGTGAAGTGTCTCTAACATGTACATGCCAATACAGGTAGTCCATGCTGACCAGTTATTATTCTTCTCCTACAGTCACTGTGGCCCTGACATGCAGTGATATGTCTGAGGTGGTGCAACCTGCATTTAGCCTGCTTTCATCCCAAATTAATCTCCAAGCTCTGATCCGCCTCGGTCCTTTTTCTCAACCAGAAAAACCATGAGTCCATCAACGGATAAGACACCACATGCTGCACCAGACGTCTTCTGGGTCACTGGTGAGATCTGAGATGTGGAGCACAGCTCAGTGATCTGGAATCAAGGTTCCCCTTGATGCCATGACAGCATCCTAACAGATCAGCTGCTGAATCATGCCTGTCTTTGTCTGGGTTCCAGCATGTTCATTTCTTCTTCATAGCATTGGATCCTCCTCCACGATAGTAAATACAGAAATAAGAACTTGTTTATTTCCTCTGAGAGATACAGGTGGAGCAGAAGAAGAAAGGAGGGGGCGGGGCTTCAGATCACCACAGCATCCATATAAAATTCCTGAACAAAGAAAGCGACCCCTGCCAACCTTGATTCCATTTTCCATTGTTTAATAAAATCAGAAGTGACCCCAGACAGTCCCTTGTTAATGGTTTATCATCTCTACCCCACCATCCCCTCACCCATGCTCTACACACACACCCCCACCCTCACTCCTCATATCCAGCAGCCCAGAGGGACCCTGATATTTACACACAGACGAGAAGACACCGCTCGCCCGCTGCGCCAGCTGCACTCGCAGCAAGAGCAAAATGAAACCGCTGCAGCCGTGGTGAGACTGGTGAGGGGGATGAAAGGTTACCGTGCCACCATATTTAGATCAGGTTATGGGACACAGAGGAAGACTTAGGGAAAACGACTATCTCCCTAAGCACTGGCCTCTGTCGTAGATTTGAGCGAATCACCCCCGAGTGGGCAGTACTCAGGGTTTGCTGAAAACACAGTGATGTCGCCTTGATGGGGATGGTGTCTCTTCTTTTCAAGAGGACTTTGATCAAAGGATAAAAACCCAAAAGATAAAAAGCAGGGGTGTGTAATGGTTTGACCCGGAGTCGTTTCAGCACATCTTCAACGCCTCATAAACTTTTAGATTCTGGCCCCAAGTTGATTTAAATCTATTTGATTAATCCGACGGATGGTACAGACATAAAAAGTAACTCGAACGATTTAATCAGCGTTGGACACCAGTTCAAACAAAGCATTAATTAATGTGGAGCCACTGCTACTGTAGATCACATGGTGAGTTGCTGCAGCATGAGGCCCATAATGCACTTGGTGAAATTAAAAGAATCATTTGTGCAGTGACGCCTCCAGCTATGGCTCAGGCCACTGGCTCACGGGAAAGTGGCCAAGCGGGTATTTTTTGGATCTAATTATTATCAGCTGTGGTAACTGCCTGTTTGTACATAAAGATGGACGACACAGGTCCAGTTTCTCTTCTCCAAGTTCAGTCATAAAATTGCAGATACAAATATCTTGGTTGTATAATGTATATAAGTAATGCCATCTGGATCCAGAGACTGATCAGTTTTGATGAGGACCGGAGTCATCAGATCAAGGTCTGGACAATAAACCTGGTCTAATTAAAAGCAAGTCGATCAACTGGGAGAAATTAACCGCTGGTTATAAAGCGGTGTGAGACACAACATCCAACAATAATTTGATTCATTTCACGACCATGAATGAATTTCATGAGCAAACGGCCCGGTGCAAAGGTCCCTGGAAGCACAACCTGTTCTGCAGAAGTCTTCAATGCATGTGCAGATTCAAGTGCATGTGCAGAACAGATCAGTCCTCTGTGACCCGTCTCTGTGGTTTGGACATAATTTGAATTGGATAGTGAAAGCAGGCCAACAGCTAGATGTAATGTGTGCAATAGCAGTACAGGACATACAAGAAAGAACATCTTGGATTGCAGACAATTTCTTCTTAGTGCATTGCAGAGCTGTTTAGTAGTTGGACTGATTGAGTTGAATAATTATAATGTACTTGTGTGTACTGTGTGAATGTATAGTATGGGAAAAGAAGCACCACTTTGGTGTCAGCAGACACAGTATTAAACGACTCAGATCTGTATACTGGGATCCAACACTGAAATTAAGGGATGACCCTCCAGCCTGTCAAAGGAGAGAAAGCTATTTAAGACACTTCAATCTGTGTAGGCGAAAAAACATCAATTCAGGGAATTTTATATTTCATCCCTGACACCGTTTGTTCTCTAACTTCTGTGAGTCTAATGTAAACAGAACCTCTGTGGCAACGTTAGATCTTTATTCATTTTCCTTCTCCTCGCGGAGGAGGTAAACACCTCCGCACAGAACATCTGTTCAGATTAAATGCGGGAGCGTCATATGTTAGTGCTTCCTTCAAGACGAGGTATGCTTTGCACTGGAGCATTCATAATGAGGCATATGTTGTGTTCGGGTCAGACAAACACACAATTTTTCTACATTTACTGCCTGGACAGGAAGGTGGCAGGTGCATCTGCCCCCCTGAGAAAGATGCACAGCTCTTATTAGCTGAGTCAGCACAACCCGATAACAGATACACAGATAGCTGTCCACGTGCTAATAAATAGGCTACATTCACGGCAGACACACACATGCTGTGTGCAGACTGATAAAGACATATGCAACAAGAAAAAAGCATCATACACACGCCTACAGGTAAGCAAATATTAGATTTGCATGTATAGCAATGATGCACTTTTACATTGTTAGTAAATGCACGGGAAGATGTCTACACACACACACCCACACACACATGCACATATGCACACAAAGGCAATGAAGCTATCTTCTCATCTCTCAAAGCTGCATCAAAGGTCAGCAAGGAGTAATGAAGTAAAAAGTTCAAGGAGAGAGACGGGGAGAGGCAGAAAATAGGCAGAGAGAGAGATGTATTGTTATGTTGTCGAGCTGAGAGGGAAGCTTGTTATCAGAGATGGACAGACATGTTAAAGGGGGAAAAAAGATATTGGAGGAAAGAGAGGGAAGCAGAGGAACAAAGAGGAGGACAAAGAGAAGGTATCTGAGCTCAGATGGAGAGCAGGGGCCCATCAAGGTCAGCTGATGTCGTGTACCACGTCAGAGCCCTTCAATCATCTGTCCATCCCTCTCCCCTCACTGCCACTGACAGGCTTTAAATGCCATGCTTTTGGCTCTCCTCGCAGATTTGGGCTGTGACGAGAGCCATTCATTAAGGGGCGAGAGCTCGCGATCACCTCCGCGGCATCCCAATTACCACCGCTTTAATTGATGCTGGATTTATGAAACTTAATGAGCCAAGTGGCCATCTGTTGAGCAGCTGAAGCAGCACAGGGGACGACAACACAGGGGGAAAAAAAAAAAGCCGCAAGGGCAGTTCACGTTTGCAGAGAAAAAGAGAGAGAGAAAGAGCGAGAGAGAGAGAGAGAGGAAATAAAAAGCTGGGGCGAGACAAAGAGGTTCACTGCCAACTCCTTTCCCCCTGTCCCTCCCTGTTTTCCCTCCCTCCCTGCAATCAAAGACAAGCCCTCACATCACTCCGTGTTTTTCCCACTCTCCCATACGTCTTGCATCCTTTTTATGGTGTTCATATTTCAACTATATGGCTCTATATATGGCGGGTATATATATGGCATATGATTAACAGCCCTCAACCAAGTCCGTATGCCCAATAAATCACAAATATATATATTTTACAGACTTATATACTTCTTGGAGCCGGAGATGAAATTTTAATTTGAGATAGAGGTTCTGCTGCTGTGGCCAGTGGAGATTATATTTTTGGTCAGGGGCCCGGCGGCGGACCGCTGGGGCCCCTCCTTACTCCCTTTGTTGTGGTTTCATCCTCCAGTGGCTTTTCAAAGGCTTCAGAGACTCCTGAGGGCACAAATCACACCACACATGTGAGTGTGTAGATATTTCTTCCTAAGTGTATATTTGTCACATGCATGTGTTTCAATAAAGCGAGCCCTCGCTCTCCCCGTCAGAAGTTCCTGTGGACGCGTTTGTGTGCGGCTGCTGGAGCGACACCGGTGTCTGGATCCTGTTATTAATCCCTGTCAGGTGCAAGGATATGAAGCTCCTTACCACAGGTGTGTGTTGCTACCGATTATCCACTTTGTCACATTTATCTTCAAGCTAAATGTTGCTCCCCCTTCACTCACCAGTTCTCCATCCAACACCATCCCACCTAAAAACGAGAGGAAATACACATCTGGGCTGAGACCAGGCACTAGTTATGAATTATAGCCTCAAGCATCCTTTTTTTTTCTCTTTAAAGCACGAGGATCCAATCTTCTCCAACTCCCAAGGTCAAAAATCTGAGGGTTTTGAAGTAGGAATGTGAAATTTGGTGTGACAGTCAGAGCTATTTTGTCCTGTCATTTCCAGCTCCCTGCTGTGTAATTATAAACACAGCAGTGTTTGGCAGCACAGTGAGATCCAGCTCCATGAATTTACTACATAAATCCCCAGTGAAGAGCTAATGGCCCTGGCATGTAACTATCCGCAAATATCCTCATCCCCATGAGTCCCAGTATTAATCCTCAACTCAAAGGCACGTCAACAAAAATCCACACTAACAGCAGACTGTGCAGGTAAAACTGATATTGATTATAACAGTATGTCATTTCCAGGTATCAGGTATGATAAAGACTATTTCCCCTGTTCCTGTGTGCAGTCAAAAAAAACATAAAACAAAATAGGTGTTATTGTTTTGTATAAAAACACAAGTAACATATTTCCAATAAAACTAGAGCTGAAAGTGTAAAGATACACTCCAGTCAGAGAGCAACACAGCCAGGTCACAAACTGTTGTGTATATGTAGCTGTCAGCTAGTGATTTAAAAATAGCTTAATGTATAATCGCTGTTTGCAGACTGTAACCAAATAGCAGCGCTAACATCTGAATGTTTGTTAAATAATATTTCATTTTTAACTTTTAAATCAATGATGCCTGTAATTTAACACCATAATATTTTTTGTCATGGTACATATGGTATATACTATCCCCTTGTTTCCTACACAAGTGCCAAATGAATAAATTGTGTTGTATATCCATCCAATAAAAACAAAATCCTTGGCAGAGCTGCACCTGGTTGGAGCAGCATGACGTGAAGAGGAGCTATGACATATTTCCCTCAATGAGACACAGGATATAAATGAAATGAAAACGTGCAGGCTTTATTTGAGCCTGTCACGCCACTGATCAACGTGCGTCTCCTCTATCGTCATGAGACTGTATACCGAGATTGCTTCCTTTGTGTGTTGCTGTCACGTGCGTTCACCCGAGCTGAGATGTGTTGCTGTGTCCTACACCTCCGAACTGACACTGAGGTGTGGTAATGCAGTAGTGTAAGTGTGAGTGTATCTGCCCCGGGGCTGTTTGCACAGTGAGGTCTGCCACTGGCTGCACATGAACAACATGGACACACACTGTAACACAGCAGCGAAACAGCAACATTTGCACATTCAAATTCCTCTTTCATGAAAACTGTGGGGACCTTATTTCTATTTCTCACTTTGACAAACACTATGAAACACTACTGTCCACAGAGTGAAGGGAGACTGACACGCACTTCAACCCAGTCAGCTGCTGCCCAGCTGAGCTGAGGGGTCATTGCTCTTTGGAGGGCGACATGGGGACCCTGTCTGCTGCGACTGGGCCTAATGATAACATGTGAGTGCATGCAACTCTTCTCGGACAGGCTAAGATGATTCCTGACTGCGGTCCCATGCTGTAAATCCTGGTCAGAGGTGTGAAGGTAGAGGGAGGCAATTTCTCCGGAATCCTCCCCTAATGTGGGGCAAAGCCACAGAGGACACGGCAGGGATGAGGCTTCAGTCTCATCACCTTTGAACTTGTTTGGGTAACAAAAGGGGAAAATGGAAAAAATGAAGATAAAGTGAGCAGTGATGGTGACGGTGGCGAGAGAAGGATAGAAAGAGGGAAAATGAGACCGAGGGAGGGAAGTGACAGGGGATGCTGCAGATGAGCGAGGAGGAGGAGGAGGAGGAGGGAGGCAGCCGATCAAATTTTATGGTTGACTTATCCCTTTCACAGCCCCTTGAAATAGCCAAACAATTTACAATCATCCAAAGCATTAACCTTTAACAAACCAGAGGGACTCGTCGTCCATGATGCCACGATGAGACACTTTGCATGCCTGATGAAACAGGCACGGGAAAAAGGACTCATTCAGCAGGCGACACAAGAAGAAATGGAGAGGAGAAGGATTAAGAAAGGGAGACAAAAGAGGGCAGCGTTAAACTAACAGAGGAGGAGAGAAGATGTGTTGGAAGGAGGACAAGGAGCGATGCTTTGGACAAGAGGCAGGGATGGCAGGGGGGCTTCACGGTGGCTTTGCTGCCCTCCACAGTCCCCACATAATGTTTTTCCAGGTGAAGACGTGGAGGTGGGAGGAGAAGGGGGAGCATCAGGCTCAAGACGCAGGTTTGATTCCTATCCTCCTATTTACTGCATGACAGGATCCCATAACTCCATCAATCCTCTGGAAAACAGAGGGGAGGGGGGTGAGATGGTGAAGGAAATGAAGGAGGAAAGGAAAGAAGCAAACAAAGAAGTTAAAGACAGTGGGAGGAATGCAACATCAGAAAAAAAAAGAAACAAGGTCCTCATAGGTCAGTTTTGGACCCAGTCCGACATCGTCCAAAAATAAGGAAGTGGAGGGACATTGATAACAACATTATACTTCACTGGTTAATGAGCAGCCAGGTCAGATATCACACAGAGGGAAGCACTGTGTTTATTTATGGCAGCAGCATTGTCAGCAGGGAGCTGCTTTGTTGGTCACACAGGAGACCATGGTTCACATCGTGTCACATCAAAAAATGATCTTGCTGTCTTTAACCAAGTGCTGTTAGAAAAAAAAACATAAACCAGTTTAATGCTGCTGGAGACACCGCGAGTGCATACTGTGTTCCACGTTCAGATATTTTGGTGGGAAACAAATAGGCTGTCAGTTTGCAACCCGGTATCTTAATTGGAACCTTTAATTTGGTCACAGTTGCATTACCCACTAAACGTAATTGCTGTTGCCATTTATAGAAGCAATTTCTGGGTACGTTCAAGGAAAAGTCCTTAGAAATTACAAAACCTATCAAAGTGTGAAATGTGAAAACTAGAAAAAGTCTAGTTTTGTGAAAACTAGAAAAAGTCAAAACCTGCCACAGAAATCCAGCCAGGTTACCAGATGACAAGTCCACTTACCACCTCCCTCATAAGACCAACAACAGACCGAACACTGATAACATGAAAAATCTGAGAGGAATATTTAAATGAGGCCTGACAGACCAAAATCACCGTGCAAACAAGACGGGATAGATCAACAGCAGCTGTTGTTAGCGCCTCCGACACTGGAAGCAGAGTGGAAGGAGACAGATGAGGAGGAGTCAGTGCACTTGTCGAGGCAGCGAGGAGGCGGAAATGAAAGTTCTTCAACTCTAATCAGTTGGAGTTAACAGCCAACTTATTAGACTTGAGTTACTCCAATTATTAGACCAGATACAATTACAGTCGCGGAGACAAATTGAGATAAGGGCGGGGGAGGGGGTGGATTGATAACCGAAAGAGAAAGAGACCAACGAGACCGAGAGAGACGCAAAGAAAGAGCATGAGAGCAGAAGATAAAGAGATGGAGTAGCTGCATACAAATGACCCCTTTTAGCTAATTAGCAGCAGTGCTAAGAGCCCTGTGAGAATTGGCCCCTATATGCTGCTGCTGCCACGCAGTGGCCCTATAGGTGGTGAGATCACGCCTGTGGCCACGGGGGCTCATAACCAATGTGTGTCATCACCGAATACCATCAGTCATAGAACAAAGGAGGCACGCAGGTCAAAAGCAGCGATACACTGCTGCGGCTGCGGCCGCCGCCGCGCCACTCTTTTTCCTGTCCCGCTTCCCCATTAACCCCTTCCTCCTCATCACCTCTCCTTCTTCTCCTCTCCCCATCCGCCTATCTGTTAGCATCTCCTCCGTAGCCATCTTGTTCCTTTGTGCGCGAGTCAATTAGCTGGCCCTTTAGTTTTGATTTATGGACCGCGGACCTCCTATGGCCTAATGGATTGCTGTGAATTAATATGCAATGCTTGTGTGCGTGCGTGTGATAAATTAAAGAGCAGCAGGCACAATAGAGGTCACAGAGGAACCAATTTCTTAACCAACGGTGTTTAAATCAGAGCCAGCACCAGCTCCAGATCTCCATCCCTCGTTTGAGAGGACTGATCTATTTGTAATGTGGACACACAGTAATGGATTATGAACAATAACACAGTGACTGCTGAGCTCGTTGAGCCCAAGTCTCTCAATATCGTCCGCCATCAAGAAATAATTAGGTAGTCCATAAAGACTGGCACCAGCGAATGTTATTGTGGGAACACAAGAGGTTATTGGATGTCAGAGGAAGTCGCCTGGAGGAGATTCATCAGGTCCTATTTTTCTTCCCTTTGTTGATCGGGAACAACAGAGGACATTAGAGCCACATCCTGCCCCAGGGTTACAGAGAGGAGAGGTCAGGATAGGTGCAAGTATAGATCACCATCATCACCCGTGTCATCATCATCATCATCATCATCGCCATCATCATCACCATCATCATCTCGATCATCATCTGACTGTTGTAGCACATGCTGTGACCAGAGGCTATTTACACCAATCCAAAGTCAAGAGGCCTTGTGCCGGTGGTTTATAGTTCACAGGGTCATGAACTCTGTGGTTCACATCGGGGAGTGTTTGACAGAGGGCACTCTGCCGCACACACCACACACACACGCACACACAAAGCAGCAGTGTATCATTGCTGTCAGGTAAAAACCTTTCATTTCCACAGTGTCAACTTTTCAGGAACTAACTAAGAAAAACAATAATGGCTTTTACTTTCAGCACAAAGCACCTACAGGGGGATGTGAGAGGGTTTCACTGCCGCTCAGGGGGGAAACAGAATAGACAGGTAAGTCTTTTCTACTCTCAAGGTGAGTCATTTGTCCATGTTAAGAACCGGAGCTTTAAATGCCACGTAAACACTGAGTAAAAACTTAAATCTTTCTGTTACGATGGCAAAGTGTGTTTGTTGCCTAGATGCAATAGCTCATTGCAGTGGTTCCCAAACCTGACACACATACACATATTTTGTTTCACACATTGTAATTAATACAAACCTCATCAACTACCTGAGAGGAAAAAAAACAACAACAAGAACCTTAAGGTTTGTGACCCACTTTGGGAACCACTGGCTTATTGCTTGTGACAAAGGAATCTGACACATTGACTCAATGTGATCCCTCATTATGGGCTGTACATAAGACAAAAAAAAGTTATGGTATAAAAGTTTACTTTTAATATTCTGACTTGAAAAGGCTAAATAATTCTGTGAGTTAAGTGCTTCTTATTTCTGCACTGAGCAAAGTTACACAGCTTGCAAACCCCTCTGCTGTGTTAATGTGACAATATATAAACAGCAATGGAGAGAGAGGCATTATATATTATGAGAAGATGTAACGCGCACGTTGTCGGTGCACCAGACTCTGCATGCAGACAGAGGTATTCAAGTTAAAGTAGCCATAATGTGCAGATCTGAGGAGCAAATGTGATCAAATGTCTGTTTTACTGCTGAGATGACGCATGCATGACCAGCGTGTGATGGCCATTACAGGTTTAGAGGTATATCTGCACCATGGTAGATAAGAGATGTAAGTGCATCAGCCACACTTCATTCGGGAGCTCCTTGGAGAGCCACATATTTCATTTGCATCACTTTCTGCTGTCGACTCCAACAAAGGAATCAATGTCTTTAAGAAACAATAATTAAAGGGACATTTGCACACTCTCATTCTAAAAGACAAATTAAAGGATCTCCACTGATTTGCATAGATTTAAATATACTGCTGTATAAAAAAAACTCCCCTGTGACATTTATCAAACCTCAAGTGTGGAGGAAAGTTGTCAAATGTTGGGGGAGGAGTGAACCAAAAAAAACTATAATAGATTATATGAGGTTTTCATACGTCAACGATAAATTATAGCTGCTGTGTAACGAACCCAAATGATCCCTCATTTCCTGGCTGATTACCATGAGTCACCGAATCTCAGAGCGCTTTTAATGAGCATTAAGGCCATTAAAGCTGCTGAGTACACGCCGGATGATATTATATCAAACTTAAAATCAAGTTAAAGGATGAATCAGTGCTCACATGGGACAGCCAAGGTATACATGTAATGGCAACAGCCCGGTAGCAGTAGATGTATAACTGCCCTGGAGGGCCACTGATAATACTCAATCTAACCGACCTCATTAAGGGGCCGTGTTTTTACCTTCTCCATCTCAGCCGAGATCTCGGCAGCCCGGTGCTGCTTTCATCAGAGGTGATGAAAAAGCACCCGTCTAATCATCTCCTTTTCCACGTGCTGTGGCTGCAGAGTGTGTGCGTGCATGGACGCCGGCGGAGATTATTAACGGTTTAATGGCTAACGAAGCCTGACAGGTGCTCCTCTCGCCGAGATTAAGGACCAGTGGGTTAATAGCAGTGTGGGCGAGATTGTCATAACTCACAATAAGGCCATTAAAGCGATATTACTGAGAAAGACTTCAGCTGATATGGGCTCAACTCTCCAACAAGGTGGCACTGGACCGAGGGCCTCTTCCATTTCTCACACACTTTTCCTCCCTCCTGCCTGCAGCTCAGGGAAAATGGGCTTCGACTCATGAAGAATAGGTGGAATGAACAGGGGATGAAACAAAGGAGGACGTGAAAACAGTGATTTATTGGCGGTTACTTAGACAATCCACTGCTCTGAAATGACCACTGACGTAAAGGCATCGTAACGCAGCGATTAGCCTCCGTTTATCTTTTTTTTAACTTCCTTTCTTCTCGTTCTTCCAGGACAAAGAGCGACACATTCCTCCACTCGCAGAAACACTAATCACAGGCTGAAGTTGCAGCACAACAATGAGGAGGGGAGGCTCCGAGGGCCTCCGATGAAGTTCGCTACTCCCCTCTAGTGGTCGGCAGGGGCCACTGCAAGCTTCCAGGAGCCACAAGAACAAAGAAAGGAGAGATGAACAATGGAGTTGACAGCAGAAAGCAGCAACAAGCTGAGACTTACAGCAAACAGTGTGACAGGTCCAGAAAGTGTATTGTTTTTTATGAGCATAAAAGATATTAATATAAAAATACAATGCAAGTAGGGTTTTATATTTTATTTTGTTGTAATAATAACATATAGAGATGTGAAAACAGATATGAGCTATATTTATGTTTTGTAGCCATAGTTAGTAGGAGAGTAGCTAAGGAGGAAGTCAGGGGTAGTATTTGCATCCTGTTATTGTTAAAGTTATTCCCTTTCCCAAAAAGAAAGGTGATAATGCAATCACATGATTTACTGAGTCTGCTGCCATGTTACTAGCCTCAATGGCTACGTAAGTAGGTGTGTACAATGTGTGTAATTGTGTCTCTCTTCAGTTCTGATGAATTCTCCTCCACATTTTCCCTTGATAGTTTTCATCCAGATCAAAAAACAAGTGGAAAATCGGGTATATGGGATGAAATTCTTAAAGACTTTTCAGCCATCGTCCAATTTTAGGAGGGAGAGGATGATGAAAACAGAGCTTATGTGCTTAATTGTACTTATTATTATAAACCTTACAATAACGATTTGGTACCACTACTAATGGTTGTCATCAGAGGGAGTGGACAGGCTTTTCAGGCTGGACGACTTATTGTTGTAAAAACCTATGCATGAATGTGGTAGAACATTACTACTCGCAGCCAGCCACAACTCAAATAGCAAGAGTATCTGTTTGTGTATGTTTAATACCACACCGATGTATGAGCCGAAATGTATGAATATCCCTTCCCAGAGGAACCTTGATGCATGTCAACATCATGCCAAATGAATAATAAATTATCTTGAACACACCACTCAGTGACTACAGAGATGCAGAATGAGAATGACAAGAGGACAATGACTTATAATTATCTTATTGTTCTTTGAGGGTGGCTGTTCTTCACTTGTTTTTGTCCCGTAGCCTATTGTCTCTATAATCTGTTCATAGCTTTATGTCATTTGAAAAGGACAGATTATGGCAATAAAAGAAGAAAGTTTTGAAACATTAAAAGAGGAAATTATAATAACATAAAGAAATTATAGGAGGCAGAGTTAGTAAATATAATACTTATATTAAAATAAAAGCAGTGTTAAGCTATAAAAAACATAAAACAGATTAAATAACAATTGCATTGATTATAAGCAAGAATGAAAATGAACTGTGACTTGCATTTAGATTCACTATTTACTGATTTGTTTTTAATCTGCTGTAACATAGGTCTGAGGTGGAGAAGACACTTGCACTACACACCAGCCTTAAGACATCTTATCTAATAGTGTGCATCATATTACTTTACCTCGGACTCAACCATCTCAGGTTGTCAGGCTGACTTTTTGTCTTTTCTGGACAGGTGTTTCGTGGAGACACTGTAAATGTCCATCTTTTCAAATCTTAATTCCCCGAAAAGCTGATCCTGTACTGTGAATCTGTGTCACTGTGTACCTGCAGGGGTCAGAGCTGCCACTCAATACCTGGGCATGAACAACATTCACCTGTTGTCACCCGGATCCTCCAGGACCACACCCAAAGCTCCACCAGCCAGCCTGAGGAGACACACTCATCAGATTTCCAAATCCCCTCCACTGGCGTTTACCTGTGTGGACATCATCGCGATCCAGATATATTTAGACGTTAGAGTTACCACATGAGTCAGTGGAGACTCAGCATCCGTTTTATGTTTTTTAAACCTGCCTTCTTCATAAGTCGATTTGGTTTTGAAAAAAAAACTGAGGCTGACCTTTGAACTGGTTCAAATCTACTTTGGAAATAAATATTTAACAGCCAGAGGTAAGATATGTGTTTCGTGACGTCTCTTTACATTTCCTTCTCTAATGTGGATTCCTCTTCCCATTATAGAGCTACCATTAGCAGATAGCTTCTATTGTTTCTCCTGGCTGTGTGTGTGTGTGTGTGTTGTCATCAAGACTCATTGTGAGCAATGTAATTTTCACAATTATTTCACAGGCATGTGGGCTGGCTGTAATGGCATAGTATGTGAAGATTAGCCATGTAGACATTGTGTTTCACTGTGTGTGTGTGTGTGTGTGTGTGTGTGTGTGTGTGTGAATGAGAGACAGAGGCTCTCAGCTGATGAAAGAAGAGAAGCTATAATTTATCTTCCTCTTTTATTCCAGGTTAAAATGGGCTGCTTCACATTCGTCAAAGTGATGATGGTCTTGTTCAACTTGCTTATCTTAGTAAGTATGTTTCCGCTCTGATTGCACGCTCCTATAGGATGAGGAGGCTGGAGCAAAAGTGTGTGTGCCTGCATTTGTGTGTGTTTGTGTGTGTGTGTGGAGCCGGGCTAGTCATTATCTAGTCTTTACATGAAAAGTAGAGTGTGAAGTTGAAAGACAAACAAACAATTTCAAGACAAGGCAGAGAGAAATGATTTCATCCCACTCATCAGTGCAAACAGAGACGTTAGGCATAAACAGCCCGCATCACTGAGCCAAAAGACCTCAATGCAATTTTCACGTCATTAACTTCAAAGGCTCTAATTTTGCCACCTACGTCTTTGGCGTGATGTTGATAAGTAATGTGGTTGGGGAAATGGAGAGAAACTTTGGCAGGGGTAAGCTGAATCCGCCTGCCGAGTCGGCTCCACCTGGGCTCTCGCTGCCACAGATGAAGCTCTCAGCTCGAGTCATCATTTTCCTCACATTCGCCGTTTCTGCCTGAGCGCCGCTGCTTGATGAATCAGGTGCAGGAGCTCGAAGAGTCACAGCGGCACACTGATTATGACGCCCCTCTGAAATGTGAGCCAGCAGAGCAGAAGGATGAAATTGTTCCCAGTTCATAAAGATGATGCTGCTCTAATGCAACAGTTCAAACACTTGGGCCTCCGCAGCTGCGTTTCAAGTTCGGTGCACGGCAACTTTTATCATCTCCTCTTGATCAGTCAAGTCAGAGAAGCGTCACTCAGCGACCAGCTACATTTTAGCTTTTGAGGAAATCGTCCCTGATGCCTCAAATGGACAGGAAGAAAGTGTTTGAGACATTTTTCTTCTGGGAATCTGATTCAGTCCACAAATTCCACAAATATTCTCCTAAAAATGAGTCACTTGTGCAGATTCATCGAATGTAAATCTAATTTTAATGTATTGTTTTTTATGAGCATAAAGGAGATAAATATAGATATACTCAGGAAGTAGGATTTTATATTGTGTCGTAATACACATACAGAGATATAAAAATGAGTTCCTCTCAAATTACATGAAAACAGATGTGATGCAGCCATATTTATCCTGTTGCTGGGTGATGTCTTTTAGTCATAGTTAATACGACAGTAGCAAAATAGGAAGTCAGGGTTTGTATTTGCTAACGTCATATATACACAATGTATTTATTTAGTGTAATGCTGTAGAGGAAGAAAACCCTTAGTCAGCACAGTCACTGGTCAAACCTTTAATGCATGTCGATGCACAGGTTTACTGTTGTTGCATCAGTTCTTCCTTCCCTCGTCATTTCCCTGTCAAACAGCCAAACCGAACACTTTTCTTTTTAAGTCTGTCATTTGCATAAGTGATGTCACACATGAGAAAAGAGATAACCAAGCCCTGAATATAAACCCTCCATCTTTACAGTGGCAAAGTAATGAAATGGACATTGGAACATTATTTTCGATGAGAATAATCCGATAAACTATCTGCATTATCTTCTCATGTCATGAGGACATTTTTTCAATTAAATAAAAAATATATAATATAATACAAATTTGTTGTAGAAATGTTGAAACAACAATATTGGTAATTTTGTTTCTGCCAAAACATCTTGCAGTACAATATTCACCTGTTGACTCCAGCATCGTTACACATAATAATATTTGATTCCATATTGAGACTTGGGGCACTTGGTCAAGGTTAGAAAAAGTTTGTAGTTTAGTCTAATAGACATGACCACCATGTTTCCATGGTGTTTAGCTTAGCTCACGCTAAACAGTGAGAACCTTAAGGTTTAACAGTGTAATCAAAAAGTAATTTTTAAGATATGAAAAGAAACCGAAACAAACAAAAATAGCTCCAGTAGCACATTTCTCCTCTGCCATGAGATTTTCCATTGCTCCGAAACGGCTTTAAAAGCATTGGGAATTAGAAGTGTCTGTGCGCGCGTGTGTGCGTGCGTGTGCGTGTGTCTGCTCTATGTGCAGATCTATGGTCGAGCATTGGGACTTAATCAGAATATCCGCTCAAATGAATGTGACCCATGAAGATGGGCTTTATGCTCAGCTGATGTCTTCCTCATTCCAGGCCTTTGAAAGAGAAGCAATTCCATTTCAATTGGGCTGGGACGGGCCCGTTCTCCATTCTGCTCCCTCCATATCTCTCCATCTCCTGCGTCCATTCACCCTCCCCCTCTCTGGAGGCTGTGGCCTCCCATTCTGCAGCCTGTTATTCATTCATCCCTCTCCTCTGACCCTAATAGGCTATATTACCCATCTCCATAGATAGGACCCCCCCACCCTTACACACACACACACATAAACACACTCAAAATCCCGTTTTACTCCCAGTCCATGTGGTGAGGGTCAAAGTGACAGGGCATCCACCTGCCTGTGGCACACCACCATCAGAAGGATTAGCCGTCTACCAAAAAGAGGAAAGAGGAGACAGGATGCCAGCTCTAATTATACCTGCTGAGGGATGATGGTGGCAGACATGGAGTTAGAGGGAGAATATGCTTGTCGCATCCCATTTAGCTCACGGCGCCATGATGACACTAAACAGGTTCAGGAGACGAGTGGCGACACCCTCGAGTGAAAGGAGGGAAGAGGCAGAAAGAATGAAGCTGGGTTTAAAAAAAAGGTAGAAAGAGCAGGGTGGAGAAGAGGGAGGTGAGGATCGCCACGAGGGAGACGTCACTGTTTGAGGTGGAGGTGTGTGGAGAGTTGAGGGCTGACGGAGAGAAGGGGAGGGGGGGGGGCTTAACGGCACTGACTCTGATGGAGGCTGACAGACAATATCAGGTTTCAAACATGGTTTCTACAGAGGAGGAGAGAAGAAATCAACCAGTACAAGAGAAGAGTGCAGGGGCTGAGACGCAGGGGAGAGGAGGGAGGAGGACAGGGAGGAGAGAGAGAGAGAGTGAGAGAATGAGGAGGTCAGAGGGAGAAAGGGAGGAGGGAGAGGATGATAGTGTTCTTCCCAGTCTGCAATACGAGACATGATTTGTTTTCTTACGATCAGGCCTTACCAGTTTTACACAAATAGATTTTACCAAATGCACTTCAGCGCCCCCTAATTAAAACGAACGTCTGCTCAGCTGTTTGCTGTAGATGGTCGGAGACTGCTTTTTGGATCAAATTCCAAAAAGCAGTCTTTTTCTCAGGAACAACAGTCCTCACATTCCAAGTTCTTTTAATATCCTCTGCTTTTGACACAGAAGCTCGACACTTCCTGCAAAGACACTTTGAATGTAAACACCTGTAAAGTAGCAAAAGCACATAAACTTTAACTTTGGTCAGAGGTATATAATGTGGTGTCATTGTGTTGCCATATTTAGTTGCAGAACTGAAAAAGAAAACATTTCCAGTGTTCAGGGGACACAGTTAGGTCCTTTCCTCTTCCCCGGTCAGAATCCTTTAACGTATGACTGTACCAGTCACGAGATGATCACTAAGTGGATTCCTGTCCATTAGGACATGAGCAGGGAGATAAAGGTGTCCATGGAAAAGGCCAGGCATTTCATTCAGAGGGCTAAAAGGGGCCAAGTTGTTGCTTGGCTCGGATACATAATGGGAGGCCTGAGGCGGCACCTCTCTCCGGCTCACAATAGGAATCCTCCTCTCTGAATGGGAGGGAGGATATTGAAGTGTCACGGTGTCACCACAGGCTAAACGAAGGCGAGTTAGTGATGTAAGATGGCTCCTCATTTCCAAAATCTATTACCCCCCCATGAGCTGTCGACTTGACCCCGTCTGAGCGACTGCCGGGGAAGCGGATGATTGACATGTTGCTTGTAATCGTTAAGTGTGGATTACATACACTCGAAAGCCGACTGTCACCACATCCATACATGACCAGGATATGTGATCCGCATGCACATGGACATGCATAGTTTTCACACCACTGTAAGTAGATGGTTGTGTTTTCTCTGAATGCTCTGCAGCTCGGGGGCCTGACCCTGGTTGCCATGGGGATCTGGGTGACTGTGGATGGAGACTCCTTTCTGAAGATGCTGGCGCCCTTCTCCAGCCAGAACGCGCTGTTCGTGAACGTGGGCATTTTGTGCATCGCCGTCGGGATCGTGCTGGTGCTGATGGGGCTCCTGGGATGCTGTGGGGCCCAAAAGGAGAGCAAGTGTCTGCTGCTCACAGTGGGTCTATCACACATTTTTTTCTTACATTTCCATATTAGTTGAAGTTGAAGCTGGATGGTTGGTTTGCTAGACCAGTATGCACCAGAACTGAGTCAGTGTATGGATGTTAACCTGTATCTTCTGGTTGGTGAACTAAGCAACTGTGCTTTGTATATTTTACTGCAAATGATGTCTCTAATGTCTCCCAGTAAGACTCATTAACAGTCCAGTTAATATCCACATCCGCCCCTCCTCCCTCATCCATATCAGCAAAGAACCGCCAAGGCCAAAACAGAACAGCGCACATTATTACGCTCATTAACGACAGGTCTAACTACATCTTAGTCCACTGCAGTGAGTCTAATGAGGAGCCCAGGCAGTACATTTCCCCCTGCAGAGCCCCCATCATGTCCAACTCTCCCATTGAGTTGAATGATGATGGTGCAGCAGATCCAGCGACTGATGGCGCAGGATGCAGCACACGTTAGGTTCAGACCAGAGACAGCGGTAAAGGACTGAATAAAAACAATAAGCTAAAAGGCATCATTCAGACTCTCTGATTTCCTCATTGTGCCTCTCTGTAATCAGCCTCTAAGCTTTATTAACACAATGATTTTTTTGCAGTGTATTTTTGAACAATTACTGTGTAAATGTCCCAGTTTTATGAGGCTTTACCAGAGGGGAAAGAAATTTAAATTAAATATGCTTACTATGGGTTTATTTGAACAGGTTTTATAATAATTTATATATTATTATAGTATTATCTTTTTTTTCTTATTATTTTTCTAATCTGTTCCAGGGCTACTTAAATCGCTGATTGTTGTTGTTTAAGTTGTTAATTGTTCAGTTATTTTGCATTTGACCTTTACTGCCAAACATCAGCGTGTAAATGTTAGAATGGGGCCGCGCCATATAGTTGCAGAAGGTAAGTCTGCTCTTCTATCAATAACAATTATCCGGGACCACGTTGACACGGTGACATTTCTGAAAATAAGTGTGCAATAAAAACCTGCAGTCACATGATTGAGGGGGTTGTGAGTATAATTTCATTAGTATTGATCAATTATTTGATTCACTTTTCAAGCAAGAAAAACATTTGCTGACTTCTGCTTCTCCAGAATGAGAAGCTTTGCAGCTTTGCTCTTTATATCCTTTATACTGAATAATCTGACACCTCACCTTGGACTCTGGGATGGGAATCTCGCATCCATCATTCCATATAAGTATCCAATTAAACACTAATGACTTTGTTTCTCGTTGCAACCCTAATATTATTGCACCTGTTCAGCAATGATTTTGATTAAATGTGTTACACTGTCGCAATATAAAAGGGCAAATTATTACTGGTATTCGAAGTATATGTCATTTTCTCCTCCTCTTCCCTCCATGCAGTTCTTCTCCATCGTCCTTGTCATATTCATTGCTGAGGTGACAGCAGGAGTCGTGGCTCTGGCCTACTCGTCATTCGTAAGTTCCCCCACGTCACCTCACTCTCTTTATTTCCTCCTCATGGCCTCAAGACGTGTCAGCCTCCTCACTATCGTTCCTTTGTCTCTTAATTCTTCCTACCACTCTGTTCTTCTCTTTCACCCTGCCACCTCCTCGTCCCACTCTCTGGATTTTATCTCCATGTAAATTCCCCATCATAGCTGCGGCCATCATTGAATTACTGGCTTTATGTCCGCCTCACTACATTCAGCTACTTAATGACTCTGGGATAGCCTGGGGCTGTGTGTGCTGTCTCTCACTTTGAGCAATTTATTACTCTGGAATTTTTGAGGCTAAAGCATTTTATATGCAAAACAGCCTATTTACATATGTGTCCGCCTCTCTCGCACACACTCATGCACACACACATGCTCCATTTCCATTTAGTGCCTCATATAATAATTACAAGGATTTCAAATGAGCTACGTAAAAAGGAGGTTAGAGGAGACCGGGGTCCTAATAAAGAAAATAGAAAGTGGAGTTTTTATCCAATCAGATGATGTATCAGAGAGCCCAGGACTGAGACAGGTAATCTAACATGCATCCATCTGCGGGGAAGAGCTGATGACCACAGAGGAGGGACCTACACTGACTGGGAATTTCATTTGTTTGTGCTTCTGCTCTTGCTAAACCAGTATCAGCTGCAACTGCAAATATCAGTGGACCGTTCAAATGCTAAAACTAAAACTATTGAGCTTTGCTGACAAGTGACATCTGCTTGTCATGTGAAGTATGACAGCTGTTTCTCAAAATACCAAAACAGAAGAAGCAGGTTGTAATTAATCAGTATTGGCTGAAACAACGCAAATGAATACACAGATTAACTGAGTGCCAAGATTAATAATGTTTAGCAAAGCAGCTCAAAAAGTGAAAATAAGTCACTGGATGCAAGACCGATGAATCTCATGTGTTGTCATCGGAGCATGTCAACTATCCACAAACACAAACAAGATACACATTAACCGTGCAAATAGAATACTGTACAATCACAGATTTTTAAAATTGAATCAGATTTATCAGTGATGCAATGCAGCTGCTTGTTTTTTCACTTAAATGCTAACTCCCTAAATTGAACACACCAGAGTCTGTCGGTGAATGTTGGGCAGCAGGACTGAATGTGTGAAGAAAAGCTGCATAAAGCCTTTCATTTGTCAATAGCAGGGGTGGGCAATTAATTTTTACAAGGGGCCACATGAGAAACCTGAATTGTGTCAGAGGGCCACACAGTAGCTGGGTGGTGTCACGTACATCGCTCATGTGTTGTCATCGGAGCATGTCAACTATCCACAAACACAAACAAGATACACATTAACCGTGCAAATAGAACACTGTACGATCACAGATTTTTAAAATTGAATCAGATTTATCAGTGATGCAATGCAGCTGGTGTTTTGCACTTAAATGCTAACTCCCTAAATTGAACACACCAGAGTCTGTCGGCGAATGTTGGGCAGCAGGACTGAATGTGTGAAGAAAAGCTGCATAAAGCCTTTCATTTGTCAATAGTAAGATGGGTGAAGCCGGAGGTGAGGGATATTCAGTTGGCTGCAATCTGCAACCTCACCACTAGGTGTCACTGAATCCCACACACCTTTGTGCGTTAGCGTTAAAATCATCTTTTCATAAATCAAGAGAAGAACCTCTGACAAGGCAGTGCAATATATTTCAATCCTTTACTCAGTGAATATTATTTGTCTTCCACTATTCACATCAGCTCTTGTGCTGAACGTCTCGTGTTGCTCGGAGCAGATTTCCCACAGGGAGTAAGGTTGTCAAGTTACCATCTGTCTGAAGCCATTAGAAATGTAATGTAAAGGAAATGCCTTCCAAATTAAAAACCAATGGGTGCCAACAGCAGTCTGATCACTAAAAGACAGCGTTTACTGTCGACAAATGATTTGCTCCTCCTATCTAACTGCAGCACAGGCAGCAGACATGGCTGCACCATAAAGGTCAGTACAGATTGATCAAAGTTCAAAAAATGTCAACTTTCAACAAAGCACATCCCATCAATCAATGAAGGACAACGGCAGCACACCACATCCGCAACGAAGGAAGAGGCAGAGGCGAAAACGATCTTCTTGTGCTAATATGACTGCGGTTTGTAATGGATTTATTCCATCTCTGTGGACGTCAGTGAAAAATCACTCAGCAGACTGCAAATGAAATCTTTTCCTAAACCTTTTTATTCATGTTTTGATAAAATAAGCTTTTCCACCTCTGCCTTCTGCTGCTCTGAGTTTCATGTTCCGTCTCTCTCTCTCTCTTATGTTGTCCTATGAATTCCACTCATGTCCAATCCTGAGTGTGCCTGCTCTTACACAAAATAGCTGTGTTTGTGATTTGGTGTGCTTGTATGTGCGTGTCCTTGGAGGCAGAGCTGTGAAAGCTGCTGCTGCTGCTGCTCAGGTGGTTTCTGTTGAAATAAATCTTCCCCGTCTCTCGCCTGTCATTTACCAAAGGCGAGCTGACCAAGGCGAGGGATGTAAACGGCATCTGGCGAGAGGCGAGTCGACAGCAGAGAGCTCGCCCGCTGCGTGAGGGGAGAGAGGGAGCCATGAGCTATTGTCTACAGCTCAATGAAATGCAAGACATAACTCATAGCTTCGTCTTCCTTAAGGAGATCACCGATATGGTTTAGAGTCAATTTAACGCGCTGTTTGTTAGCTTCAGCATCATCTGTTCATTACAAACACAAAGGACATCGTTGCCTCCATCATGGATACGAGGGTCTGAGAGCAGCTGTCCATCTCCTGCTTCTGATAAGACACAGTAAACACAATAGCATCAGAATAATGAATATGGGTAATATACATCTAATATGCATATATATAGCTGCCTGTGTCAATAACTAAAAACCAGAGGCATAGACAATGAAAGGAGACAATAAATAACGCGTTGATCTATTCTGTTCTACTTATCTGAGGCATAAATCTGCCTTTTGGCCCCCGGGCCTCCACAGCTCATCTAACCGAAGAGCCAATAACCTTCAGGTGGTCGGAATAACTGAGATTTAATAAGCAATTCCAGCAGGCATTATGAGAGGCCGTCCGTGGTCATGGTTGTTCTTTCCCCCCCAAGTTATTCAGAAGTGACCAAGGTGCAGATTTATTACAGGGGCCGATACGGACCTCACTCTGGATTAATGACGTCTGTGTGATGCTGCATTTAATGAATCACACTGATGTCCGAAGACAGTAAAGGAACATACCCCCAACAGCGGATAGCGATTATTGTTCACTTGAGTTTGTCATCAGTAAGTGGGAGGATTAGCTGGAGTTCGACATGTAAACCGATTAACACCAATTACTGCTCTTCGAGTAAACATATTTAAGGAATGCTGTTGGACAAACTGTAGCGTCAATCCTACAAACAGTAACCAAACACATTCTCCTTTCTTCAGTTGTTTAATGGTGGATGGTAAACAACTTTCAGCTGCAATACTGACAGTCACATCACATTACGTTACATAGACATCTTATGACCAGCAAGAGGGTGCAAGGGACCTGTTCTAACCAGGGCACTACAGTTTCTCCTTTGGCCTTTTAGCATCTTTCAGCACATTGTTTTTGTTTTGTTGTGTGCAACATCACAGTTGTTGATCGGTGTCAGTATTTCCTTCAGTAGCAGGTATTTGCATCAGCCAAGCTCTGTTAAACCCACTGGGTACCACCTACGCAGCACCAAACAGCTGCTGTGAAGCTGAGCTGTTAGAGTGATTAGTCACTCACTAAGTAGTTAAAGAGCCAGTGGTGTAAACAATAGATTTGAATTGGTCGGGTGAAAAATGAACACCACAAAACCAGTCAACTTTTAACAGAGAAAAATACCCTGCAGTACCAAAAATATTTCCACAGAAAGGATCAAATCAGCTGTTTCTTTCTTATTCATGTTGAGCGTCGAGTGCAAACAAAGGTGGAAGGGAAGTAGCTTCTTGCGCATTTAGAACTAGTTTAAAAATTATCACAATTTTGTTGTGCGGGATATGATTTAATTCTTTTTGGTTTGTTTTTTTTTAAATATCAGCAGGTGTTACTTCAGCTGAACTGAGGCAGAACTTAATATGCACAAAATGATGCCGCTTGCATGCATTGTTTTTATATATTGAATGTACTGTATATACAAACATTTCGATAATTATTTTTTAAAAACTGAAAAAAGCAAGAAGCGATCAATAACACATGAAGAAAAGATTTTAGCACGTGTGTAGTTGTTCACGCCACTGTATTGATAGATGTCTTATCACTTCCCGCCTCACTGTGCTGTGTTACTACAGGCTTTGTCTTGCCTGTCCGCTGTGTGTGTGTGTGTGTGTGTGTGTGTGTGTGTGTGTGTGTGTGTAAAACGGGATGTGGCGAGGCACTGGCCCGAGTGACAGTGATGAATTAGCCCGCTGGTAATAACCCTCTCTGATCTCAGCCACTCTCCCAGCTTCTTGGGGGGCACTTTTAATTGTGGCATGTATCCCAGCATCCCCTTGGGTATCTTGCACGCCTGTCCCCTCTAGTGTACACACATCCACACACACACACAATCACGTTTGCACACACGAGCCTGATAAACGCACAGCCGCACGTGGCCACATACAGTAAACCACACACACACTCTCCCCTGCACATCACATCAGCTGGAGTGGTTGTGTGACTGTACACGACTGGGTTATTTATCAAAGTGGAAAAAACAGACTCGGTGGTGGTGGGGGTGGTTGATGGTGGTTGATGGAGGCTAACTTGTGTTTGTGTGAAGAAATGTTTCCAACAAAAGACTGCCCCCAGCCTGAAACCTGTCTTTTTTTTTTTCTTTGCATTTGGATAAACTCGAATATTAAGCAAAATGTATCCTGACCAAAGCCATCAGGAACATCCATATATATGTAAATGCGTGTGACTATGAAAAGGAGAAGAAGAATGGAGAATAATGGCTGAGCCATTTTTGATTTCTTTTCATCTCTTCCAGGTGCCAGGTCGGGGCTGTTTATTTCCCAGGTGCTTTGTGTGGAGATTTATTTAATTTGTAATGAATAGGTGACTCTCAGAGAATTACCTTTCCTGCCTGGGAAATCAGCTGCAGTGTTTTATTTTCCCGGTGGTGTGCGAATACCAAAGTGTGTATATGTGTGTGAGACTGCTGGACTGTGACAGTAGAAGCTTTGCAGTGCACTGACAGGGTTGTATACTCTTCCACTGGGGCTCATTTGCATATATAGGCCTCTCATCTACAATAAACCCAGTGTGAAGAACTGGGATTGAAGTTAGTTTTCAATTTCTATCAAAACCTTTGAATGTTTTTAAAAAAAAGTTTTTTGATTTGGGGATATGGATGACAACAAGAATAGCTTCGAGGAAACTAGAAGGTTTTAGTAGGATTAGAAAAAATGTGATTAGGAAACTACAGAATTGGCCTTTTTGTAAAAGAAACAAACATTTTGAAATTTTGAGGAAGGTGGAAAATCTGTACATGGTTTGATGACTAAGACATCGGGACATTTTTGAGGACACATACGGGATGTAAAGTGAGGACATTTCTTTTAATTGAGGGCAGATTTTGTTCAGGGCTCACTTCTGTACGAGGAAATTGGCGGATTAAGACTCGGGTTTCTGCATTAAATTAGATAATTGGTTTACGTCAAGGATTAGAGCTAAGGAATGAATAATGTCAATGAGGCTTCTCACACTGTGTGTGTATGTGTGTGTGTGTGTGTCACAGGCTGAAGGGATCCTCAGAGCATGGGCGACCCCCTCTTTACAGAAGGATTATGGCAGTGAGCCTGTGGTCACCAGGATCTGGAACATCACTATGACAGAGGTACAGTGTACCTGCACGTCTCATCATGTTCATGGAAGATGATTTATGGAAATGGAAATCATACGTTTTGTTCCAAATGTTAGCACGTTAGTGTCACGTTATCTATCTGGTACAAGCAAACGCAACCTGAATTTGTAAGTTGGATAAACAAGTGAGAATGAGGACAGAGCTTCTTCCACTGAGGGTTACTTTTCAGACAGAACATCATAAATACTATATGAGATTCAACTTACAGTAGGACTTCATGGAACATGCAGGACTTAATGAGGTTTACTTTACTGACTAATTAAATACGATCTTGGTTGTTCATTGTTCATCCATGTCCTTCACTGAGACACACTAATGAAACAGCACAAACAAACTGCCTGTGGCTAAAGTTCACAGCCAAACTCCCCGCGATGAAATCACACAAAAGCCCAAAAGCAGCACAGCTGCACCATTGTCGATATAATGTGTCCGCCTTTGTTCACCTCCGCTCACCGGCTCACAACAGCCTCAGCCAAGGTAACCGATGAGCCCACCATCACCTTACCTTAAATCACTCTCTGAGAAATATTTTCATTCTTGCTGTTGTGAAAGGTTGACAATGGATAGGTTGCAACTGTCAGGCAAGTTCTGATTTAGTGATGTACACATGTTTTCCCAACTTTCACCAACTATGTCAAAGCAGGCAATCCATTCATGCTTCACTTTCTGCTTTCAGGAGAAGAAAATGTTATTTTATAGTGGTGAAAGCAACTAAATGTGTTGCATGTGAAGGTTGATGGCGCAGAGACAGTGACAGTTTGTTTACCTGGGATAACACATTCACATTCACAGGGCGCACAGAATTCCTGTGCACAAAGCCTGTGAATGCGACAACGCACCGCACACTCAAGTGTCAACCTGAACTCTGAGCATCACACAGCAGCACAGCTCAGGTTATTTAGGGTATACACAGCAGATTTTTTACATTAACACATTTTCTTTGCTAAGATATTCCAGCAAAGTATCTATTTATAGTGAACATTTAAAAACTTAAAGTTAACTCAAAGTTGAATGCATATGAATTAAACATGAGTTTAATGCATACGAATTAAAAAACTACATCATCCACAAATTAATTTTTTATTAAATGTTTTCATGCTTCCTGCAGCTGAATTGCTGTGGTTTCATCAACTACACAGACTTTGTGGGTTCAAACTTTGAGAAGGAGAATGGGGGCAGTTTGCCGCCCAGCTGCTGCTGGACCAACAGCACCCCCTGCAGCCGCTTCGAGGCAGAGCGCAGCTCTGTGCAGGTGAGATGGCAAACACCAGGCAGAAAAGCAAGACAGAGGTGCTCTTTATATTATGTATTTTGTAATTTATTACAAAACGAAATGAACAGACACATCTGTGGACATTATTACAAAATGAGGAGTAGATACTAAAGTTTTTTTTATGCCTCATTTAATCCACCTCTGTCTGGGCACCATTAGCTGCATGAAGCACATCAAGGCAGTACTCGATCCCTTAGCATGTTCGCTGTAGCACAGCGTCATCAATGGTGCCAATGGCATCAGTGATCTTTTGCTTGCATTGCACAGATGCAGTGTGATTAAAAACTTTGATAACGACTGAGTACATAGAACTAATCTGATTAACATATCTCATCAGTTGGCTGTGTAGTCTTTCTTTGACATTGTGAAGAGACTTTGTGGACACCCTGTATATCTCGTTGCTTTTTTCTCTTCAGGGCTGTTTCGAACATATCATGGAGACCCTCAAAGAGCATGCTCACATCGTTGGAGGAATCGCAGCAGGGATTGGAATCGTGGAGGTAAAATACCAGAAGAAAATGCAAGAACTTTCCACTAAAAAAGAAAAAGGGAAAGCAGCCACAAAGGTTAAATCTGAAAAATCTCAAATCAGCAGCTCCAAGTGTAAAGCCATTACGTTTTTGAAGTACAGTGGTAGTTATACTGTATCTTCATTATCCACAATGCATCTGGAGTTTTGAATACCAAACAGCTTACATGCAGTGGCAATACACTGTAACAGACTTTACCAATAAAAAAATGTAATTTATTATTTGTGCCTGTTTCCACAGATTCTTGCCATGATAGTGTCCATATACCTGTACTGCTACCTGGACAACACAGTCAGCTGAGACTCCATCTGAGAAACAGGAAACTAATGAACGGCACGGCGCTGAAGTGAACTTGTAGCTGGGATTGTTATTCACGATATGCAACATCACGTACACCCTCTGTCACTCACACTATCCTCTCTTCCTGGTTTTTCATTTCCTTTCATGGGAACATCTAGTTTTACTATGAGGTCTTGTTTATGATGCAGAGGCCCAATTAATAAATAATGTTTTTAAAGTGTAGTGAAAAATTAGATAATATTGCCTTTTTATGAATAGCCAGAACGTGTAAATATTTTATAGCTGATAATAAAGTATTTCAAAGGACTTTTTCCAGCTGCACTAATGTGAATGTTTTTAATCAAACAAGGATACAATGGCTTTTTATACTGTGACAAAGCCCATGGGAAATTATTATCCATATCTCATTTTTACAGCACCTTTCAGCCTCTGTTAGCCACTTGATGATTTTTTTCAGGTTCAGGTTTCAGGTGAATCATAAAAGAAACATTGTCGTTTAACACGAAATACAAATGGTATAAAAGAAAATAAACAACAACAGAAATGATAGCTGCTGTGCAGTGCTTAGTTAGGGCTCAAGGGGAAGAGGACGATGAAAATAAGATGAGACAAATGACAACTCGAGGCCATCAGCACACCTGTCTGGACAATGGAGTGTAAAATCATACACAGTAATTGAAATCATGTGTCTTTATTCCAATCAACTCCAAGGTAAGGCAGACTAGAGTATGTGTGTTAGCTGTTTCTTTACTTCATGACCTTTGACACCAAGGGAGAGTCGTGATATTGTTGAGCAACTGTCACATCAATGTCATGGTGTGGCTGCACACTGAATCAGGCGATCGCTGGCTGTAAGGAGGGTGACTTTTTGTTTTTCGAGGATTGATGGCTACATAAGTGAGAAATCTGTATTTAAAAAAATGCTCTGCACTGACGTCAATAAGATGCATGAGAACAAAACTCAAAATATTTTCAAGAGCTTTATTTTTGAGATATTTTGAAATTTCTCACATTGCATCGACCAAGACATGAAGATTTGAACTTTTTTTAACCATCACTTGGGATCTATTTTGTGAGAATTTAAATGTGGCTGGTAACAGTGGAACATTATAAGGGTAGACTGCAGACTGAAGCAGCAGGGCTCAGTACATCCTTTGTGCTGTGTATTATTTAATAATGTTCTGTCTCCTGCCTCTGCAGATCACATGCACTGTGACATAGGGCTGAGTAAATATTGACTAATAAAAGGTCTGCCAGTAGAGGGGAGGCAGTGCATTGTTCAGCCGTGCTGCAGCTTATGTAGCAGCCACCGAATTAGTGCTTTCACCACAGATCCTCATTCGCACGCTTGTAAACAATACGAGACAAAGGCAAAAAGCTCTTTTGATTTTTTTTAAAGGTCGACATTCAGAAATAGATGGTGCGAAAAACAACACAAGGGGTTTATGCTCGAAGAGTAACAACAATGAATCAATCAATGTGCTGTCAGGACATGTTGGAAATATGTCATGTAATAGCATATCTATTAAAGAAGCACACTTGTGCTGTCTTTTCTTTGTTTTACATAATGGCAACATTTTTGTTACATGTATATGAATGTTCCCTTTGAGCTTCCATGTGACTCGTTGTTGTGAAAAGAGTGTGTATGTGGGTAAATGTGCATGTATGAAAGTAAGACAAAAATAAGAAAACAGAAAAAAACATATTTTAAGAGAATAAGTACTGATGTAATTTAATGGAGTGGTAAAATCACAGTGTCATTATAACAGAAGGAGATGAGGGAGTAGAGTTTCTGTTAAATTGCCACCAAGCTTTGACTATGAAGCACCTTCAGGGAATGTTCTGATTTAATGGCAGCAGCTGAGGCGGTTGTAAAACTGAGTGGAATTGATCCATGAAAGAAAAGAGTACTTGTGTTTAGGAACAGAAACTCAGATGAGTGGTGTGTTTATGTATATGACATTATTTAATGCTGTAAAAATGGAATTTTACAATATACAGGTACTCTGAATGAGACTCTGGGACATGTGTACTATAAGTGCATTTTGGGAAAGCACTAATGTCCTTTGCTGTTCTGTACAGTAAACAGTTTCCTTTCCATTCCAAATATGGCTGTATATTAAACAGCAGTTATTTCATTGTGTACATGGAATGAACAGCTGGTGGTTGATGAGGACAGTGGATGTTGACAAAAATAATAATAATGTACTGGATTTAAATTGATTTAAATGACCCCATCTGTGTTGCCCAAGAAATGATCCTTGTGGTACCCCATTATTTAATTGGGTCCTTTCTAATTCCTAATTGCTGATATTTTATGATCAGTCTTGTCAGAGGCTGCAATGAGCTCAAATAATAACAGGGCGGTTAAAATATCCCTAGTCATTATGCAAGTCAATATCTATTTAAAAACCTTTGAAACACT
Organism: Trinectes maculatus; assembly: GCA_016785345.1. Classification (NCBI taxonomy): domain Eukaryota; kingdom Metazoa; phylum Chordata; class Actinopteri; order Pleuronectiformes; family Achiridae; genus Trinectes; species Trinectes maculatus. Next base: position 38,042 of record JAFBJQ010002482.1, on the reverse strand, counting down.
TTCAGTGATATGTTATGGAGGTATAGCTCATAACTATGTCATTCCTCTGTAAATAAATATTAATTTGATTAAAAAGTCCATACTTGTTAATCTAGCTACATGAAGAGAGGTTTTAAGTCTTGTAACTGCAACCACTCCACTAAAAATGTGTCTTTAAATAAGATTGCAGGGAGAATAACTAATGGCAGGAAAGCTTGTTGGAAAGGAACAGAGAATGGAAGGCAGCAATGTTCACTGCTATCCAATTATAATCCTGCGAGGCATTTAGAGTTAAATCTGTCATCATCTCAGTGCTGCCGAGCTCATTGTTTAACAAGAACTCAAGCTCCCTTTCTCTCTCGCTCACTCACACGCACACACACATACACACACAAAATCAATATTCCATCTACATCGCAGTCATCAGCCTGTGAGCTCGGCTCATCAAAATGCTCAATAGGTCAAAAATGACTTTCAAAAGGCAGGAAACACACACACACACACACACACACACACACACACACTCACATCGATACGAACCAGTGACTTCTGACTGACAGGCACAAATGACCAGGTTAGGAGGTAGTTTTGACAGACAGGTTAGTGTATGTGTGTGTGTGTGTGTGTGTGTGTGTGTGTGCGTGTGTGCATGAAGACAGTGAAATAAATGTGCAGTGTGAAATTAACACACACAGCAGTAACACACACACACAATTACTGTTATTTCACCTTCAGGCAGCCATGAGTAAAACTGACCTGAACACTCGTCTTAATATAACCTGATGCAAACGTAACAGGCAGATTCATAAACACAAACAGAACCATGGGCTCACAGACACACACTGACACTGGTTTGGTGCCTTTTGATGAAAAGAATAAATGATTCAAGCCATTTGACTGAAAACTATTATTGCAGTTTATAACACTCCAAGACTTATCCTGCTCCAGCAGAGGGAGGAGGGAGAATATGGAACCTCCACACAGAATGACCCCGGCTGGTCCAAACGTCCAGAGACAGTTCTCACTGCCCCAACAAGTCCGATTTAAACAGTATGTAAATGGAAGGATTAACTTTTTCACGAACAAGACATTTAACTTTCAATTTGCTTAATGCAAATAAAAATGAACTTACACCCCACAACCTAAAAAAAGCTGAGTTTGGCGGATAAAAAGCACCTCAAATACCAACAATAATAAGTATTTTAAGAATTTTATTTTGCATGTTAGCAGCTTTTAATATATGCTGACATGCAAAAAAAAAGAGCAAGATGAGCTGCTAAGATGTTACCCTTGATACACTGATGAACTCATGCGAGTGCTGCCTGCATTGCAACAAAGGAAAACCAGAAGCTGCTTGGAACAGCCTCAAAAAAAGTTTTTTTAAATATTCAAAATCATGTTCTTTTTCTTCAGTAACAGGACTTCTACTTCGGATTTATGACAAGACAGATAATGAAAGTCAGTGCACAAAGGACAGGAAGCCACATTTGTCCTTGGACAACCGCAGCGGCTCCAGAAATCCTCAAAGCTCCAGGGATTTGCATACATTTCCCTCTCTGTATGCGTTTCCCCTCACTGTTGCTTTGCCTGACGCTCCCCTGGGAAATCTGCAGGCAGCACAAGGCCACAGTACAGCAGAAAAGTCTGAGTGACGAATAACAATGGTTCCAAGTTTATTCTAGGAATAATATGCTGAAATTATTAAAATGTCTGATATGAATTATTTAAACTAAGCCTCAGAAGATTAAAAAGTTTGAAAAAAACACCTTTATTCATTTCCACAATTAAAGTGAAAACAACTCATACATGCCAAACTCCTCGTTTTCACTCACACAAGGTTCCTTCCAGTATTTTCCAAATGATCCATTTAACAGAATCAGCTGTGTTGCTGACGAGACGCTAATTTCACACTCTCGGTTCAACAGAGAGTACACGTACCAATACATACAATACTCTGAAATGACAGACAATGATAAAAATAGTCTCAAAAAATAGACTCTGCAATCTTAAAGCCAAACGGAAATTTCCAGGACGCAGATGTTCGTTAATTAAGCCACGACAGAGGCAGTAATACTGATGAAAAAGTGGCTGTGTCTACCTGACTGCAAATAGTAAATATGTGGTGGTCTGAACACACAAATACACATTCAAATCAAACAAATCAATTCGCATAAAAGAAAGGGGAGAAAATGATTCACACGAGTGTCAATACATCGGCACACACTGAGATGGAGTGTTTCCTCTACACAAAAAACACTGCTCTCTCAGGTGTAGTAGTGGAAACACAACAGGTTCAGACAGTAAAGTGATATGGTCACTTCTGATATGGATAATGATTATTGAACAGTTCATAGCAGCAGCATCTCTGTTATAATGCAACTCCTCACATGAAGCATCTGTGGAAAAAAACGGATGCATGACAACACAATGTGTAGTCATATACGTATACAAACAATTAAAAGCTGCTATTTTCAGTGGTCTGCAACACAATTACAACCAATTAATACTTATTAATGCTAGAGTTTATGAGATTTAGGTGGTTCAAGTGGCAACTGAATTTTGATAATGTTGTGTGAGTATTTTCTACAAGTGTAATCATAATTTCCATTTAATTCAAGTAATTCATCCCCAGTTAGAAAGCTGTAAGAATGTGTTCATTAATCATATATCATTCACTATGTTTCAACTACATGACACTGTTTCCTCATGCACCAGTTACAGGTGCTTCATGGTGGGAGTTATAACTGCTGGGAAAAAATACAATAAATAACTATGTGCTTATATGGTATCAATGAAAACGCTTAACTTCTGAGATTTGATTGGAGATACCGTAATCACACTAGTGACAACTGGCCAGCAATTTAAAAAATGGATGAGTTAATAAAAGAAATCAGAGGACCTTTTATAATTGTCTGTCTCTCCTGCAGCGAGGTGGGCACCCCCATGTTCTGTGCAGTGTTGTGGTGGCACACCAAGTGAACAAGCACATTTTGAAAAAACACACAGATTTAACACATACAGTATGTTGCCTCTGGGAACATTTAGCTGGCATTCACTTTGCAAGGAAAACGTCACTTCATTTGGCAGTTGTGTGGTAGTATTTTAACTAAACTGAAAATGAAAACTTGAATGCAGTGCTGAGCATCGTCTGAAACAGTGAAAAAGCATATTTTGATACCAAGAAAATTTCAGCTCAGTTTCTGATAGTCAGCACGATAGACATATTTCGTTTTCTCTGTTTGCACTTATAAGTGACTGAATATTGTGCACCTAATCAATTACGGCATTTTCCTTTATGCTGTTTCTAACAGCAGTTTCTGTTGTTAAAGCTGTGAATGTTTTCTGACATTTCCAATTCTGAGGCACCATCAAGTTTCCCTCGTCAAGCCTGATCCCAGGCAAATGATCCAGGCAGTCAACGATCACAAAAACCCACAGGGCTGTTATTAATGTGTTTACTCAAACTCAATATCTAATGGTGAAAAATATGCTGACCCTTTGCATTTTCCATCAAAAAAATAGATAGGCATGTGCTGTATATACATTATTATTTCATTATCTGTAAACGTTAGGCTCTTAAAAACACACTCATCTTGATAAAAGTGGATAAAAACACTAAAAAGTCATTCTGATTCATAGCTGTAAAATAAATAGAGATAAGTTAAACGTATCTACAAGCTGGACAAATCACTCAGTAGTTCTAAAAAACACAAACTGAAAAGATTCCACCGAGTGTGTGTGGTTTTGTATCATTTGCACCGTTCTTGAGGAAAAGTTGCAGTTTGAACTAAAACAACTAAAAATACTGACCGTGCCTCAACCTCCTTTACAGACAAAAGATGTCTGAATGATGTCTGGGTGTTTGACCAAGACTGGTTCAGCCTCGCTGTTTATCCTCATGCCATTGCAGAATATGTAGTGCTGTATGTAGTGTTAATCCCTCAATTGTTTGTCAAAAGAAAAAAAAAAGTATTATTTCCCAGGTGTCTTCTTGTACATAATAAGTTCAACATCCCAGAAAAGTCTTTATGTAGTTATGACTCCCCAGGCTGGATTATCAGTGGTATTAAGGCCTAGGCTGTTTCCAGTGTGTGTGTGTGTGTGTGTGTGTCTGCGTGTCAGAAAGACACAGCTCTACATCGGTTCCACCGGTGCTCCCTCTTCTTTGGGTGGAGGCTCTAAGTGAATGGGTGTAACACTAGCTGGTTTCTTCACACTGGTCATGAGACAAACAGATGGACAGACAGAAGATCAGAGATACTGAATCTTCTGACAGTGGCAGAAGATAACAAAGGGAAAGACGGCAACATATTCGTTGTGTGTGGTGCTGGGGTGGGGTTTTGTTATGGGTATACATTACATAAATATTGATTACAATGTTGATATTGGGTACATCACAGTGGATGAAAAACCCTGTTTCTAACCCTAACCCATTTTGTTTTGATTACACCATTTAGTTTCAGGTGGAGCAAAATCAAAGTGTTTACAGTGATGAAATTATCTTACACAAAATGACTAATCATCTGTATAATCACAACCACATTTGTGTACCAGCCCATGCTCATTCATGTTGTACAGGTGTAGGTATGAGCTGAAACACGTGCTTATGCTTCAAGTGTATTGTATTACCACATACTGATTGTGTTTTAGACAAAGTCCTGACAAGACACTGCCCAGCCGTACTGACAGAGGGCTGCAGCTGTTAAGTGGGATCACCACAGTTGGATCAGTACAGCAAGACACTGGAAAAATGTAGTGTAATATAATTATAATTTAACAAAGTATTATTTAAGCTTTACTTACGAGTATGGAGAGACAGGCACAGCCACCACTAGGACATGATTCCTTTTTCTGAAGAGTCTCCATAGGCCTCTGTGATATCCTCGTACATCAAGGTCCCACACATGCAGGCACTGATCAGGAGGAGAGACAAGACTGTTCTGAATCATCTGTTCCTCATAGCAGACTCGACTTTTTTTCATCAGCTCAAGGGATTTCTGAATGTATTCATTTTATTCTTATTTTTCACCATGACACTGACAAGAAAATGTCACAAAATACATGAACCTGGATTCTCAATGACAGCCAAAGTCTTACTAGTAAAAAAGTAAATACTGAAATGACGTGCGTCTGAGTTTTCAAAACAGCTCCTCGTTTAAACTAGAGGAGGTCAAGAGCATGAAGTTCATGTACCTTGGCAAGCTCGGTCCACGTGGATGTGTCTGTCTCTGATTCCATCTTAATGAACATGACGTAGATCTTTCCCTCGGAGTCTGGCAGGAATGAGTCCTCACATGGATTCTTAGTGTGGTCTAGCACCTCTGCTTCCCTGGTATCACACACACATACACACAGTCACACTACCGTTTCCTACTAATAAAAACATCTACAAGCTCAGTGCCACACACGTCTCACTCACTGCAACAGATGTTGGATTTCCACTTCATACGAGTCTTTCTTTAAGCTGTGAGGAACCAGAACAACAGGCCTGTCACTATTGAAATCTACTTTTCAGATACTGTACATTTCGACAGCTGGTGTTGTGAAAAACAGTGTGCCTCTATGTGCTGGATGTACACACCTGTCAACATTCTTGAGCTGCACATTAGGAACAGTGTTGAACTTGTGTTTTTTGAAATACACCTCCTACATGAAAGAAAAAAGTAAGGGGAGAGCTATATGATGTCAATGTCATTTTCAGCTGACAAACGCAAATTCACAAAGCATTTCACCTTGAACTTAAAGTCAATTAAAAAACAAAAATTCAAAAATCTAAATGTAACAATTTACCTATTATTAAGCTGATAAACACAACTCTTTTGCATTTGACTGCAACTATATGACTGTCATACATTTGTTTCAGAATTTTGAGGACAACGGTTAGGATGACGTGACCTGATGATAGGGTGCAAGCATTCTGATGCTGAATACTGTCGTCTCCAATAGTTTTTTCTCTACCAACATTTGCTGAATTGTTGAGAGATTCATGACACCTTTCTTTTAAATTCTTACATGGAAATAGCCGTTCATGTTGAGGCCGATAATTCCAAAGTGGTAGGAGCGGGACACATCAGGAATGATGCACTCTCTGCCCTTCCTCTGTTCTGGCATCCGCATCCACATATCCCAGTCCCACAGCTACAAGGCACAAATATGTCCTGTTTATTCATAGATCCATAAATAACACATAATTCACTAAAGACCTGGTGAGACAGATTGAACGCACAAAGAAAAAAAGAACATTTCAGCACCTTCTCAGGTGTTGGCCACTTTGGCTCCAGTTCATCTTTGTAAAGGCTTTTCTTCAGCACCCAGCCCAGGCCAGGCATACTCTCCACCCTGTAGAGCAGGGCCGGGTCCTCCGCTGTGTGTTCATAACCCTTTAAGTACAACAGCAACAACTCCAGTCAACTGCATATACAGATTTTCTTGAAGCATCAAGTCTTGGTAGAAAATTAAGCCACACTGACGCAGGGATAAAAACCACACAGCAGGAGATCACTTTAGGCCATAGTTACATTGCAACACTTAGTTACAAAATAACACCAACCTTCATCATCCATCCAAACAGAGAAATACATAGTCATAAATTAACCACTGCTGTTCCCTTTTCATCTTCTCCAAAAAAACAACCAACTGTGAAGAATTCTACTTCCTGTTTACTGTGACATACAGTGTCTTAATGAATGATCATGTGATCTGTGTTTTCAGATGCTAGGACAGAAGATTATATCTAATATGATCATAAATCCTGTGTAAAAACAGTGTTTTAAATCTAAACCATATATTTGGATGGAGTTGCTGCTGTTCTATGTTTAGGAACACAAACAAAAAAACATCATTTGGTTTCCTCCTCCGTGAATGATGTTAAGTTAAACCCCCAGGTGAAAAAGAAAACTGATTCCCTTAATCACAAGCTCTGTTGTCGAAACACTGATCAGACATTTAGACGTCAGTTATGTAACTCTAGGCTGCTTGAGACCCACACACTCACATCTTAACTGTAACACAATGATAATTTGAACCTAATGCAGCTTTTTAAAAGCATGACTGTGATGTTATCTCACTTGAAATCATTCCCATAGATTTTGTATGAACTAGACTGTGAGTGGAAATAAGAATAGGTCAGTGATCATAAATATAAAATAGCCGATTCATAATGGACAGCTGAAGCAGTCATCTCTCACCTGGTCGTTCCATGCTGAGATGCAGTACAGACTATCATCCTCGTCCAGCAGGTGGATTGTCTGACTCAGAAAACTGCAAGAAAAAGACATCTGCAATTTGAGCAAATTAAATAACTACATCCCTGTTAATGACAACAGTTTCATCATAAAAATCCTGCCTCAATGCACAGCGCAACAGTAAAGTGACCATGTCACCTAAACCACAGTCAACAAACTCAAGATCATGCAGTATATGAAAGGTGCAGTAAGGTGCATTATTTACAATTATTTATTTAAAAGACACTAGAGACATACGTGATCTTATTCAAAAACCATGGGCTAAATGTGCTGACATAATAGCCTCCATGCTTCTAGTTGCAATATGCCATACATACACAAGAGCTTACAGTTCTCTTTTTAAAATGAAAACTAGGTTTCTGCTAGCAGCTGAGGAAATCTACGAATTAGGAATACAAAACACACAACAGTTTTACATTTGGCCTCACATGTGAACAATATCATGACTTTAACTATATGATATTCAGAAAATTGAATTCATGACACCATGTAAAAATCTTAGTTTATGGCAGTTAACACGGAATAAAAACAACTCTTGTCTTATCTGAGTCTAAATCATGCTACAGAGACGGAGAATAGGTGAGTGAGCCCTGAGGCTGGAGACCTTCAAACAGGCTGCTCAGTGCAGAAAGCAAAGCACAAGCTGTTAAAGCAGCAAACACATGGTTCAAAGATGCACAGACATGTTTCCAACATTTTCTAACACTGTACTGCCATCTAGAGGTGACTCTGGCAGCTGTGAAAGGTTTATGGGTCTCCTCTGCAAAGTGGAGTGCATGCCAAGTCTGTGTGTTAGTCTCTGAACAAAAGTAACAACTTAAAAGATTATTATAAATTATTAATCAGTAATGGAGCATACCTGAAGAAGTCAATGGAGATATCCAAGTCTTCTTCTAGGACGATGGCAAAATTAGCATCCTGATAAAAATGAAGAATAACAAATATATGCTGGGTCAGTGTTGTCTTCATTAGTGTGTGTATTACATGAATAAACGGAGAGACAGAGAGAGACAAAGAGGCAAAAAACACTCAGCTTCTGTTAAAGTTTGATACAGAAAAGCTCAGCAAAGTTTGGGTGGAGTGTCACAATCACATGTGCATATCCTATGGCTCACCATGACATTCAGCCAGATTTACATCAGCAAGAGTTTGTTGTGTGTGCTGAATAAAGAAAAGACAAGTACTAACTGGGTGAAGGTTGAAGGATGCAGTCAGACTGGCTTTGTAGTGCTGTGGAGGGGAGCAGAGATTAACTGTTCATTAGAGACAAGATGTCATCGACTACATCCATCCATTACATCAATCCACAACTGTTATGGAGATTCTGAGCTTGGTTAAAAATGTAGAATTCTGGTACAGTTGTTGATACTGTTTCAGTATCATTGTTTTTATTATGGGTCGGAGAGCACATACACCAGTCAAAACTAAATTCTCCCTGTTGCACTGTTACGGAAAAAAATGCATGTAGCTTCATTAGATCCACCAAAATGTAATAGGTTCTCCCTTGGATTATACGAAGGTGTTAGTATTGACAGAAACATCTAATGCAGAGCCAAAACTGAATGGAGCTTTGTTTTGAACAGTTTTGTTTAAAAATAAAAATGACTGAAACATTATAGCAGACCAATGACAGTTTAAGGCAATGAACATAACATTGGATTAGATGTGAATTTGGAGTTATCATTTAAATTAAGTGTCAACTGTTGCTCACCTGAGACACTCTGGCATTTTTGATGCTGATGGGTGTATGCTGAACTCCTTTCAGTCCAAACAGCTCTACAACATCCATCGGCTCCTGGGTAGAACACACACACACATAAATAGCATTTATGTTGTGTGGAATAGTTTATAAGTATAATATAGTGGGAAGGCTGGGTCTAGTGAAAACTCAAGTTTAATGCAGATAATATCAGGACTTTAATATGTTATAGTAGAGGTGTCAAAGTCAGTCACTAGACAATTACCTTTTTCGAAGTTTTTAGAGAGAGTGTGTATGGATATGTACAAATGATAAGATTCGGCAGCCACCTAAATTAGCTGAAGTGGAAAAAAGAAAACACTAAAAGTCTAAGAGGAAATAAAGTTGGTACCTCATAATATCCATCAATGAAGACCGTAATCATCTGCGGGTTGACACCATGAGCGGACAGAAGTGACCTCAGCATTCTGAAAACATATGACAACTGATTGTGACTTGGTTTTGGGTACAAAGAGAAACAGCAGCTTATTGCAGTGCTCACTATGCAGTCATTTCCTACCATCAATTTCAAATGCAATAGACAGTGACAGAAGCAAAACTCCAAAGAGAAGTACAAACATTTTAGAACATTGGTGTGACAATTTGTACTCAATGGTCGCGATACAGTCACACCGCACATGGAACAAGCCACGATGTATCGACTATATTCGATATATACCCCAGCTCGATGTCATATCATCCTTAGGTATTGCTATATATACATTGAGCACTATGAATATATGTTGCAGGGGCTAGATTTAGCTGACTTCTTGAAGCAAATATACTGTATGATTAGTTTCTCCTCTCTCACCGGTACAGATAGTTGGGTCTGTTTCCTGCGATGACAGCTACTGGGATGTTGAAGACGTTATTATTAGGAAGCTGGGGATGGAGGAGAAAGAAGCTTTGCAGATCATCGTTGATGAGAGGACACACTGAAATGCCTAACACACAAATGTCAATACAATATAAGGTTTATGTGATTGTGTTAACAATAAATACTGGCCTGTGTAAATCAATGGTTCCTTTAAGTCATGTTTCTCTGTTTTCACTGACATACTGTACAAGCAGCTCAGCAAAACAATCAAACTGAGAAGTGTCTTGTCTATCTTACAGGGTCAGGGTTAAACTCTATGGGTGCTGGGTCCTTGCAGCTGCAGATGCTGCCGTATCCTTCCACTTTGCTGCAAAAGAGCTTCCTCCTCCTGTTCAGTTCAGTTTCTGCCCAGTGGCATTCTGCTTCTGAAAAAAATTTCAAATATTTCAATTATGGAAGTCACAACTCAATAGAAACTTCCCACAGGTGGTTGAAAACATGGTGTCATAAATGGCCAGGAAGTGTAGTTCTGAGAAAAAGACAATTCTGCCATTTTAGGACCTAAAGTGTTTTGTTTGGTTTATGTTCAGCCATTTCAAAACACAATGGTAATTGACTCTTACCTTCAGAGGCAGTGAGTTGTACCTCTGTCTTCAGTAGCACTGGGTCTCCCCAGGTGGACAGGGCTGGAGACTTAGAGTGCTTCTCTCCATAAATCTGACCTGGACACACACAAACAGTTAGAGCCAGCAGATGAAGATGTACAGTATGTAAACAAAGATGCTGCTGTAAAGTTTTTTCAAACTTTATTTCTCGAAACAAATTTACTTCCAACGGAATGAGAGTAAAAACACAAGCACTCAAGGTCTGAATATCAGGAAATAAAAGACTACCTCAAGTGAAAATTAAACCCTCTACCTCCTTTTTTCACCACAAGGGTCCACATGTCCCTCCAGCTGAGGCTGATGGATGCCTGGCTGCCCAGACTCTTCAGCAGGTTCTTAGCAGCATCCTTTAGGTGGAACGTACCTTCATCCTGCCGAACACACAGGTCTCCTCTCTCTCAGTCTTTTGTTGTCAAAATGTCTCTGTAAGAACTAATAACAGATGTGAAAGTGCTGACTGACCTTAATGGTGAAGATGAGGACTCTGCCACGGGTCACCATGTTGAGGAAGAGGATCATGGCTTCATCTTCATGGGGAGAGTAGGTGTCAAATATCCTCTTAGCCATGACATGACCCTGAGACACACAGTAACAGAAAGTGACTAATTCATAGGTTTTTTCAGACTGGAGCATACAAGATGAAATATTTCTCCATTTCAGCCAGGAGTTTAAGATATTTCAGTCCCTGACACTCACATAACAGTGACAGGGTGTCATGACACATTTTGAAAATGGTTGAAGCACACTTATAATATTATCATCAATAGCACTCCTTCATTTACATGTCACAGTGTTTCCTATAGTCCTGTGAACTGACCTACTGCACATGATGCTGTCATCAATTTGTCTTTAGTTACATTTATGTCTAAGATATAATGTTTGTATCTGCTAAATTCTGGAAATCATAAGGTTCAGTCTCAGTGGGGGAGCTTTAACTGTATGATATCATAAATTCAGTGTCTTCAAATATTTCATTATTACAACCAACATCAACATACAGTCCAATGGTTTTATGCAGAACTATTAAAAACAGTGCTCTAATTTAAGACTAAGACAACAAATACAAAACAAGACATCTGTTTCTTTTTGGATATCACATCACAATCAGGATTTTAATACAACAACCAACTAAAAGAAATGGCTAACTAATCATCCAGCAACTTGGCTGCTGACAGATTATACGTAACAAGTAGCAAATGTTTACATTTAATATAAAGGTATAAAAAGAGAAGATGCTTACAGTTGCCTGATTGAGAACTATGACATGGATGCCTCTGCCCTGTTCCCTCATATCATCTTCCAAAACCTGCAGACGATGAACAAAATAAACATTTTACCTGCACAGTGAAATGACATAAATAAATCAATTAATCAGACAGTCTGGGTTGTTGACCTTCCCAGAAGTTAGTGATATGACAAATATCAGTTCCTTCTCCTGTCTACATTAGAAACAGATCTGTGCTATATTTACCCTAGCTTATGTAAGCAGGTTAAAATATTATACATATATTTTTGGTTATAAAATCTCACTAAATCCCTGTTGGTTTTCTGTTGTGTAGATGTCAATCGTCAATTTGAATTAGTTATTTTTATGTGCTTGCTCTGTCACCTTAAGGCGCAACGCGCCAATGGCGTTAAGGCTCAGACGCATATTTGTAGGAAGGTACGCGCCCTTTCCTCTCAGTTAGCTGTCTGCTTCTTGAGAGGAGGTGAGTGCTGTGTTCCGGTTGTGCAGAATTTAAATAATTTGCTCAGAAATGAATGGATGAGCCATATTATTTTCTTGTGAATGTCTTATTGTAACATACAGTGACTGTTAATGTGAATTTGCCAATGTTACTATTTTATGTACTTATAATAGGGTAACAGGGATCCTTGTGAACAGATCGCATGATGAAAGATTTTATTTTCTATAATTATACATTTATAAAAACCCATGTGACAGCGAGACAGTTCGTCCATTATGTTCTCATTATGTTCTTCTTCCTCCATAATAAATAAACACAACTCAGAACACAGACAAATTAACTGGTGTACGTGGAGCAGAGAAGACTACAATAAGCACCGGTTACACTTAGCAAATATTACATAGAAGTACCATGAAAAAGGCAGTCTTAGCAACATCAAGTCTAAATACAAAGGCCTCTTTTAATAATGAACTCTGGGTGAGATAGAAAGCTGTGATTTCCAAAATTTGTGATGATTCCCTGTATTTTACTTGCTGATCAGTAACAACAACATCACTAAGAGACCGATCAAACCAGAATTACTGATTTAGAAGCTGTTTATATAAATGCCAGTCAATCAGACAAACTCACTGTGGTTCCATCCACTGCCACATAGACCTTGGAGCGGCTGGAGTACACTTCAATGTCCAGGACCTTGCGCCCATTAGCTGGCCTACGCGGTGTCTCCATGTTGGGCACTGCATCCTCTAAATGAAGCATAAGACCAAATTAGTTCACCTGCATTAAAGCAGTTTGTTAAAATGATATACAGTGCACGTAAGATTCTAATAAACAATTAGTAAAAATAACATCACTATAATCAGTTTCACTCTCAAGAATAAAGCAAGTTTTGAAGAAATGATTACTCAAGACATCACAAGTCAACTTAAGACCTAGATAACAAAGAATAAAGTTTCGGAGGGTTACATGTCACATTGAAGATTTTGACCGACTGAGAAGTTTGATATTAATGACTTTTCCACTGTATCACAAAAGGCTACTGTAGTGGACTCTTAAAAATATTAAGCAGGAAATTAGCATAGTCCCCTTTAAATGCTGAATTGAAAGAAGACATAAGAAGACAACATTTCTGTAACAGTTATAAATGCATGTGACAATTTTAAGTCGTACAACAGTGTACATCCTCAACTACGTACAGCATACAACGGTCATGCTAGTCCGAATGTCATGCAAAGCTTCCCATACATGTATGAATATATATTGTACGAGATATATAATGATGTACGAGATCACAGTTAGATTGAGAACAAACACAGATGACAGGTGTATATACTGCTTTTCATAACTTTTTTTTAAACAACATTTTTGGTAATAAAGTGTTTGCAGTGAAGAACATTATATACCCCTCTGTAGCAGAAATAAAATAAATAGTGTATTTTTTTACCATATTCTTGGGATGCTGCATCTTCATTAGCTACTCTTCTTGTGTCCAAGATGAGTTTAATATTGACTATGACCGTTATCAGCAGAAAGAGCACAGCACCTGCCTGTGAATAGAGAGAAAATACAAAGTTTTCAAGGAGAAACACTGTGTTATCTGTTGAAAAGGTGTCGCAGTGAAGAGCAGCTCAAAGGCCAATCTATGTCATTTATTAGCGCCTGTTTGTATGGTACACAATACAGTCTGGAGCAGAGAACCTGAATGTTTACCCATTGAATGTCTCTACATTGGAGGTTCATTGGTAGTCTCTTGTTTTTTTTAGGCAGGAATAAACTGCGAAAGTTAAATGCCACACTTTCACAGCAGTGTCTGTATAGAGCTACACTGATTTACTATAAAACCTGCACACACTGCTCTCTGATAAAACCGCTGTCAACAAGGGACACTGGCAAATAGACTGGCACATGTGTTTCAAGTGCAGCATCCTAATAAATATATTGCACAAAAGGGGAACAAAGTCACTGAGAAGTGGTTTTCACTCACACCATTACTAGAATGTAGCTTACATGACATCTGCAAACTATCTAACAACGCTGATGACAACACCCCAACTGCATGACACTAATTATTGCAGTAGTATTTCTTCTAGCTACAAGGAGAGTTAGCTTGTTTTGCCCCACTGACCTGGCAGAACCGACGTATCGTCCTCTTGTTGGTCAGTTTATATTTCCAGGTGAGGTACAGACTCCTCTGTTGGCGCGGAATGAAGGGCTTAGCTCGCGGGTTGGGGGTCCAGGTCTCCATTCCGGACACCGACGACCACCAACGCAGAGCTCAGAAGACCCTTCGCCGGCCCTCCTCTTCCTCCAGGCCGGGACATGCACTGCTCCACAACACACCACCGATACACGGCTAGCTTGTCACATCGTTATCTGCAAACCGCAATTAAAGCAAAAGTCACAAATTTACCACGTTCAGCTAACAACAGCTAATTAGCTACCTGCATTTTTACACCAGTGGAGTTACTGCGGTTAGAGTTGAACAAACTTCATGCGTCTCTTTGTGTTCCCACGTTAGCATTACTACTCACACAATCGTCGCCGATCCTTGTATGAGGGTTTTAATCTTGTGATCCACAACACAACACTGTAAAGGGGCTTGGGGTTGCTGCTACATGCTACACTACATTAACAAGATACAGACACGGCGTTTCTGTCGCACCGCATATGACGTCACGTTCGTGCTTTCGTTCCTGCTGGCGATTTTCTCCTTGTTTATTACGGTCGGGTTTATTACTGCCCCCCAAAGGCTAAATAACAAACTAATTTAGTCATCAATATTTTTAAACCATTTACTCTACGTGTTTTTACTGCAGCAGAACAGGTTCATGAGTAAACCATAATAAACATTTTAAAAAGCAAAATATAGGCATGAGCAGAATAGAATAAAATAGACCCTAACATAAGGAGCAATTTATTTTTATTGAGTACAATAAAACTAGAATAAAATGTCTGTATGTACCACATTAAATGAAAAAAAAAGGATATGTATATGTAAAGCCAATTTTCTGCCACATTAGCCTAAATGCAACACACTGACAACTTTGTCTTTCCTGTGTAATCAGCTGATTATAGGTTTCTTTTAAAACTCACTGAATATTTTTATTTGTCTCTGGAACATTTCTGAAGGGTTAAACATTCTTCCTATAGATTCTTACACTTAAATATACCTGCACACTAAAAAACTAAAGTGCCCTTTATTTTAATACTCTTGAATTTTGCTAATTTCTTTTGTATTTTTACTCGAGTCAAATTTAAATGCATATTTGAAAAGAAATATGTGCATTTACTATAAATCAATAATTAATCCATGTCCTTTAACCCTGGCTGATTCAAAACAAAACATTTAATAAGTCATTAACAACGTCAAGCTATCAAAGGTGCGTACTTGACTCATGTGACTTGATTTATGACTCCAGTTAGGCTTGAGTCATAAATCTGATGACTTAAGATTTAAGATTTAAAAAAAACATGTAGCATGACTTCAACATAAAGTATGACACATGACTGCATTTGAACTTTTACTTTTTTACTTTTGATATGGCTAAAAGAAATTTTAGCACAACACACTCAGAC
The DNA here is from genome assembly GCA_016785345.1 of Trinectes maculatus. NCBI lineage: Eukaryota > Metazoa > Chordata > Actinopteri > Pleuronectiformes > Achiridae > Trinectes > Trinectes maculatus. The sequence goes on along the minus strand of JAFBJQ010002482.1, from coordinate 22,335 downwards.
ATATAGAGGTAGAACAGAAAACAGATGGCAACATGTACAAAAAAAACATTTTGTTCAAAATACAAATGATTGTTACTCCACTGACGCTCGTGACGTCACTGGAATAATATGCAAGCGTGCCACGAGTCTGTTCCTTTCTGTCGCTGGAAGCAAAAGTCCAAATGCAGAACTCAACATGACGTGGTTTACGACAGCATAAAAGTCGAACATTAATGAAAAATGACCTTACCGTACTGCACCCAAAGCTGTAGTGTGTGTAAAGAGCAGAAAACAAAGACCCACCTTCAGAAAGCTACTGACTCCATCTTGATGATGAGGTGAGCCTTTGCGATGACATGTCAAATCTATAACCAGTAATGTTATTCGTATGTTCTTTCTTCACTGCTCTTTATATTCTTCTTTTGTGCCATTGTAATCTTTTTCCTTTTCACTTCTCTTTCCACTGTTTCAGTTTTATTCCCTCTGTTTCCTTCTTAATTTTTTCTTCTCCTTTGCATATATGTTCCATTCTCTCCTTTATTTCCTCTGGAATTCCCTTTGTTGTCCTTGCAGCTCCTTTTCTTCCATTTTTCATTCTTCTCTAATGAAGACCTTCCATCCATCTGTATATATTGTTGATTTATCTCTCACGTTTATGACTGCACCGCTTATGAGATTTCATACTCCAGTGTTATTCTCCATCAGTGCTGCTCGGAGTGATCCAGTGCTGGAGGCCAGACTGGAGGCCTTACAGTGCCACTTCACCTGGGACCTGAACCCTCGCAGGTCCAAACTTTTCAGCATCAGGGACAAGTTGCAGGACATCGGCACAAAGGAGGGATACAACTGGCTGGGTCACATTTACAACCTCCAGGGTTACATCCACTTTCAACTTGGGTCCATCACAGATGCCTGGATTTTCTTCAGCAGGGCTGCAGAGGCCTTCCGCCAGATGAGAAACACTGTCTCAGATGAGGGTCCCTGGTTGGTGGTGAACTATGGAAATCTGGCTTGGCTGCACCACCATCAAGGAGAACGAGCAGAAAGTCAGGCATGCCTGTTAAAGGTCGACGACCTGATAAAGGAATACCCTTCTCCATCGCAGGAAGATCTGCATCCGGAGATCTACGCTGAAAAAGCCTGGACTCTGATGAAGTTCAGCAGAGAACAGAAGCTGCTTGCTGCAGATTACTTCCAAAGAGCCATCAGGATGCAGCCGGACATGGTGGAGTGGCAGACCGGTCATGTCCTAGCATTAGTCAACGCCTTTAAATACGGCAACAAACACCTTAATCTTGACATCATGGGTAAAATGAGAATCACCGTGGATCATGATCCAGAGAACTTGTACCTTGCTGCTCTTTACCTTGAAGCATGTGCTACAAGGGGACAAAAAATAGAAAGCGAAGCACGCGCTTTGGCCCAGAAGGTTTTGAATAGGCCTGTCAGCAGCTACAGTGGCATCAAACCATTACTAAGACTGTACATGATGTATGTTTCCATGGGTGAGGCCATTGATTTGGCAGAGGAGGCACTGGAAAGGCATCCAGGTGAACGTTTCCTGAAGAAATGTGCAGCATTTTGTTACAAAATGCGACTCTCTCCACACAGGGACACTCCCCTACAGTACAGCATTGTAGACCGAGCAATCAGTCTCTATAGGGAAGTGATTTATCTTTACCCAGATTCCTCACTCAAAAGAAAAATATCCCTTGCCGATTTATATGCCAAGTCAAATCACAACCAAGCTGCAGCTGGGCAGATATATGAAGAACTGCTCAAAAGTGACCTGGATCCTAAAGAGGCTCAGATGCTTTACAACTGCTATGCAAAATATTTACACTTCTTTCAAAAGGCGAGCCACACGTCCATAGAGTACCACATGAGGGCAGCAGTGATACCGCATCGATCTGTCTATCGTGATAACAGCATCAGTATTCTGGAGAGAATAAGGGAGCGAAACAGAAACCGAATGTGTGGAGAGATATGCGAATTTCTGACTAATCTGAAACTCCAGTAGTCAGTTATGAAGATATTTAGTGTGTACCTTTATTACAGTTTACTGTGTATCACATCAGATTCGCATCCAAAATAATACTGTTTTTCATGTTTGCAAAAGATATTTGGAAAATGTTTTTTTCTTTCTCATGCATTAAGTTGATAACACACAAACTTTTTTTCAAAGCTTGAAGTTAAATGTATTGAATTCAAGACACATGAAACATTGTGAACTCTATTAAGCCATCTGTTAAACATTTGTGCGGTTTGTCTAATTGCAAGTCAAATGGCAAATTTAGTTTATCTTCATACCACCAATTAAATTATCATAATTATTTGAAATTGTAGTAGTAGTAAATCATACTTATATTACTAATACAACTATGACAAAAAATAAAATGCAATTTAAAGAACTCAACAAACAGGATGAAAATAACAGAAACAAGTTGACAAACAGCTGGCCTCAATTCTAATCAATTTATGAAGTGATTTCAAAGCTGTGGATGAGTTATGTTTCGTTGATGTCACTATTTTTTGTCATGAGAGATTTCAGATGTTATAGGGGTATAGATACAGGGGTGCAAATATGCGTCCCAAATAGCAATAGCTTTATGGTTAACTTAACTTACGGTGCTTTACCAGGCTACAAAGGTAAACAGCGTGAAGAACAGAGTGATGAGACCCAGTCTGACACTGCAGGCGCCACAGGTTAGTATTCTGAACGCACTTACACTGGCGGTATTACAGAAGCAGGTTTCACAAAAATCTAACTCTTCAAAGAAGTCGAGGTCAGAGTCTGTGCCAAAGTCAAAACCCAGCTCAATATCATCCATGGTCATCCTCGAAGAGGCACACCCAGATGTTTTATATGATCTCCCAGCAACCGACACTGTAATTGACTGTAACGCGGGGTGTGTGGAACCCAGATGCAACACTCAAGGCTAGAGGACAGTGGGAAATGTCTCTTTATTTACAGGCGTGGGAGTCGAAACCAAACCAGCAGGCAGATGGGGCAGAGGTCCCGGTATGGTGAGGGCTAGAGAATGTTAGAGAACAATCTGGCAAAGAGTGAGAGCACTGGAGGAGCTTATATGCCAGGCTGATGAGATGAGCTGCAGCTGTGAAACCAGGTGAGGTGAGTTGAGCTGATGAGGAGGCGTGGCTGATGAGATGAGCTGCAGCTGTGAAACCAGGTGAGATGAGTTGAGCTGATGAGGAGGCGTGGCTGAGGGGAGGAGTGAAGCAGAGGCCGGAAGAGTGGAAAATTACTGAGGGCAGAGATGAACCAGGAGGACACAGCCGTGACATTGACATATATCATAGTTATCATCATTATCAATATTTTTCAGAAACACAGACTAAAAAGGAATGTACGAAGGTATCAGCGCAGGGAAATGAAGGGCTGAACTAGGGCTGCAACAACGAATCGATAAAAATCGATTATTAAAAGCTTTGGCAATGAATTTCATTATCGATTCGTTGCGTCGCGTGATGTATGCCTCACTCACCATGGCGCGAAGCCGTTTACTTCACCTGCAGAGCTTTGTCTGTCCTGGGTGACCGTAATAAAGTTTTAAAAAAAAAAAAACTCAACCTCAACCTGCACTCAACCGTTTGTTCCATTTTGAAGTGAGGAAACGTAACCCTAGTTTCTCCGCTAGCTCGCCTGAGCTGTTTGCTTGTTAGCCGGTTAGTGACAGTGAGAGAGTACACAGGTGTGTTGAAGTAATTTATTAGATTACACAAATTTGTGTAATGAAGTATTTATGAAGATTTTATATATATATATATATATATATATATATATAAAGAGGTTGAAATAAAGAGGTGGAAATTAATTATTTTTTGTATCCGATTCATTGATTAATTGAAAAAATAATTGACCCATTAATCGATTATTAAAATAAGCGTTAGCTGCAGCCCTAGGCTGAACCCTTTTTGCCAGTGCTCACCTGTCCCATTAACACAGCTGTCCTGGTTCCCCACACACTGTACTGTCTTGTTACAGACAGGACTTTGTTGGTCAGCGCAGGGGAAACATTGGAGGCTGTTGTTTTTCTCCGGAACTGAAACACAAAACAGAGGTGATCCCAGAAACAAAAGCAATTAACAGGATTATACAGGTGCATTCATCTCATATCTCGTATGCCATTACATACATTGTGAAATATTTCAAGCCTAATTGGGTGTAACTCGATGTGTCTACAATATTGAACTTAGTCACAATATTTGTTTTCTGAGATACAGAATTTTGTGTATTCATGAGGTGGAAGCCAAATAACAAATAAAGGCTTGAAATATTTCACTGAATCTATGATACATGAGAGGTTCACTTTTTGAATTGAATTACTGAAATAAATTAACTTTACCACGTTATTCTAATTCATTGAGATGCACCTGTACTGTGCTCTCGTTGTCCCGCACTGCTGTCAAACGTACGAACAATGTGACTCACAGGTCAGAATGTCTTTGTTGCAGCCGTCTTCATTGCAGCAGTAGAGAGACACAGCCAGAGACACGAAGCCGATGTTGTATGAAGAAACCTTCCCGCTGAGTTTGCACTCAGAGAGTGACACACATGACCTGTTGATTTTCTCTACATACTTTCCATTTACATAACCTGTGGTTTGAAAAATACAATTTAATGTTGATGTTAGTAGACACACACAGACCTAAATCTGTAAAATTCAATAAGCGAACATAATCAAAAAAAAAAAAAAAAGAATTGCAGACTTTTTACACCTACCCTGTACAGCTTTTATTCCACACAACTCAGTAGTGGAGTTGGAACAGGTGTGTTGGACCGAGGGATCCCCGTGACCATACCAACACTGAAGACCAATAGCTGCAACAGATATTTGGGAATCAAATGAATCTTGCTGTTTTGGAAGTAGCTGAATGTTAAGCCTAATATTAGAATGAGACGCCATGGAAGTACCAAGTACCACGGACAAGGACTGAATTTCAGTAAAGACAGATGCTTGTGTGCATAATGGGATCTGCTTTTAATCAACAATCTATTTGGACAAAGCTGAGTTCATCCCTGTAGAATATCATAAACAGTTTTTTGCAATTATTTATAGCATATAACTGTAAGTATATTTACTTCACCACAATTGTCTCTCTTCTAACACAGTAATGAACCAACTCTATTAATGCATTAATGAATACATTATAATACTGCTACAACTAATATCTATATGATTTTTACAGCTCAGGTAGCATTTCACATTTTAAAAATCACATCTTTCAATTTAAGATGAAGCTGAGTTACCTGTGCTGCAGAGCATCAAGGTCATAGCGAGAAATGAAATCAGCTTCATCATGATGACCATATGTGCAGGTGATTGGTTATACACTGGAGCTACTCCTGATACAGTTCAACTACTTTATATAAGGTTTCTGCGCATGCATAAAAAATAAAGCAACAAAAAAACAAAACAGGAAACGATGGTAACTTGATATGCAAAGTAGGGAAATTTCCTAGTTGTAAAACTAGGCTCTGTTTGTTTGTGAAGGAAACAGACACATGGCTGTCAACATCTAGCTACTGAGTTCTTGTTTGACATTTGATTTCCAAATGTCTACATGTCATCTTCCAGAAAAGAGACATGACTGATGGAGTAGTCAAAAGGTGTAGACTCAACATTCCGTGTGACATTTCAGTGAAATAATAATTGTGTTAACTGTTTCACCTATAATGTGAGAAAAATAAGAATAAGAAATTACATGTCACTGGATTGATTGATTGAAGTGATTCAAATGTTTCTGTCTCCTGAAACATTACAAATCTACTTCATAAAAAATATGTTATCCATACATTCAGTAACTATTGTTTATCCTAAGAGGGTCATGGGGGGAGCTGAATCCAAGCCCAGCTGACGCTGGATCAGAGTACAGTCTGTCAAAAGTGTCACAGTTTCTCATCTATCGTCTATCAGTCACACTGTCTGTCTGTCCAGTCAAAACAAAACAAATGGGACTGTTTGCTATGATAAGAAAATGGATGAGGAAGTTGAAGTAAGTTGGTGTCCCGGGTTCAGAGAGGGATTGTTCTGGACGTTTTCCGTGACGTTTGTATAAGCAAATCCCCCCAGCAAAATAAAGCACAGGAGTTTGCTTTATTTTGCACGAGTGTATTTTCTGCCTCTTTTTTACTACACTTGTGGCTATGTCTTTTAAAATCATTATCATTATCATTAATTGTCAGATTGCAAAGAATGTGGCAAAGCAGTTTCCGTTAATCTGTGATATGTTCTTTGCTTTAACTACTGGATCTGCCAGTCAGCACAAAACAAACATATGATTTTGCTTCATGTGTGATGTGAAGGACTTATACAACTGTCACAGACGTTGCATACATTCTTTTTTACACATTTAAATGACACTCACAACTCACTCTTTCATTATTACATTGACCACACTGAGCAGCCTGTACTAACAGGTCACCACTCAAACTCAGCAGCATTTTAGTGATTTGAAGAGGAATTATGAGCAAAATTATCATTACTATCACCCACTATCACAGGTGAGGTTGGATTTCATCTAACATGTTTTTTGGTGCACATTTAACAACAAACAACAGTGATGTCACTAGGTCCTGGAGTAAACTTAAACATTACTACACCAGGTTCAAATGTTAATTGAATGGAAGTCAGCAAAGGATTTGGCAAGTGATTTTATTTTCAGTGAAGCGTCTGACATTTTACATTTACTATTTATAACTACATTACATTATATTTGATAAAAATATAAATCCATTGTAACATAGATTTTTTTAAACATTCTGTTCAGCAATGAAAGGGTCACAAGCTATTCCTCTACATGACTGTTCATCTGAAAACCACTGGAAAACAACTAATGTTGTTAAAATCACCAAGGGACCATCCTGTTGTGCAACTAACATACAGTATGTAATGCTCTTTAATCCACTGCTGCCACAAATATGTCCAGTGATGTCTGTTGTATCAGACTGGAAATTGTCCATCTACTGATTTGATTCCTTGTCTTTAAACTATTATAAGAAAAAAAAGGAAAATAGACAAAGTAAGATGGGTAAGATGGACTAACCACAACATTTCAAAATAGCTGTTATTTTTGTTGCAAATTGTACACATATAAATGTAGAAATATAAGAACAAGGGAGAAAAATTGTCCAGGAAAATGATTTTTTTGCAAATGAATGTCAGGCCGATATAAAGGGAGGACCCAGGAGCAGAGCCTTGATTCACAGTCTTTTATTTTTCAAAGATCTCTTTCCCAGAGTGAAAAAGCAAGGCTATGAAACTTGACAAACTAACTTTCTATGCTCTAACGCGACTATCAAAGTAACAACTAAAAATCTACAAAAATGCTCATAAAGGGAGAAAACCTATCTAAGATACAAAGTACAACCAAAATCACTCTAACTGAAAACGCTCCATAAGGGAGGAAAAACAATCTGACAAAGTACAAAACAATGGCTATGGTAAGGTAACAAAACTATCAAAATTACAAAACAAAAAATACTCTTAAAGAGAAATATCGACTTACAAACTGCGATGACAAAGACTATGGCTTGGAATCAAAATGCTCGTGATATCGGTCAACAGACAAAGACACACTGGCACAAGACAAAGGGAAACACAGACTATTTAACAAACTGAA
>JAFBJQ010002482.1:0-13984 GCA_016785345.1 Trinectes maculatus | reverse complement strand
TTAAAATTATTGAATTAGTGTGGGGGACATCTGATCAATATAAAAATATTGTTTTCTTTAGAAATACATTTTATGATCATATTCAGAGAGCTTCCATAGTGTACATAACGGGGTTGAGGAATTACAGCGACCACATCTTGAAATAATGACCAATAATAAAAGAAAACTAATGCCTGAGATGGGAAAATGTGTTTTTCTGGTAGTTAAATATGTCCTTACTGATGTGGGATGTACATACAAATAATAGATTTTGGTAAAAAATTTGAAAATGTCAAAGTCCAATTCTAACCATTCTCATGGAATGACTCAATTACAATGGGGTAGTTTTCTACCCCATTGTAATTACACAAACTGGTCTGGCAAGAAAATCAAGTATCAGACGCAGCAGTCTCTCCGATCAATGACGGGACATGACGGAGTCTATTTTAAAAACTGGTTTAATATTTTGTACGTTTAGAGAAGCATTCTGCAGTCTGCTCACTATAAGGGCCTTATGTTGTTGCTTTCCAGCCATAGCTCGGTGTGAGGTAAACACTGTGTGGGTGCAATATGTCCACTGAGCTTAAGGTGCATTACAAGAAATTCTTGTTAATCCTCATTTCTTGAACACACAAAATCAGCATACAATGCAGTAGGAGCGAATGGCATATTCACTCAGATGCAATTCTCTGCCTGTTCCTTTGTTAGGATGTGATCTGGCAACCAAAGGCATTTCATGCTTAGTGAAACGTTAAATAGTAATTATGAGCTGTGTGTTCAGCAGTAGAACTAAACTGAAAAAGTGACAGATGGACAGATGTGGTGAGGAACAAAGGAAAAAACTAAAGATGGAAAGACCTAAACATGGAACCACAAAATAACACAAAGAAAACAAATGCCATTACTGTTCACGTCAAATCTCCAATGACTCACCACAGTTACCACAGTAACTGTAAGAAACAAAAACAACTCCCTGTGCAGCTGCGATACTCCTTCTAAACAAAGATGGATAAGGCTGGGCTCACAACCAAACCTAACTAACAAAGGGCAAAGCAACCACTCCTCAATCCTCAGCTTAAGATATCACATATGTACCACACACAGTGGACATGATGCAGTAAATGTTTAGATGAGTTAAAGTCTGCAACTCCTCATTATGCTTATTTTGTATTTGTCTCCTTACCATAACAACAGGTAGCATTTTGATACCTTGCAACAGTTAGGTGCTTTAATATGAGATTTCCTGTTAATTGTGTGGGAACATACATAGACAGCAAACTTAACTAACTAAACTAACTAAACTTACCAATGAAAATAATTGTTTGGTATGTGTGGGCTTCTTGATCTGTTGGGAACTGACTCACGTTCATGACAACTTTGTTGTATTAACTATTGTTCTGTAAATACCTGTACTGTCAAGGTGTGATTTTACATAATGGAACGTGTAATTAGAAAGATGTAATTACAATGGGGTGGTTTTCTGGACACTGAATACACAAACTGGTCTGGTAAGAAAATCAAGTATCAGACGCAGCAGTCTCTCCGATCAATGACGGGACATGATGGAGTTTTGATGAGATATTTCTGTGGTGTAGCTATTAAAATCAATCAATCTTGTGCACACACTTATTCATATACAGGGGATCCTCGTGTTACGACGGTCGCGAGATACGTTGTTTTCGTGGTTACAACACATCTCCCGTGAACTTCCTTGTTTCGGCTTAAGCGGTTTGCCCCGTAAATACATACAGACTTCGCACGGCAACTAGTTGGTGGGTGCTCTCTCTGTCTCTCAGCGCGCCTGCCGGCTCTCCAGCACCTCCACAGCACAGGTAGGCTACTCTGCCTTGTGTTTACTTATGTGAAATGGACGGCTGGCGGGGGGTGCAGCGGCAGCCGGTAAGGAGATGCACACGGACACAGATGCATTCGGGATCGTGGCAATAGGTTTATTCACAACACAGGGTCTACAAGGTTGATATCAGAAATCTAAAGGAAATGATCATTATACTCGCGATATCAACCCCTACGGTGTGTCAAGAAAAAGGCAATTCACCATAATAAACTCTTATTTTAGCATGGTATTATAGCGACATCTAGTGGCACAACAATCTACATATGAATACATACATATGAATGTATGTTCCGACTAACGTCGAAATTCGGTTACGACACATTCTCAGGAACGGGTCGCCGTCGTAACACGAGGACCCCCTGTGAAACAAAAGAAACTTGGTGTGCTTGTTCAGACGTATGGCACAAGATGGCACCAGTGAGCAAAGTTGAGCTCATAACACTAATTGTGAATGATTGTCCTCAAAAAACATATAATGGCAATCATAAACATACACAGAGGCAGGACTTGTCAAAAGGCAAAGCAGGCAGCTGCTTGGGGCCCCCAAGCCACTAGATGGCGAACGAGAGCTGGCAAATTTTTAACTACAGTAGTAAAATGATGACACTGGTTAGAGGGGGGGCCCCAGTAAATTTTTGCTTTGGGCCCCAACAGACCCTAGAATCGCCTCTGAACATACAATCATGAGCCACAATCTGAAAACCTTTGTTTTCTTTTCTTTTCTTTTCAAATATGTAATTCATGAAATAGTTCCAGTGACACTGACATTTGATGAAATTTAGACAATTATAGCCATAGTTGTTGGTTTTACAAATGAAGCATTCAAGTCAGGGAAGAATATAATGTCTCAGTATGGAGAGTCTACATGTTCCTGCCTTCTTAACTTGACGTTATATGGCAGGATGAATGGGTTAATTACAAGAATAAAGCTGGTCCTAAGGCACTTCTATTAAAGCAGTGGATGAATATTATTGTAGGAGCCATATAGGCTAAGTCCTTTGAAGATGACAATGTGTCATGTGGCTTTAATAACGCTTTAATAGGTGACATTGTTGTACAACATCAAGCCACCACAGTATATATATATACACATAGTGGCAGCAATGCAATATGCCAACCCCGTGGGGACCCACGGTAACAAAGTAGTTTTCAAGACTGCATATTGCTAGCAGATCTATTTTCTGACCCAAAGTGCGGCCGTGACAGGTGAGGGCTTTATAGCAGGCAGCCGCTCTCCCATCTTCCTGGTACTGCGTACCGCCACTGAATCTTTTAGTGGTACGCAGTACCGGACCGTACCGGCTTACTTTCACCCCTGGTCATTGGTGATCTGAGAGGTAACTCTAGCAGACTTATTCAACTATTATCAATTATTCAGCCAGTTGAAAAAAAAATGTTTTACTGTAAGTCAAAAATATACACTTACATAAAGGTACATACATCAAACCTGAAATATGAATAGTGCTGAATATAATAACCCCTTTGTGTTAACTGTTTAAGGGAAAGTAGTATTTCTATTTAGGTTAGATACAGATTACAGTTACAGACTTAATTATCTGAATCATTTTGATATTTCACCTAGCTAATTGACAAAGCATTGCTGAGATGATCGTGAAGGACCTACAACCCCTCTCTGTGGTCGAACAGGAGGAGTTTAAGAGTTTAATGAAGACACTTGATCCCCCTACAGAATTCCAAGTGCAACATTTTTCATGGGAGAAAAAAAATGCCCTCATTGTATGAAGAGTGTCGCTCAAAAGTCAAAATATGTCTAGATGCTGCAAACAGTGCAGTATTGACCACTGATATGTGGACATCAAGAGCCACACAGGCTTATTTAACCTTATTTTCTCACACCGCAGCAGCGTTGCACAGTTGACGTCATTAAAATGCGCCGGTACTCGGATCGGTATCGGCGATACTACGCACGTATTTACTTGGTATCGAATTGATACCGAAATTCCCAGTATCGCCCAGCCCTACCACCAACCGTCAGGGAAATAGATCAGTTCTGCTCTGTTTTCTTGATTTTTTGAAGTTGTTCGTTTCGTCACCAATATAATTGAGTTGACTTCTTTAATAATTGCACTTATTAAAACTAATTGGTATTTGTAGTGTATTCTCAAAAAATGTTGAAATGTACACGTATTATTACAAATTATTTAAACCATGTAATCTGTGAGTCAAGTATTTATTTATTTTGAAGAAGTAAACTTAATTTATACATGGATATTTTACACAAAGATTCATGTTGGAGGTATACTCATGAATTTTGATGTAGTCAACTCAAATACTCATCATGATTTTTATGTTATGGCTGGGGTGCTGAGCAGGTTGAGATCAGTGACCAGGCGAGTTGGGTGAGAGTAAAAAGCTGTTTTATTGACAGCAAGGTCCACAAAAATTCACAAAAGCCAAGAAGGTTCCAAAAGGAAAAAAAAACAACGAAGATGCCGTGGCAGGCTTGGAGGCAGCGAGTCCGGGTGCAGCTCTAGGAGGATAAACTGCAGGGAGAAAAAACACGTAGTCAGAAGAGCTAAGAGCATGAGAGCAAGCAGGAAAAGGCTGCCAAACAATCACCTAGTGATCGCAATTCTCCAGCGTTGAACACAGGTCCGCCAGAGTCATAAATAGGAAACCAGGTAATCAACAAATGCAGAACATCTGTGTGTAATTGGCCACACCCGGACTCCACCTCAGCCACGGCAACCCCTGCAAGACAGGGAAAAGGGAAAAGAAACCACAAAACAACAGCAACCAAAACAGATCATAACATTTTATTTAGTATGCATACCTAAATATTACTGTCATATTTACTGGCTCCCTGAATCAAAAAGTGGTGGTAATTCTTGTAATTGCTGGATGTGAAGATTGGCAGCAAGAGGGTTCTTTGTTTGGATCCCAGTTACATCAGGGGTCTTGTGTGAATTACATAGGATTCGTGAGGACGTTGCCAGTTACAAAGGTAAAAGTAGATAGTGGTTGTGGTGAAAATTTCACACGAGTAGGTGCAATGTGCCAGAGTATGAACAATCCAGTATATTATGAAAGCACAATCCTGTGTTTATGTTCTTTGATCTAAATCCCTCATGACTGACACATGATTGACAGGAAGGTAAATGTTTTGTTTACATGTGATGTATTGCAGGCCGTCGCTTTCATAGCTGTACCTTTCTTGTGTGTTTATGCATGTTGCAGTCGAAGGTGGTTTGGCTACAAAGAAATTCTCTCTCTTCTCTCTCTCTCCCTGTCTCTCGCGATCTGTTTTTTTCTTTCAGGGTGTAAAATGGCTGAAAGAGCCTTTTAAATACTGTCCTCCGAAAAATTTCAGGGAACATACATAATATAAACATAATATTACATTTATCAAAGATTTACAGTCTTATAAGTTTCGAATTTGAATAGTTGTCATTCCACTGGTGTTGACAGTTCTGTTGTATTGGTCCACCTTGTTAGATAATTTTATCTCTTTTAACAAAAAGAGGTTTCTCTCTTTCGTTTTTTGCCACTAAAAATTTCCGACTGGGCCCACGTGTCCCATGTGTCCTACGTGTCCCACGTGTCACACGTGTCCCATGTGTCCCACGTGCTTCACGTGTAAGAGTATGTGACGCTGTGTGACAAATGAACAGCATACCTTGAGAACTTACCTTTTGTTTTTGTTTGCAAGATGGTGAGGTAAAAATAGAGTTTCATTGAACTTGTCAGCAATTTAATGACTAAGGGTGTGGCAGTGTTTCAGAGAAAACATAAGCACAGTGCTGTCAAATCACCAACCAATCCAATGTGTATTGCCTTTGAATCAAAATCTTTATTTACATGAAACCAGGGATCATTTTCAGACAACTGCTAAATCAAATAATTGAATCTGAGCCTGATCTTTTTCACATCCGCCTTTTTGACTTGAAATATTGAAAAAGTATTATTAGTAACATTTGGCAGTACAGGCAGTACAAGATATACAGCAATACAAGATAAGATTGTACATTAACCTCTCTCTATATTTGTCTCTTTGATTATTATAAATTATCAGAATTATTAAGTATAATTCCTACAGACTATGTCAATTCAACTACTCTATTACTATTCAACTCCATTTAGTTGATGGATGAAATGTCTAATGCCAACATTAACCTTGATATATATATTGGGTGTGGCAAGGCCATTTGGAAGTGATTGAGACAGCTGTATTAACTATGCCATTTCACTCACTCATATTGTTCTGTTGTTGTTGTCATACCTGTGCTGTCAAGATGTGATTTATTGCACTGTGATGACACATGTAATTAAGTGGATCATAGAGTAATGACGCATGTTTTCTTTTGTCTGCATCACAAACACACTGACTACATTAACTGGTCTGACAAGAAAATCATGTTGAACATATTTATAAATTGTGGCACTGAGGCCCTGGTCCACAAAGGCCTTATATCTATTTTATTGACTAAAACAGAAAATGTATTATTTTAAAGCATGCTATTCCATTTTTAAATAAACTAATGTTAACGTTTTAATGTTTTCATCTCAATCAAAATAGCCCAAAAAGATGATTTAATGAAAATCTAAAATTACCGCTCTTTACATTACAGTTTTTCTCAATTGCTAAAAAACAATCCTTGCCCCACTTTCTGAAAATATTAAACACAAAACATTATCTTCAAGCACTATTTACAAAATCTCTGAATCAAACTTTCGCCTCAAAACAGATTTACCAGTGCTCAAAACTGAGACTAGTCTCAGCCTAGTCAGCGACATGATCCATTGCATCTAGTGTGAGGCCCCAGTGTGAGTTGCACCTCCAAGATCATATTGTCTAATGAATTGTAATTACTAATTAAAAACAATACTCGCTGACAGTCTCTCTGACATTTCTGTGAGTTTAGTGTAACTTTAATTATTGCTGATCTGCTGCAGAGGGTGGTGAAAAGAGGGTGGTGAAAGCTCAGAGGACTGTTGGAGCCAGCTTCTCCACCACCATGGACATTGACACTTCCAGATGCAGGAAGAGGGCAACCTGCATCATGAAGGACCCCACCCCCCCAGCAAATACACTCTTTGTCCCCCTCCCCTCAGGCAAGAGGCTGCAGAGCATTAAGAGCAGGGCCCCCAGACTGAGGAACAGTAGACAACTGCTCTCCCTCTAATCTCAGTATCTACACATACAGTAAATTGCACACCATTGCACAATGTCTTGCATAATTCCATCATGTCTATTCCATTGCACAATGTCTGCACTATCTTGCACATATCAATGCTGCTGTGGCATCATCTGTCACTACAATTCTTTTCAAATGCTATTCTACAGTTTACCTAGTGTTTTTTATGTTTAGTTATTCTTTTCTTTTATTGTTACACTGACCTCAGGGCAAAAAACCTCATGCTACTGTATGGGTTGCGAATGACAATAAAGTCTACTTGAATCCTTGAATCCTCGAAGTGCTGTGACATGTGAAAACGCGCAAAGCCTTTGCAAAGGCTCACAAACACAAAGATGAAAGCTTTTGGTCATCTGTTTTTTGGTCAGCTTAAACATAGATTGAGTTTTACGGGCACAGAGATCAGGCTTTTGTATGGCAAAAGAAAAAACCAAATACACCCTACATCCCTACCATAAACCAGGGGGCCAGCAGCATAAAGTTCTAGGGTTGCTTTGCAGCAAGTGGTACTGGCAGCGTGTTTAAAGTGGAAGGTATCATGAAAAAAGAGCAGTATCTCAAGATTCTCAAAGAAAGCATCAAGCAGTCAGATCAGAATTTGAAACTAGGGGGCTGTTGGACAACAGGACAATGATGCAAAACATATGGCCAAAGTGGTGAAGAAATGGTTTCAAGACAGTGATGATCTGATGGGTGGAACTCAAGAAAAGGGTCATAGCAAGGAAGCTTGCAAACCTTGAGGATCTTGAAGCTTTTGCTGAGGAAGAGTGATTAAAACCCTGTATGGACTTTTGAAATAAGCATCTGAGCAATTGTAGGAATTGTTTGGGGGCTATTACTACAAATAGAGTCTTATGTTTAAGCTGTAATTCCAAAATAATTTATGTATGGCTGCAGGCCTTACAACATTTTCTGTTTCCGTTTCTGTGCAATGTTGTTTGAGCTACTGTATAAATTAGAAAAATCTAATTTTCTTTAAAATGAACAGGGGCATGAATAATTTCAGGATAAAATGTATTTGTTACTGTTTATCATCTGGACTGTAAAACTGGCAACCTGTCTGTACGCATCATTCATTGGTGTCATCTGCATACATCCAACTGCAACAGCATTTATGAAACAACAGAAACATAATGTAGATGATAATATTACAATAATGCTTTTCGTAAGTATGTACTGTGCACACACTGGCACCGGCACTGTAACACACTAAGAGGTAACTCTGCATAACGGCTACCATGTACATACATGACTTTTGCACAAAACATCTGAGGGCAATGTTGTAAATATTCATGTTTTACTTACTTGATCTACCAGCTTTGCTATTAGCATCCGTTATTTGTCACAGATATCTTTAAATAAGCTTCTTCTGCTGATGGAGTCCAATGGCAGTTAGCAAAAGAATGAGATATGGGATGACATGTCATAATTTATCATACTGTAAGTTATATGTTGTAATGTACATTGATGTAATGATGCACTAGGTTGTAATACAATTTGATATCACGTGTTGACGTATATTGTTGCGGTTGAGTCGCAGTTTGATGTAATGCATATGTTATAATCCAATATAAAATAATGTATACTGGCTGCCAATAATTAAAAATTAAAAATAAGAAATAAAAAGAAAGTATATGATGTAATGTGATGTGTTGTAATGTAGTGTGCATGCCAGTTATGCACCAACAAAATAAAAGTGTATGCTTTAGCATATATAAAGTTGGACATGTGAGCTCCCAAAAGTGAAGTCAGAACATACTGATTACTCCTTGGCAGCTATAATATAGCCAATGAAAAACTGCCTCAGAATGATCAGACAGGACATCATCTTACCAAATAAGTCAAAATACATGTCAAATGAATAATACCGGTACTGTCGTTATACTGATGTATGTTTAAAAGTTCACCTTTCCTGATACATTTGTTCTGATTTAGTACTTTGATTCTATAAAATTAAAAACAGGTCAAAGATCACGATGATTCCCCACCAAATATATTGCCACTTTGTAACTGGACATGGCGAAGTGATGCAGCTGTCTGTGGACACAGTGGCTATCCAAAAGATTGGTATCTTTAAGTAAGGTACATTTTACATTCCCGGCAGAAATAAATAAATAAACAATATCCCTGTCTGTAATGTCTGCTTCACAGACTTAAGTTCATGTTTTTGTTCCTTGTTTGTTTTTATGTGCCTCCTTTTTAAATTTGTACTCACATATTGTCTCATTGTGGGTCACTTTAATTCCTCCCCTCCTGTGTCTTGCTGCTGTTTTCTGTCTATCCACTCCACGTCATGTGTTGCACCTGTGTTTGTGGGACACCCATCAGAATTTTATACAATATTATATAATAATTTCAGGATCATATTCAATTGTTCAATTTAGGACAACATAGGATTGGTTGGTGATTTGACAGTAGTGTGCTTATGTTCTCTAAAACACTGCCAAACCCTTAGTTGTTGAATTGATGACAAGTTCAATGCAACTCTCTCAACACACTCATAACTTACATGTGTGACAATGTTTTTTTTAGTAATTTTAGTGCCATATACAGTATGTCAAACTCATGTCACCTCAGAATCACAACAGGTCAAATTTAGGACAGACCCTAAACGAAATGGCCATAACATAAGGTTGACTCTGAAAACAGGGCTTTGTCTCGTGTTTGGAGCTGACTTAGATGACATCAGAAACAAAACGATGGGACAAGAGTTCAAATGTTGTCCAGTAGACTGGTAGACAAAGGCAAGATTTCAATGTGAGGCTGCTCTTACAGTTTTTCTCAACAGCTAAAACTGTAAAACCCATTGGCTGAACAAAGTTCGCAATTGCCTAAACTCATTTAGCTAATTGTTCAGTCTGTTGTCAATACCTTAAACCATTTCACAATGTACAACACAGTTTGCAGATTTCACTTTTCGGTTTTCAGCAAAACTCTAAACACATTCTTATTCTCAAAACGCATTCTACACTCTAATGCACATGTCATCCATACTGGTAAACACAAGTGGCAACAATTACATATACAGCTTAAGGAGCCAGTCAACTTATATAGGGCATGATACTGGTCTTGAACATTCAAGAAACATTTACAATGTTATTTAAAACATTCACGCACACTAAAAGGAGTTTGTTTGTGTAGTAATTCAAAAATAAATGTTGTGTGGCTGTAGACCTGTCCATATTATCTGCTCATCCTATTTGCTGGGTGGAGAGCTATTGTATAAATTAGACGATTTTTCTAGAACATTTTCCTGCTGTTTCAGTCCACAAACCCGTAACAATATAAAGGAAGGAAATAAACATCTGATAAAAACATATTAAATATTTTCAGATGATCTCAATTTCATGTAGAAATCAAATTACCTATGAATGTTTTATTTTATTTTTTATTTATTTTTGCTGTATAATCCTAAACAGATGAACAATGATACATTTAAAAGGGTGTGTTAAGGGGTGTTGACGTGGTGTCTTTTTCTCCAGTTGGACAATAGAGGAACTGACTGTCTGAATGATCACAGTGAAAAAATGCAAACACACCCAGTACCTGAAACATCTACGTTTCATTTGTTCAACACCTGAACAGTACATAAATGGTCCCCGTGCTGATCATTGTCAGAAATACTCATCTAGAGTTCTCAGCTGGTGAGAATGAAGAAGCTGCTTGTTTCTCTAACTCTCATCTGGGCGCTCTCCAGCACAGGTAACTCAACTGTTTACAATCCTCGATAGTTACAATACTGTTTCTGCAGCCAAATATTTTACCACGAATTTTCATACAGGCGTGTGTTGTCATTTACAATGACAACAAATTATTAATTTATTTTTCATGAAAATATCATGAGGTTTTAGTAATTCACAAAGACGAAATACAAACTGTATAGCAGGACAGGAAACAGCCTGTACATGTATGACGGATGATGCCATTTCATATTGTTATGTTGTGTCAGTCAGATCATTTGAATCAGTTGTTAAACCTTATAACAACCCATACGTTTTAAAAACTTGTCAACAACTGCAACATGAATAAGAGTTGAAAGATAAGTAAAAATCTTTTAAGGAATAAGATCTAAGAATGTTTTTAATCACAGTAATCCAGTAACCATGAAGAACACCTTTGATTTTAAAAGTGATCATCTCATAACAGATTTCTCCACATTGCAGCTGGAAATATAAGTAATTAAATCTCAAATAATTCACATAGCAGAAATACATACTGTACAGCAGGACAAGAAACAGTTTAAACATGTAAGAAGGACACAATTATTAAGAGTCAAGTTGTATCAATCGGATCAGTGGATTCAGTTTTTAACCCTTATCACAGCCAATATGTTTTAAAACTTCGTCAACAACTGCAACAGGAAGAAGAATTTTGAATGTTTTCAATCACAATTCAGTAACTCTGAAAACCTCACACATTTGATTTTAAAGGTGATCATCGTATAAGTGACTGTTTTCCTCTACATTGCAGCTGGAGCACTTGTGTGTCAAACTTGCACAAGTCAGGAGTGTACAACCACAGAACCACTGTCATGTTCCTCAGAGACGATGTGTATAACAGCTTCAGTTCAAGCCACTGAATCTGGAACTCCAGGGCAGCAGGTCATTAAGGCCTGTGCATCATCCTCCCTGTGTCCAGCCACAGGCTCTCAAACATTCTCAGTCAACCTGGGAGCTTCAAGTGCACTTGCATCTGCTACATGCTGCAACACAGACAACTGCAACTCAGCCACTTTACCCTGTAAGAACTTGTAAATGATCATTTATGGACGACAAACACACACAGATAAGGAAACACTGTGTGCAGCCTTCTTCTGACATATTCTCTTTCCACTGTGCATAAATAATCTCTCTGGTATAAATACATGATGCCATTCGTTTCTGTTTCAGTCCCTGCTGCTCCATCAGCTAACAGCCTACAGTGTTTCTCTTGTGACCCTGTCACCTCTCAATGCACCAATACACTGCAGTGTAAAGGAACAGAGGATCGCTGCTTTCAAGCAAGTGGTGAGTCTCCTTCTGATACAGATTGACTTCACACCTTCTCAGCGACACTGAAATACTTTTCACTAATTTCAACTTGTGAAATCTGGAAAAACAACCAGTGAAGGAAAGTGATTACATTCATTTTCACATGTAAGCACCTTGCTTACATCTTTATGTCTCATCATTTTAAGCTGATACTGTGGCGGACACCTGGGGGTATGTCTCTCTCCCAGGAGGGTTTTGGGTAAGGGGGCGTGGTTTTTGTCCTTATGTTTTGGCGCCTTCCACCATGTCTTTCATTCTGTTCTGTGACCTTAGTAAAAGCTGTTAATTCACCTCACCTCAGAGTCTCTCCTCATTTGCCACAATACCTTTAATGGTACTTTGTAATTTTACTCTGCATTTGTACATTTATAATGTGAATGTTTTGTAATTTAACCTTATACATAACATAGACAAATGTAAACCAAGAACAAACCTTCATTTCTCCCACTGGAGAAATTTCACCAATTGTCTTGTCTTTTAGGTGTGTTAATATTCACTCAGACTGTGTGTAATTAATCATTACAGCTCTATAATAAAACATAATTTACAAACTGTAGAAGTACACTACATCAAAAACATTTTAACATGATTTAAATTACTGTTTAAATTACAGACCAAACAAAAATCTTCATGAAATCAAATATGTGAATTTTCATCCTCAGTGACTGATGGATCAACTACTATTCCTGCCTTTGGCTGTGCATCTATGAATCTGTGTGCAGCTGCTGGCAGCCTGGGGACACTACCATTCATGCAAAACATTGGGAGCATCACTAGTGGACCAACCTGCTGTGATACATCATTATGTAACACTCTCACAACAACAACCACTTCCACGGCAATAATTACTATTGCCATGATAACAACAGCTGCCACAACAAATACTGATGTGACCACTACAAATACTGCCCAAACCACTCCCACACCCACTACAACTGCTGCACCAACTTCTGCAACACCCATTACAACTGCAGAGGCAACTACAACTGCAGCAACAAGTACAACAGCAGCACCCACCACAACGGTAGCACCCACGACACCTGCAGCCTCCACCACAACTTTAGCACCCACGACAACTGCAGCGCCAACTACAATTGCATCAACAACTACAACTTCAGCACCCACCACAACTGCAACACTCACAACAACTGTAGAAGCAACTACAGCAACAGCCACAACTGCCGCACCCAGTACTACTGGTGCATCCACCACAACTGCAGAAACGACCACAATTGCAACATCCACCACAACTGAAACACCAACTACAACTGCAGAGGCAACTACAACTACAGCAATAACTACAACTGTTGCACCCACGACAACTGCAGCCCCAACCACAAACGCAGAACCCACTACAACTGCATCAACAACTACAACTTCTGCACCCACGACAACTGCAGCACTAACAACAACTGTAGAAGCAACTACAACTACATCAACAGCTACAACTGCTGCACCCACTACAACTGCAGAACCAACTACGACTGCCACAACCACCACAAGTGCAACACCTACTACAACTGCAGTAACAACTACAGCACCCACTACAAGTGTAGAAGCTACAACGACTGCTGAACCAATTACAACTGCCACACCCACCACAACAGCGACATCCACTACAACTGGTGCTCCCACCACAACTGAAACACCCACTACAACTACATCAGAAACTACAACTGCTGCTCCCACCACAACTGCAACACCCATTACAACTGCAGAAACCACTACAACTGCAACAACAAGTACAACTGCAGCAACCTCCACAACTGTAGCACCCACGACAACTGCAGCCCCAACCACAACCGCAGAACCCACTACAACTGCAGAAACCACCACAACTGCAGCTACAAGTACGACTGCAGTAACTACAACTACAGCACCCACGACAACCGCATCAACAACTACGACTGCCAGAACCACCACAAGTGCAACACCTACTACAACTGCAGTAACAACTACAGCAC
>JAFBJQ010002481.1:215440-245262 GCA_016785345.1 Trinectes maculatus | reverse complement strand
TTTGTGAATATGGGCTATACAAATAAAATTTGATTGATTGATTGATTGAGATAAAACCCTGTTTTGTCTGAACAGGACAATGTGATAACTTATCAGACGCTTTGTGACAGTCACAGTCTCTGCAACCAAACATACTGTACTTGCACCCATTGCATGATTAGTCTCTGTCAAACTGGTCTAAGAATGTTTCAGCCATACATGTAAAAATACCATAAGCAAGCAGACAAACAAAAACAATATGTGACACAGAGCTCCATCTACTGGTAGTACTGAGTTATTGTAGCGCCGTGCATAGCATTTGCACCAAGTAGATGTACATGAGTATATGCACAAGCCAGGCCTTACTAACGAGACAAGAAGTAGTGTTAGAAATGCGTCATTTTCTTTAAGGATTTTTCAATGATGTACACAAATGACCACTGCTTTATCAAGTTTCTGTTGTCATCCTCTCATACATTGTCTGAGATACGCATCTAGTCCTTTTTTCCTAAAAAAAAAAAAAAAACGTGGGAGAGAATTTGCTTTTCAGATCCACTGCAGCTTCACCTCAGTAGGAAGAGGAGAAAGAGGAGGTGATGAATTTCACAAGTAACAGAGTCTAGCCCGATTTCTCCTTCATTCCTCCAATTGCTCTCCTTCGTTTGATGTTGGTAAAAAGCAATGCAAAGTTAATGATATATGTTGACACACAGACCATGCAGAAGTCCCCCAGAACAAAGACAAGAATAGATGCAAGATAGAGCGAGCCGACCACTGACACCCAGGATGCAAAGACCAAAAACATTGCCGCTTTCTTGGACAGTGACAGACCTGCAATTAAGACAAAAAACACAATTTCAGGCATCGGTTAGAGACACCACAATAGTAATGTTTGGAAAATCCTGCATTAACTATCATCAATGAGACTGGCATAAATGTAAACGTTATTTTGGTGTAGAAAATGGTAGAATGCAATATTTCATCTAAAAGCAGCGTGCCAGGCCGTATAATTTGCACAAAACAATGACAAACTAACCGAGGCCCATCTGTAGAGTGTAAAATATGATGCCAAGCACGCTGTTAGGCTGGTTCAGAGGGCTGTCTTTGGCCACAAAGAACTGGACCAAACCAAAGCCACGTCCCCATCTGTCAAGACAAATGAAAATAAAGGATCACATGCATTCTGCTTTGTGAATCTTAAAAAAACATTTAGGCACGCAGACATTATTTTATGCAAACCAACACATCCACACAGTAGGTGAAGGTGAGCCACTTCCTGAGGAATGTAACACGTGGCAATGAAATGATAGGGGGTAAGCAGTGTCAGGGAACAGTCACATTTCACAGTTTACAAGCAAAACTTTCAGCCAAAATGCACATAATCCGTTCTCATGTTTTCATAACCAGAACACGCACACAGCGCTAAAGAAAAAAACAGCAATAATTAAAAAAAAAAAAAAACCCCAGACTACCTGGAAGTGAAGACTTTGGAGCAGCTGACTGACTCCCCCAGGTCGCACATCGCCCTGTAGTCTGGGTTCGCCTCTCGGGAGAGCTCAACGTGGAGCGCATAAACAGACAGGGCCAAACCAAAGACGCACAGGACAACGCGCACTGTCCGCTCCCATCTGGGCATCACCTGGACACTGGCCGATGTCATGTTCCAAAAAGAAGACTGAAAAAAACCCAAACAGCAGGTTTTCCCTTTCTAACTCCACTATAACGTCGTCACCGTGAAGGCGTCGTAGTAAAAGCCAGATTCCTCCTTTTGATTGGCCAGGTCGACTTTTGCAGCTGGCTCTGATTGGACAGTGGTGTGCAGATGTTGGTGTGTTTACTGTGTGTTTACTGTGGACTTCAGTCTTTAAGCCCTGAGGGGGAAACGTTTCAGCCACCCCCCTCCCCCTACAGTTACACCATCTTGCTGCATCAGCACAACTACACAAAGACGCTGTGTCTTATTATACGTCACACGTTCGAGCACGATCTAATTTTCAGTTTTATACGTTGTATTTGATCATGAGCCAATTTAAGTGCGTTATACCAATGTATAATTTCTGGACACAGCTGGATAATCCAGTGTTTTTTTTTAATTTTCAGCACAATGTACTATCCGCGATGGATCTTGCAGTTTTACTGATAATAATCAAGTGATGGACATCACAGTTGCAAATTAGTGTTCAAGTGCCATGATTATTTTTACCACCGTAGATAACTTCCTCTTTCAATTTCCCTTTTTTTTTATCCTTTTCACTGTTCCTTAATCTATCTAGTCTATTGCCTTGATCCGTTTATGATCAGTTAACTGTGTCTGTTAACTGGGAGATCCTACTTTTCGCAATAAAGTTCCGCCTGAAATCACGCCCCCTCCTCTTATTGGACAGTCTCCCCTCATCTCATTGGTTCGCCGCGCGTCGCTCAAACGCCACACGGAAGTGTTGCGAGGAGGCGGCAGACAAAAAAAAGCGATAGCAACGTTACTACGGGATTATAATCACAAATACAGATGTTCCGGTTGGTTTACGTGGTTGACTTCTCTTCTGTTACCGCGAAGCACGTCTCCGTGATGTCCCGTTTAAAGAAATAATAAAGGAAAAGACTTGGCTCGACGTCCTAGAAAGCCTGATCTTCAGGTAACTAGCCTACGCCCCTGCGTCAAAATGTGGGTAAGGTCTTTATCATGGGACTTAAGAATTATCAATCATCCGTGGGACAGAAACACATTAAGATAGAATCTCACTGGTTTGTGTTTTGTTTATACACAGATCCCATCGGTAATGTGATGAGCTACAGGTTTCGGTCACTTGTCCAGGCCTAGCGGTTGTTATGTCACGCCTCGTCTCTCTCCCACTACCTTTAACTAATAAGCAAAAGTTAAATGTTTTAATTTATAAGCTCACATTCGCGAATCACATGATGTTAAGTTTCTTTCTTTATTATCTGTTGCACCTGTATAACCACTGATCCTGTCTGGGTTCCTTGGTGGCTCCTAGGGGCCAAGGAGTTAAACTCAGGTGACAGTAGCTTGACACATGACGAAATGACAACTTTAATACATAGTACTAACATGGCAGTATTAAATTATTTTATTTTTGTTAAGCACTGTAACCAATAACTATTTATTTAATTCAATAGTTTTGTAAAATCGATTTTAGCTCAAAAAACATTTTCTCAACATTAAGGAGACACATTATTTTGTCGAATGCATCTCACTTTTAAACCAGGAAATGTTGGAACGTGCATTTTTTGGCAGTTCAATTGAAACTTGAACTTTTTCCTTTCCTCTCATTTTTTTTTCTTTTCAGAGAAATGTCGACTAAGGAGGGTGTAGAGGGGAAAAACTGTCAACCTGTGGCCATGTCACCAGAAAGGATGACCACCGACAAATGCGGAGACAACCAAAACCAGCACAGTCTTGAAGCAACAGCAGGCAACTCAGACACCAGCACAACAGCAAAAAACCTAGCACTGCTTAAAGCACACTCTCTGGATGTGAAATTCGATGTCGGAGAGGAATATGACATTATAGAAACCATTGGCACAGGAGCCTATGGAGTCGTCTCCTCTGCCAGGAGACGAGACAATGGTAGGGATGATTTGACAAAGAAAACACATACATGATTCTGTATGAACAATGCTCGTTGTGAATGTGGACATTCTGTGATCTTAATGTTGTCAAAGTCCGCTGTGCAGCATGTCCTTGTGTTGAGTTTTACTGATTCTTGTCTGCATCTCACAGGCCAGCAGGTGGCGATAAAGAAGATCTCTAATGCTTTTGAAGTAGTGACGAATGCCAAACGCACTTTGCGAGAACTCAAGATTCTGAAACACTTCAAGCATGACAACATTATTGCTATCAAAGACATTCTGCAGCCAAACCTTCCCCACTCTGCCTTCAAGTCTGTGTAGGTCATTTTTTTTGTTTTTATTGTACGCTTGATGGTAAAATTAAAAAAAAAGAGTCTGCATTATGCTTTTACTTATTTGTAAAGTTAAATGCTGTCAGCAAAGAAAATGATTATTATTCTCTCTTTTTTTTGTGCCTCTGTCATCTCACGTCTCTGTTCTCCACATTTGCAGGTATGTGGTGCTGGACCTCATGGAAAGTGACTTACACCAGATCATACACTCTGCACAGACGCTCACACCAGAGCATACACGTTACTTTCTATACCAGCTACTCCGTGGCCTTAAGTATGTGCATTCTGCCAACGTCATCCACCGTGACCTCAAACCCTCCAACTTGTTGGTAAATGAAAACTGTGAACTCAAAATTGGAGACTTTGGAATGGCGAGAGGTCTTAGTTCGCACCCTGAGGAGTCTCATTCCTTCATGACTGAATATGTGGCTACTCGATGGTACCGTGCTCCTGAACTCCTGCTTTCCCTGAATCACTATAGTTTGGCCATTGACGTGTGGTCTGTGGGCTGCATTTTTGCAGAAATGTTGGGGCGTAAGCAACTATTTCCTGGAAAGCACTATGTCCATCAGCTTCAGCTCATTTTGTCTGTATTAGGGACTCCTCCTGAGGGTTTAATTGGTGCTATTAGAGCTGACCGAGTACGCTCCTATGTTCAGAGTCTTCCATCACGGTCGGCTGTACCTTTGGCCAAACTCTTCCCACAAGCTGAACCTGAGGCTTTGGACCTGCTCGGGGCCATGTTGCGATTTGACCCTCGTGAACGGATCAGTGTGACACAAACACTGGAGCATCCCTATCTGGCCAAGTACCACGATTCAGATGATGAGCCAATTTGTGTTCCAGCTTTTGACTTTGAATTTGATAACATTCCAATGAACAAGGATCAAATTAAAGAGGCCATTCTGATTGAGATCCAGGACTTCCACAGAAACAAACAAAGTACTCGTCAGAGACTGCAGTTCAGGCCTTTGGTGAGGGTGAACGGTGGAGCTGCAGCGCACAGCAATGATCAGTGTAAAGCTCAGGCCTCAACTACCACCATGACCAAATCAACACTGGTTCCCAGGGCACAGCACTCACAAGCAGCGCAGGTACAGCAACAGCAAATAATAGAAGTGGAATCTCAGCAACAAAAAGACCACACACCAGCAAAAGGGAAATATGCATTCACAAATGAGATGCAAACCTTTAACAAGCCCACTTCACTTATTGAAGTTACTGCAGCTCGTGTCGCCCATAATTTGCCTCTCCTCTCTAAAAATGAAAGTGGCCCAGTCGATGTGGACATGCCCAGTGCCAATTCAGACAGCGGTCAGCCAGAGACTATAGATTTGACAGCACTAGAGTCTGGTCAAGATGACCTCTCAGAGACAATGAGCGACAGTAAGGCACAGGCTCAGCTAACCGGCAGTCAAGCTCCTCTGACCCAGCCCACCCACAGTCAGTCCGTGGCCCAGGTTCCCAGCGGTATTCCTGCAACGCCAGCACAGATCATGACACTGCTACCCACAGCTGTGCCTTCCCTCTCCCTCTCTGTAGCACAAGCCCAGTCATTGTCTCAGTCCCTTTCAAAGTCACTGTCCAAAAATGCCAGGCCTCCTCCAGGTGCAGGAGAGGGAACCAGAAAAGAAGGAGCAATTTCAGAGGATACCAAAGCTGCACTTAAAGCAGCTTTATTAAAATCTGCTCTCAGAAACAAATCCAGGGGTGGTAAGTCACTATTGTTTTCTATGTCTATTTTGTTTTCTGTATTCCATGCAATTGACACGTCATCTTGAAGTTTAATTTGATGTCTCTTTTGCAGATGGAGGTATGCCTGCACTGGGTACGGATGGAGGGGGAGGTCTAATGTCCTCCATTTCGTCTGTTCCGGAGTCACGTCGGCCTGTCACAGCCCAGGAGCGTCAACGGGAAAGAGAGGAGAAAAGAAGGAAGAGGCAGGAACGAGCGAGGGAAAGGGAGAGGAAAATGAAGGAAAAGGAAAGAAGAGAGGGAAAGCAGGGGGACTTGCTGGGTGGGGTTCTGCTGAGTGACAACGACAAAAGCCTTTTGCAGCGGTGGACAAAAATGATGGACAGTCGCAACGAGAAGATTGTTGACATTGACTGTAATGTGAACTCACGTCAAGGTGTAGTGAGCAGTGATAGCACTAAAGGAGCTCTGAACAATAAAAGAGACAAGGAGTTGAGGAAGATTCAGTCTCATGAACAGATAATCTGTCAAGTGAAACCTAACCAGCCGAGTTTGTTTCAGCCTCCCAGGAGCCAGCAGCCACCATTACTGTTCCCCGTGAACCAGCAGAAACCTCCAGCAGATCTAGTTGTTAGTGTAAGTGGAGGGATGGATATGGTGACTGTCACTAGTGGCTTTGTTAAAAACAACTCACTCAAGCCTCACAATGAGAGCAACGGACAAAGTGGGTTCAGCTGTTTGGGGAATTGGAGCTCGCAGCAGATAGAGACGAGGCCACCCCAACCACAACAAAGCAGGAAACCACAAACTTTACCATCAGGCTTTCTTCAGTCCCAGCTCCAACCTCATAATCAAACTCAAGCGGAACCTCAGCCTCAGTCACAGTTGATCCCACTGGAGAGTTTTTTGACCAAAGCTCCAACGCTAACCACCAGAGCGACAAATGGGAACGTGGATATTGGAGGTCAAAATAACACCCATCCAACAACAAGGGCTGGGCAGCTGGAAAAGCTGTGTCCCACTACTGGAGAGAAATCGGGGCCACAGACCACCCATCCTCTCTGTGGGGCTTTAGGGGTCCCCTCCCAGCCTCACCCCAGTTTAGGATTCACAGATACAGGACAACAAGGGCCTTCCATTGCCCCGGACATCCACACAGTGACACTGCAGCTGTCAAAGTCCCAGGTTTGTCTGAGGTTTCTTTTGCTGCTTTGTTTTATATTGTTTTCTGATGTAGCATTTCCCCTTTACAGTATGTATTAACACAGCACAGTGCATTGGTGTATTATTCAAAACATTTTCTTGGACTTATCTACAACCCTTAAATGTCACGATCTTCTACATTTCTTAGACTGATCTGAAAAATACAAAGTTCAGTTGACCTAATGTTTTCCTTCGT
This sequence comes from Trinectes maculatus, assembly GCA_016785345.1. Lineage (NCBI taxonomy): Eukaryota > Metazoa > Chordata > Actinopteri > Pleuronectiformes > Achiridae > Trinectes > Trinectes maculatus. The sequence continues at coordinate 238,269 of JAFBJQ010002481.1, read as the reverse complement.
TTCCCCCGTCCCCATCAGGTGGAAGACATTTTGCCCCCAGTGTTCTCAGTCACCCCTAAAGGCAGTGGGGCTGGGTATGGTGTGGGCTTTGACCTGGATGACCTTCTCAACCAGTCTCTAACAGACCTACAACACTGTGACCGGGACAGGTGAGGTCTCAAACACTGTGACCTTGTTTAACGTTAACAAACTTAAATGAGTATTGATTAAGCACCTACACCTCTGATGAAATTTACACCAAGTGTTAACACATAGTTTGTCTTTAGCAAAACACATGTTTTTGTATGATCATAAAAAAATCAGTCTTAATGCTTTCTGCATATTTGTCCTCCCTCAGTTATGATTCGGCCCCCCTCTCAGCCTCCCTCTTATCTGATTGGAGTGAGGTTCACCGCATGACTCCAGCTGATCTGGAATCACTGCAGCAGGAATTGCAGCTTGGCTCTCCCATGATCCTCTCTGATACCATTCCCCATGACGCCTGACTTTCCTTCTCCTGAACTATGATAAAACAACATTTGTGTAGTGAAAGTTTGATTATTTTTTTTTAGCACAGGAACCTTGAATGAAGATTTATCAAATTAATTTAAATGCTAATTTTTAATAGGCACCACCAAGAAGCTTTTTTAACCATTTTGACTTGCTGTCTTTTTTTATAATAAAGAAAGCTCTCATGTCTTATCTGCATCTGATATTGTACATTTCAATATAACCCCAGATCAATTTATGGAGAACATTTGAAATATACAAATATGCACTGAATATAACTACATTATTTCAGTGAACAGCTTTGTATTTTTCAAACAGATCATTATGAATTTACATAATTAGGGCTGAACTTTCAGTTTACATCAATGATTTAAATCCAGCTGGAATCTGTAAAAAGCACTGAGATGATTTTAATAATGAAATTAACAATTTATTTAACTTACAAAAGACATTACTTATTTTTCTGATTTAAGATACAAAGCTAACAAAGCTACTTCGACTGAAAAAACATACTGAAAGGTTTCAATTATAAAAAATCACAATTAAAGTACATTTAATGTTGGATATGACTCCAGGTGCAAATCAGATACAGGTTTCTCACTTCAGGAGCTCTGTAGACACAATTGAGATATTCGTAATAAACATGATTTTTGTCTGACCTGGTTTACATTCTGCCTCCCAGTTTTCAAAAAGATTTACTTCTGAAGCAAGATCACTAACGTGGACAGACAGCTGGCCAGGACGGCAGCTGTCGCACACCAGTTCTGATCAGCTCGGCCGTACAGTCTGATCTCTGGTATTGTGTAGCTGATGAAGCTTGTGTAGCTGGTCAGTCTGGTGTAAACACCTGGCTGATTCCTTTTAGCACAGCCCAGTCCAAAGCTAACCACCCCAGCCTGCACCCAGGTCCCATTTACCATCTGGCAGACAAGAGGCCCTCCTGAATCACCCTGGAAAAACAAATGCGCAGGCTTAGCCAGTTTTCACCACTGGGAGGTGTCAAAGGTCTTCAAAAATCAAGTCTTAAAACTTGACAGTGGGTGGTTACGGAAACCATCAGGAAAGTTATTTTTAGTTGTTAATTTGATGACCTAAACTAGTGAGTATTTTTCATTGTAAACAAAGCAATACAAATATCTGATCCAACAGTACCTGGCAGGAGTCCTTGCCACCCTCCTGGTATCCAGCGCAGATCATGTCATACAGGATGTCCACCTGCTCTGATGGGTTTGTCTGGTACATGTTCTGACATGAATCCTTGGAAATGATTGGCACCTCCACTTCCTGCAGAGTCCCAAATCCTGACAAAGGGACTATGGGCCAGATGGAGAACAAAGTTCAAAAGGAATATGAGCCTTTTGATGGGCCAATATGCTTTATGCTATTTCTTAGTTTGGTTCACATGTACATGACATGTAAGGTTTGGTTGACACTTTCATGTGACATGCATGCATGCAAGTTTTACATACATTCTACAAACATAAAACAGCTATTTAGTGACTGACGAATAAAGGTCTGCACATGCAATGCTAAAAGGATGTAAAGATTTCAATATGCCCTACCATCTTCCCTGACATTCCCCCAGCCGGTGACAAAGCACAACATGCCACTTGGAAAGAGTGCGCCTGAAGCAGGCAAACAGATGGGACGAACATGATCTGACCAGGTTACTGGAGTGGTCAACTGCACCAACGCTATGTCCTTCCCATTGTGAGGTTCGGTGTATCCGGATGGGATTACCACCTGGTTTACACGATGTGTTGACTGATGACGGTTAATGCCGTTCAGCTGGTACCGACCAGCATAGATGATGTAATTGGACACATCTGATGGACTGAAAGGAGAGGAGGAACACTGAATGCAACATGCCTTCAACAACTGGAAATAACGGAAATTTGAAATGTGAGGTTTCCTTATGTAAAACTATTAAAACTGGATCAAGTGAGAGTTAAGTCAACACAGTTACGTTTCCTGATGACCATAAGAAGCACACTTCAAACACTCTCTTTGAATGAATGTATTTTCCTGCAGGGCCTTTCTGCAGTGACGACTGCAACATTTCCAATAAGCATATTCAGACAGCTCAATAAAATAGCCCATACACTGTGGATTGGTGCTCAGCCATGACTTAGCCAGGGTTTCGTTTTCTTACTTGGGGAAACAATGAGCGGCTGATAGGACCCAGTTCTCTGTGATGATGGTGCCTCCACAGATATGACCCTCATTGCGTTTCTGAGGGGCCGAGAGGGAGAAACAGAGTGAGTCACCTCTGCATCATGGGCATATCCCTCTCTCAGCAAGTTCATTTTCATAAGCACAACACACACAACACTGAACAGCCACACACAAAGCTTCCCTTTAGCCAGAAGTGTTACTAAAGAAGATCACTGACGGATGCACCTGTATATCCACCTGCCAGGGCCAAGCCCCCTCCGAGGCGTCCATCCCTCCCACAATCCTGTTCTCCATTAAGGGTGGTCGGCCACATTCCTGGGCGCATGAGACCAAAACGCCTGAACAGAAACATAGAGGACATTTCCGGATCGTGCTCACGCGGGCACATAAACATTTGACAAATGCTATAAACATGGAGGGTTAGCTTAAAAAGAATGTAGCTTGTTACACAAAGAAACAAACAAAGGCGATGTGGGGTGTAAAGTGGACACTCACCCGTTATGAAGCAGAAAATGGCTGGAGACCGTAAATTCGGCAACATTTTGGAAACTGTCGCGGCACAAGATGTCAACAATCTCAACCGAAACGGAGCCCGAAACTGTGAACAATATACGTTTTCCCTCCGCGACGTTACTTTTACCTTCCCCCGTCTTCTGGCGTACTTTCGCTGAAACTCCGCCGCGCGCCACAGGTACTTTTTCTTACTCTTTAAAATAACGTATCACTGAATTTCCTCGTCAAAAATGGTGTTTGAGACACAACATGGCCCCTTAACGGTTCCAGGTTTCATCACAAACGGTTTCAAGCTAATTCCACATACCACCTCGATCGTAATCAGCCGACTACCTGTGTTCTCACCTACAGCCAATCAAAACCCTAGTCCCGCCCTCCCACTCCACCGATGCCAATGAGGTTAAAGGAATGAAACCGTGGACGAATCAGATTCTCCGCCTTACCTGACGAGGATTTTTACATGTTGTTGACACTGTGGATTTAGATTTTGCACAGCTCATGTTATGATTTTTAATTTCACAATTATAAAAGGATCAATAAAATTGTGACTTGATATTTAATTAGCTGAATTGAAACAACTTCAATTAAACACTACCTAAACAAGACCTTCCATAATATTAAAATGCTTTAATATTATGCCAGTACAATAACATAGTCTGTCACAATTTATACAATGATATCAGCATTGGGATTTCTATATTATTTATGTTTTTATTTTTTGACGTGTTAGAGTGCTTCTCAATTGCAAAATGTAAATAACAACATCTCATAGTTAATTAGGATCAAATAAAATTAGCATCTACAAATGTAAATATTATTTTTAATCTAAAATAGTATCTAGTTAATTTGTTTTTTGTTTCTGTGCAAAAACTTAAAGGCCAATATGCTTTTAATTCTTCTAATGGTCAATTCGTTTTCTTATGCTACCAACAATCATAGGTCTTGATTGAGCTATACCTCTCTCTTTCAGACTTATTTAGAGTATGGTGGTTTCACTGTAACATAATCAGGGTTTTTTGGCCACGTTCCTGCTCCTGGAAAATACAAACCAGTTTAACAGGTCTCATTGAGAGGAGAGGCACCGGGATCATAACACACTAGATACACAATATCCTTTCAATCAAATAACACCCAGTTCAAGAGGAAGACAGTGTCCCAGATATGGTCGATGTCTGTATGTTTGGAATCATTCAATACATTTTTAAAGTATTTTATATTTCTGTTGGATAATGAATGTAAACCTAACTACTTTGGCTGTGTTTTAACCAATTGTGCCACATATCCAGACTATGGTGATCTATAAAAAAAAAACCAAAAAAACAAATATTTATTACTTATGTCTGTCTATAAAGCTGTTTGTCTGTCTGTTCCCTCTCTCTTTTCCTCTCTTTCCTCGCTCCCTTCCTCCCTGCCTCCCTGCCCCAGGCAGTGTGTCTAGTTTCACAGAGCAATTGAAGGTGACAGGGACAGGGAGAGAGGGAGAGGGAGGGCGGGACAGAGGGAGGACACATCACAGTGTAGCCTGGGGCTACACAACAGAAGAGGAAAAGCAAGAGATGGAGGGACAAAGAGAAAAAGAGAGAAGAGACTCTCGAAAGTACTCACAGGGAATTCCATAAACAGGTAATGGAAAAATAAAGTTATGCATAAACACTTGAAAAGTGTGTGTGTGTGTGTGTGTGTGTGTGTATTAGTGTGTCATTCACATTTGCCTCCAGGACAGCTGATTTTTACTTTTTATCACTGAGGGCATATTTTCGTGTGCGATCCCCCTCCACCGTGCTCCTCTCACTCATAATATATGAGCGCATTATCGGATCAAGTCAAGGAGAGCAATTATAATGCACTCCCGTTTGTTTTTATTTTAACAACTTGATGAATATTTGTCGTGGCATTGTAACCATGGCAACTGCCTCCACCGCCGCTGCCTCCCCCTTGCCTCCCCTCCCAGCCCTGTCCACCACCCCTTCACCATCCCCCCTTCAGCACTGAAAAAGCAAGGGATGGCGAGAGAGGGAGAAAGGGAGGTGGAGAGAGAGAGGTGACAGGAATGAACTAACAAGATGCACTAAAAAAAAATGCATGTCCTGGAGCTACATGAATCTTTGCAGTGAAGCACGCGTCGTCTCTCTCTCTCTCTCTCTCACACACACACACACACACACACACACAAGCTCACAGGCACACACTCAGTATTGCACTCAGCACATCGGGATCACATAGGTTAAGCCACATTCCAACAACTGGAACACGATACGATGCAACCACGGGTTTTTGAGTAATGGCAAGACAAAAGGGCACCAGCTAGAACAAGAGTGCAAAAGGAAATATATGTGCTAAGTTAAGATCATATTTTTAGGTGTAGTTTTACATTATAAGAAGTTTAATTTTCTCAACTTTCCTTCACTTACCTTTTTCCTTTTCACCCATGTCTGTCCCCCTTGGTTCAGAAAAGCACACACAAGTTGTACAAATTAATCACTTTTAAATGCAGATTTTTTTTTAAGCTTCAATTTTTTTTACACCATTGTAAAAGAAAAGATTATGATTTTACTCAAAATATATTATCAATTTCCAAAATATGAAATATAATTAATTTGGCTGTACATAATGCTGCACAATTGCTGATAATGCATATATATACATTTACTTTAAGTAAAATGCTGCATACTGGCCTTGCTCTTATGTTTGAATATTTTATTAGTGCGATTCTGGTAGTTTTACTTTACTGTACTTTTCCTTCCTCCACCACTGCTTTTACTCCTCTTTACCTTTGAACTTGTCAAGTCCTTTCTGTTCTCCAAGGCTCAGTAACGAAGGAAGAGGGGGCCACGCAGACAGAGCAATAGGGGCGGCGGAGGAAGAGAAGCAGGGTATGAAAGAGAGAGGGAGCGACAGAGAGAAAGGGAGCGCAAAGTCTTGTCAACCGGAAATAAAACAAGCTGGCACCCTCCCCATCCCCAAGCCCCTACACCCACCCCAAAGTCACATACTTCCTCTTCACTCTCTCTGCCTCTCTCCTCTGCCTCCATCTTCCATCTCTCACTTCTTTTCTCCTTTCCACTGCAAAGCGATACATTTAAACCCTGCTTCTGCTCTTTGACTCGTTCATACGTATCATCATACCTGAGTCATTTCTTACACCTCACATCAAAGCTTGTGTATCTGATCACACAGGGTCAGACAGTGTCTTTGTTTATTGTCCCATAGCTGCACAGCATCTTCACACCACTGTAAGTCCATGGGCACAGTTGCTTGGATGTGCTAAAAAAAAGAAAAGAAAAAAGTAATTAATTGTCAATCGATTTTCAAGGAAAATATTTGTGGCTAATTTAATTGGATGTTAAGTTATTACAATTCTTTAACAAACAAATATGAGAAGATGCTGTGGGGTTTAATATTTCTATTTTGACATCAACACCTTTATAAATTAGCACAGCAAATAAAATAAAATATAATAATAAATTATTGTTTAGAAGTAAAAAACAGAAATATAAATAACATTTTCATTACAGTATGAATTATTTCTTTATAATGGACAACAGGTTTTTGGATATTTAATAAAAATTCTGTTTAGAATTTTAACAAAGTTAAGTACAAGCTTTTACGAGTTATATTTTCTGAGAAACAAACACAATTACGATTTGCTATGAAGTAAAAAAATACCTATTATTACTGAACAGAAAGGAGTTTCACTGAAACAATTTGTGACGATGAATCGTCTTTGCTGCCAGTGATAATTGTTAATTTTAGCAAATTAGCCAAATAAAAGTGTGCAGTTGTGTCAAAGTTTTAAAAATTGTCTTCCCTGAGAATCCAATTGATGATCAATTAAATTAATATTCAATTTGTTTAATTGTAATATTGTAAATGCTGATAATATCAGTTGTCTGGTTGCACTTGTAGTGGTGTCAAAAAACAAACAAACATGTTTGACTGACAATGGCACTCGCTGATGTGCAATTTATGGCTAAAGCTGAATTCCATCATCTATTTATCATCCACTATCTCTCCATTATCTGGGTTTTCTGCTCTTCTCTCTCGGCCTCCCCTCCTCCTCTTGCTGGCATTAAGTTCAAACTTGACACTGATGTTGACTCACTTTGTCACCCCTCCGTGGCTCCCTCTCTCTCTCTCTCTCTCTCTCTCTCTCTCTCTCTCTCTCTCTCTTTATCCTCCATCGCTTGGAGGAGAAGAGTGCCCGCAGACGCATTTCTCTCCAGAGCCCCCCCCTCCCTCTTTCACTCTCTCTCACCCTGTCTAACTCTCTCCATCTCTTTCCTTTACACACACACACAATTGTCAACAAAGCTGGAGAACAAGGGACGTGGGTGCAGCGGTGAAATAAAGGTCCAGAGAAGAGGAGAGTCACACACAGGAGCCCTGCATCAGTTCACCTGGACTCTTGGTAAGTTAGTGAAAATTGTGTCTTTTGAGCTTTTCCTAGGTTCATTCTCCGCTGATGTAACTTTGGCGGAGGCTTAACAGTCAACTATTGTACATTGCCAACAGCACTGTAATTACTTTGGGGGGATTTAATGAGAAGAAGGTGAATAATAAAATATTGCCTTCATCCAAATGAATGATGTTTGACCTTTGACATCTTGTCGCTGCGGTAGTTGAGATTTGGCTTTGTATTGACATGCCCATGTAATTTCTATAAAGATGGGAATGTGAGATAAGAGTAGAGGAGAACAGCGTAGACTTACACAGATTATTTACGCAGGTCGTTTTTATGCACATATTTCAGTGCTTTGTGTCGTATCCAAAAAGACACACATTTTTTTCTGTTTATGATGTGAATATGCATAACTCTACAGTGTCTTTTCATGCATACCCATGTGTGCATGCAGGCTCTGAGTTACTAAAAGCAAGTAGCATGATCAGAGTGGCTTCTAATGTACCTTTGCTCCCCACGGTACACCCGCATACCAATGTATAACACACACACACGTTACAACACAGCGCACACGTAACTAACTCCATTTCTGTCTGTCATCATGAGGCTAATTCACCACAATGCCGACCATGTGTGAACTCATGCGATATGAACCCCTCCTTCTTTCTTCGTCTTTCCCGCGTCACTCATTCGCCCCCAACCCCCCACCCCCCACCCTCCCCATCCCAGAAAGAAGGAGCCGGGAATCGAAGGAGGGAGCGGGGAGTCAAAGGTGACGGCGAACGCGGGCGGACACGCACAGGACGGGACGCCTTTATTTCTCTTCATGGTGTTCTGGGCCCTCGTAGCATGTATGAGAAGTTAACCATGCTGAACCTGCAGAGCGGCTCAAACTGGAGCGGGCCTAACAACTGGTACCATGACCCCACTGGAGTTCAGACGCAACACAGTGCAGGTGAGGGGACATTTTCAGCATGTGTCAGTGCTCACAGTGTGACAGTTCAGCCACAGAGATACTGAAGGTGGCTTCTTCTCACCGTCTTCTTGTTAGTTCATAGCATCAGTCTTCCAACCTGTGATGCACCACTGGATGAAACTCTTTTATCGCCTCCCTCTCTGTCAGTGTCCGAGGGCTGCTTGCTGGACACCGACGGGAGCATGGGGGCAGAGGCGGCGGGAGGAGGAGCGGGCAGAGTAGGGGGCGTCCCTGTGGAGCGGGATGAGGGTGAAGAGTCTCAACTGAGGCTGCAGCTCAAGAGGAAGCTGCAGAGGAACAGGACCAGCTTCACACAGGAGCAGATCGAGGCTCTGGAGAAAGGTCAGGCCACGCAAGCGCGCACATCTTTTTTGCTTGCATCTTTGTTTTTGTACTATATGCTTTACATATTGATCGCAACAATCACAATCATCAACACCAGTGGTTTGTTCATGCACATGTGTTGTATGATCAGGCCCTTGAAGCCTGACATCCACTGAGTGGGATCAGAGAGCTACCCTTGACTGGATATGGCTGCAGCGAGCCCCTGAGCTAAATAAGGACGCAATGTCCACTGTGCAGCCGAGTGGAAATATATCACTGTGGTCACTCTGTGCAAATGACTTTAATGAGGTACTCTGACCTCAGTGCATGGCCAAGGCACAATAACAATCATGTGTTGACACAGATGCCAATTATAACCAAGCCAATTATAACAATTTGCGAGACAGTCTTATTTCCTTTGTGCAACATGGATTCATTAACCTTCTGCTACCAGTGCATCATTTTGTGTCTTGTCGTGTTCAGCAGCGGTTACGTGTTGATGTTTCATACCATTTCAATACAATTAGTATAAATACAATTACATACCCTGCTGCCGTTTTTCATGCAGTGGGATGGAAACACACCAGAAGTGATTTGACATGCTAAACTCATGTTACGTATGGTGAGCGCTGACAGTTCAGTCTCTATTAGCGGACCTGAAACTTCAGATTTCTTCAGAATGACTCATGCTGTCAGTGAGAAGGAGAGGCATGTTCTCGTTTCGACTTGTCAACAACAAAAATGTCAGCAGTTTGTCAACTATAAATGAACTGCCACAGTGAGAAATGAGTCTCAGCTGCTACAGAAAGTCTTTGATATGAACATATTCATGTTCTCGGTGTCTGTATTTTACTTCGCACTAAATCATAGTGCAATTCCAGCTTTTACTGATTTGACTTTAAAAGTGCTTGATGCTGATAAGAAACAATTTAAATATGCAATTTTAACATTCTAAAAAAAGACACATGATGGTTTCCGGGTACAGTCTTCTTTCAAACAAGCTGCCTTGGCAGCTTCTCAACTTGAATCCTTTCATTTGGACTTTCTGCATGCGCCATAATGATCAATTATTTACTGAAAGTGCAACAGATAAATATTTCAAATAGGGCTGTAAGGTTACATCTCAGCCTCCTGGATATGTGTATTTCACTGAAGGATAATTATTCCTGCTGATATTAAGCAGTAAATGTCCAATAGGCAGGTTAACCGCCGCCCTACTAATGAAACTGCAGATTTAGATTTAAATTTCTTCTCATGTTAGAATACAGATGCACGTAAGGCCGAAATAAACCAACAGCACACAGGTTTATCATGCGAGCTGCTCTCCTGTAGTCCTGTCATCCTCGATTAGGATTCACGCTGTGTGACTGACATTAGTTCATGTCTTCCGCAGAGTTTGAAAGGACACACTACCCAGATGTCTTTGCGAGGGAGAGGCTGGCGAACAAGATTGATTTGCCAGAGGCCAGGATACAGGTAAAGAACCTGTAATGGCGCACGGTGGTCTATTTTGAAAAGGACACTGTCTAACGGTCGTTCTGATTGACAGGTGTGGTTCTCAAACCGAAGAGCCAAGTGGAGGAGGGAGGAGAAGCTGCGCAACCAAAGGAGGTCAGGAGGTGTGACTTCCTGTTCACAGAGCCAAGCTCCTCTGACCACTTCCTTTAACACATCCGTCTACCATCAGCAGCACGGCAGCAGTTCAGGTATGAGCCTGCATAATGTAGCAGAATCAGAGGAACTCATATTGGTAGAATGCGTTTGCTCATTCTCCATTAAAAAAATATCATCTATCATCATATGATTCATATATATGAAAACATGTTTCCATAAAGAGATGTTGCGACCACATGCGTGTACACGTGTAACACATGTATCCGTCCCTCTCGCCAGGGTCCATGCTGACTCAGGCTGAGTCGTCCCTGCCCAGCTACAGCTCCCTGTCAGTTTTCTCATCTGGGGTCCAGGTTAGACTTTCATCATTCATCCGCATCTTCCAAACATCCAAACAACACTGCACATCATCCCATTTTTCCATGTGTAATTAAGTCATCAAATGAGAGCAGCCGTTATTATTACTCCTAACACTCTAACACTCTGGCACCTCCATGTGGTTAAACTGTAAACATGCAGTCGCTGCCTTCACAGCACATTATTTCTCAGATAAAAATCTAAGGCAAATATTTTCATCCTGCTCCTGTTCCTTGTCCTCAGTCTATTTCTCCCCAGTCGGCCTCCTCCTACTCCTGCATGTTACCTCCGTCGCCCTCTGCCCCACGCAGCTTTGACACATCGGCGTACACCTCCCCTCATCTGCAGACACCACCCTCGGCCAGCTCCAACACCGGTGAGTGTTTGTGCGCTCAAAGTGTCATGGGTCAGAGATTTTTGTCTCTCAGTTCAGCCACAAACTGTTTTTTTATTTTTTCTTTTGTCATTCAGGGCTCATATCACCTGGCGTCTCAGTGCCGGTCCAGGTCCCAGGAACTGAGCAGCAGAGCATGAGTCAGAACCTGGGTCAGTATTGGGCCAGATTACAGTGAGCAGCAGTCACTTCCAACAAAACAACAGAAGAAGAAGGAGGATAATGATATGTGGGACACACATGGGGTTTAAGGGAGCACAAGGTCAAAGCTAAAGAGGGGTCTTGATACTTTGCAGGACCGACGATGCATTAAATGTTTACAGATTCAGACTTGATCGGACTCTGGTCATACTGGTATTTGCTTAGTATTATCAGGTTGCATTCTTTTTTTTTCTTTCTTTTTTTTTGATCAGTGTGGTAATGATAGTTGAGGTGTATTAGGTGACAAGTTCGATCTTAGAATTAGAGGTTTTCAAAAAAAAAAATAGAAGATTTGAACCCTTTCAAAATGTTGCCATATAAATAAAAAAATTATAAAAATAAAAATAACAGAAAAAAGTGGCCACCGCTCTCTGCTCATAATCAAATATCTCCAAAGTTCCTTTAAAAAAGAAAATATATAACACGGTACTGATCAGTGTATGGTTGAACTATGACCCTGCCATACAGAAACCTGCCAGCAGGTGTGTACTGTGAGGTGTAACCACAGTTTCTTCTGACTTGCATATGTTTGTAGAGACAGTGTATGATGAAGATAACTGGAACGTTGTCCGATGTTATTAGAGGGAGGAATGTAGCATCATCCTCAAAGCACATGTTTGACTTTGCCATAATAAATGAATCGGGGTGAACTGCATTGCTATTGGTGTCAGACATTGTCTGGCACCTGGCGAAACCTAATGTTACAGATCACAGTACAGGTATTACAGATTTACCATAAACAACAATAAAGCAGTTTCTTTCTTTTTTTCTATTCAAGATAGATGAGGATGTGTTTTTTTAAGCCAACGTTAAAACATTTTAATCGAGAAGAAGAAGACCAGTATGAGCGGTGGTGTTGTGCACAACGAATAAGACGTCAGCGAGTGACAATCATTTCTCATAACACACCAAAACAAAAAGACCTGGGGGAATGACAATCAAAGCTGGAGATAGAGGAGATCAAACTGTAAAAAAAAAAAAAAGAAATACTGTGAGATTATTGTCACACTGTCCGTACAACAACAATGACTTTATCAACTGTGCATGACCAAAAAGAGCTGCTGCTCCGCTGCCAGACAATCAGCTCCGTGCAGACATTAATCAAATATTGTTCAAAAGGTTTACTGTAATTTGCCGGGTGTTAAACTCTGCTCACTTTCCTCCATCGGTTTTGTTGTTGCATCTCAGTTCGGTCTCATAAGCAACAACTTTCAGCATTTATTTGTCTGACTTTTCACTTGTTCACACAAGTCCTTCGTGTTGTTTCTGTTGTTGTTGCGTGTTGTGTTAGTATTGTATAGCTACCAAGAGTCAACCCTTTTTGTGAAGGCCTTGGATCCCTTTAATGAAAATAAAGCTGTGTAATGAAAATAAATTCATGGGTCTTCATTTGTGACGTCATCTCATTCTCACTGTGGTTGAGTATAAACTAATTAAACATGACAATTTACAGTTATACATAAAGCAACACAAGTAAATAAAGACACAGGAAAATAAAATAAAGAATGAGTTTGTTTTTTCAATGAGCAGTGGATTGTACTTGTGTAAAAGGGGCTGAGCAGCTGTCTTTGCTGACCTCATGTGGCCAAAAGGAAAACTGTTTTTGCACTGTTAATGTACCAGTCTCTAAGAACCTGGATTCATTGTTTCCCATCCTGCAGTCAATCAAGTCACAGTTCGAACCCAAGTTCAGCCTTTATTAAACCCACTTTATTTGTGACACACACTATATGTGTCACTGCAGAGGAGTGAAACGATTTACATCGTGGAACAATATCAGCATTTCCACAAAAAGTGCAGCATGAATGAGGCATATCTTATAATCTCGTCTACTAAATGCTCAGCAGCTAAGAGACTGTAAGGTTTTCCACTGGTGCAGCAGGCCGGAGTGGACATGACGGAAACTGGACAACCATTAGACGGGCAGCATTGTGTGCTAATGGAATGACTGCCCTGGGCCCTGGAGGATGGAGAGAAATTAAAGATGGAAGAGGAGAAGGGAGGGTGGAGAGAAAGTTGAGATGAGGGATAGTATGTATATAGGGATATATGGGCTGAAAGCTGCTGTGTGTTTAATGCACTGTGCACTCTGGCTTAGTGCACTGTCAGCACTTTCTCTGACTGTATTATAAATACACTGTGTCGGACAGCACAGGTAACATATACATTTTATTGAACAGCAAAAGTACTTTGATGATGTTTAACTTAAAGAACATTAATAATGAGACTATTTATAAAAAGCGTGTGGTCGCTGACACTGGGGACTTTTGTGTGTGTGTGTGTGTGTGTGTGTGGGGGGGGGGCAGATGTGGTGAAAAGGTGTGAAAAAGTCAGGAGCCAAAAACAGATCGTGATTTCACCTCAATAGGAAAACCACAAATATTAATATAAGTGAACCTATTTAAAACTCTGAGAGAGAATTGAATACACACGTTCACAGCTTCATTTTCATGAATATACATTTCACTCATAATACTAATACTAATACTAATACTAGTACTACTACTACAACTACTACTACTACTAATAATAATAATAATAATCAGCACTCTTATTTTGTATTTTGAACACGTGGGGGAGAGACACAATGTGGCAGTGCTGTTTACACATGTGAACAGCTGTGCAGATGTGCGACCGCCCACGCGCCATGCGCAGCGCGCATTGATCCACTGCGTGCGCGTGTGCGCGCGCTTCGATCAGCCCAGCCTAGTCCCGGGAGACAGACAGAGAGGCATCCGAGCAGAGACAACGGTGAGCTTTGTTCCGTCTCTCGCTTTGAATGAAGCTGCTGAATTTACCTCCAGGTCAGTCTCTGGAAAAAAGTGTTGTCTTAATGATGGAGCGGTGTTGTGTTGTCTTTTGCAGTGACGACAATGGAGCTGGGTCTTCTGCTGTTGATGGTATTGACCTTAATAGAGAGCACATCAGCACAGGCAGAACAATACAGCAGAGCTGTGGTGAGTACAGAATAAATATTGAAGACCAAAACAATCATCCTCTTTTCAACAAAAAAAAGTTTCTTGCTGATCAATAGCGTTCAATACCCACGTGACTGAATGCAAAAATGCACTTTTTTTTTCTAGTACAAATTACTTAATGATGTTTCATTAATCAGTGATGTGTTTTTGTTGATTCAGATTTTCTTTTGGGACCACTTGCCATACATGCGTATCATGCATATGTTTATATCCAATATTTCTACATCCAATAATATCCAACATTTTATGGATGTGCAAGCACTGAATTGGAATTAATTATGAATCACAAATCACAATTCCAGTGTTCAGTTTGCTGCCATACTTCCTCAAAGGAGACGACTTTTTGCGTAACTTCACGTATGGGCCAGCATGTGATGTGAATTAGTCTGAGGTTTCACTTCTGCTTGAGTATTGTTTTTTTATTTGCATCCGGTCTGATGCTGCTGGCGCCTGCGGCTCAGGATGCACAAAGATGTAAGAGCAGTATCAAACAGTATATGCCAGAGCCACGGTTGATGGAGGAGACAACACCTTTTCCTTTGTAGTACGACAACAGTAGAAGGGTGGAGGCCTTGCGGGAGGAAGGACAGGTTTCTAAATCACGTTTATGAAACTGTCGACAATTGCCTCAACACATGTGTGTTGTTATTTAAACTTCAACCTGCGCTTCCCTCAGCGGTTGTGACAGATTCTCGCGGTGTGCAAACTGTCACTGGTACAAACAACAAGCATTGCAGTCGACACAGGCAGGATCATTTAATATTAATGACAGGAAGGGGATGACACACCGCCCTGTGATGGACGTGCTCAGTCTGACGATGTGGAGTCGTAAGTGAGACAGGATTTTAGGGTTTGGCCTCCATGACATGGACATTTTTATGTAATTTGTAAAGTAAGATGCATTTTGGTATTAATGTACAAAAGGAAATGTTGTTTGTTTTCCGTCCAGGATTGGTTGAGCAGGTATGGATACCTTCCTCCTCCTGACCCACGAACAGGGAAACTCCAGACCAAGGAGGGGATTGAGAAAGCTATCAGGGTGATGCAGAGATTTGGAGGGCTCCAGGAAACCGGGATGATTGGTAACAACCTCCTAACTCCTATCAAAACAATGCATTATCTGTATACAGTCTTACATTTTACACTCCTGCCACCAGTTTTAGCTTGAACCTCTAACACGCGGCCGACATCTCTTCCAGACAGTGAAACGCTCAAGCTGATGTCGACGCCGCGATGCTCCCTCCCTGACATTGTTGGGAGTGAGGACATGCTGAAAAGGCGCAGGAGGAGGAAACGATATGCCCTGTCAGGCCTTAAGTGGCAAAGGACTGACCTCACATGGAGGTGTGTTGTGTTTCCTGTCATGACCCATTGCCATGTGGTTTTATCACGTCTCCGCATGACGCATCATCCAGAAAGGCTTCTCGGACATGGAAGCCAAAAATAACTGTTTGACAGATTAAGATGACACTTCGTTATTATAGTTAGTGTTTGGTGATTAATACAAATCTCACAGACAACATATTCTATAACATATCGTAATACAAACTCTATCGTCGTCTGCAGTGTCCACAGCTACCCATCGCCCTCCGTCTCACCAGGCCTGCCACATAATTTAGTGGAGAACATCCTGACTCGTGCCATGAACGCCTGGAGTGACGTTGCCCCCTTGAGGTTCCGTCAGGTCCCAGTTGACAGCAGGGGGTCGGCAGCCGGAGGGGACATCAGAGTGTTTTTTTCCCGTTTGCTGCATGAGGACGGGTACCCGTTTGACGGGAGGGGTGGCACTCTGGCCCACGCCTTCTTCCCCGGCAGGGATGACATAGCGGGGGACACGCACTTTGACGATGACGAGATCTGGAGCTATCAAGGTAAAGTACTTATTGGAGTAGTCATAGTGACTGCTGGTGGCCTGATGCAGATATAAACAACTAATCCATGAATTACGGTTGTCTGTGACTCTTCTGCTTCACACATCCTCAGGTGACAGCATCAGCACCGACCTGTTCACCGTTGCGGTGCACGAGTTTGGCCACGCGCTGGGTCTCTCCCATTCCTCCTCTGACCCATCCATCATGAGGCCGTACTACCAGGGTCCTGTGGGGGACGTTGTCAACTTCAAGCTGGATCTGGACGACAGGCTGGCTATCCAGCAGCTCTATGGTCAGTAACTGGGCTTTTCTCAGGAGTTTTTGAAAACATGATTTGTGTCACTGATTATCGGCTATATTCAAAATCATCATATTGAAGTTGTGTATAAACCAGTGTATGGGGATAAGCGCTCTGCTAAAACAACAAACAAGATGCTGAGCCCCTGATTGATGAAGAATTTGATTTATTGCTCTCATGAACAGGTTTCACTTAACTGTTGCCTTCCATGTCCTAAAAAGGCAAACCCTATGCATCCTGTATGTCATCCGCTTACTGAGAAGGATGTGGGTAGCTGGTTGTTGGTTTTTTTTTGTTGGTTTTTTAAAATGCTGTCATTGACTTACCACCTCCTCACCCTCCCCTTCCGTCACCATTCTGTTTTAGGTGTGAAGGACAGTGGGCCAGCAGGTGGCGGTGATCCGGACCTCCCACGCCTTCCCACTCCACCCCCCCGAAAACCAACACAGCCGTGAGTAGAGCCAAAACCCACTAAATACTACTGCACATCCATCCAGACGGTAAAAAAAGCTCATCATCAGCTTTTACATATTCATGCACTCTGTTTACACGTGAGCAAATGAGCGATGCTGAGTAATTTAAAACCAGTGATGCAGATAAAAGCCTTCTGATCGATCCTTCCTGTAACAGTGGGTTGGCGTCATTGCACCCTCTAGGGACTCATTTTGCACTATACATCCCAGAAAACACAACTTGAATATATTCCTTATGTTTTCCGTCTGTAGTTCTGATCCCTCCTTCCACGACCGCTGTCAGGGAGGCTTTGATGCAGTGGCAAATATCAGGGGGGAGGTCTTCTTCTTTAAAGGTGAGTAGCATCCATCCACCACACTTATCGCTAAATAAAGAAGATCAGTATCTATATATTCATAAATATAATTCTTGATCCCCCTGCTCTGTCTTCATAATGTGTTCCCTTGTGTTTCTGTGAAAGGTGCACACTTCTGGAGAACCAAGCGAGACGGTTCTTTGCTGTCCCTCAACCCGGCCGAAATCAAAAACTTCTGGATCGGGCTTCCGCCGGGAACCAAGAAAGTCGATGCAGTGTATGAGAGGAAAAGCGACAGCAGAATTATCTTCTTCATAGGTAGGAAGGGAGAGTTAAGGTGGCGGTCTGATGAATAGTGACTAGTCAATTATACCATATGATTTTAATGTGTTCAAAATTGAAAACTAAATTTAAATCCAAAAATACCTAACTGATGAGTATGAAAGTAACAAACATTGGTTTAATTAGCACAAGCAAATTTTGGATTCTTCTTTGGCATACTCTCCTCCATGTGTCCAGGATCTCAGTACTGGGTCTTCAAGGACACAGTAGCCATGGGCGGTTACCCTCGGCCTCTGTCTGACTGGGGGATGCGGAGAAAGAGCGGGGCGTTGGTGGACATGGTGGATGCCGCCTTTATCTGGGCTCATAACGGCAAGACCTACCTGTTTAGCAAGGGGGAGTTTTGGAGGTTCGACGAGAGCCATAAAGGTGATTTGCGGACCAGGAAGCCAGATGCGGGCTACCCGCGGGACAACAGCCTGTGGGCAGGAGTGCCCTCTCACATGGATGACATCATCAGCTGGGGAGAAGGTAACACTGTGTGCAGAGACAAATATTTCATGAATTTCACCAATGCCACACACAAAAGCAAAGTCAAGGGGAAGGGTGATGACATTTCAGCACCAGCTGCTGAAAAGTATGAGAAACAATGGTAAAGATGTGAAGGCACGATAAGTTCTGAACACTATCTGTCTCCTGATCAGCAGAAACACCACGAGTGGCAAAACTACACTGCAGTTTGATTCAGTCACTGACAGGCAACAAATGCAGCAGTGAGCTAACTGTAAACCATTAGAGATGCCTTCAGGGCCTCTTGTAAACATGCATGATCACTGCATTGCCTTTTGCTGCCTTTTCAGGAGATGCCTACTTCTTTAAGGACAACCTCTACTGGGTATTGAAGAACGGAGGACTGAACCAAGATGATGTCACTCCGAAATCCATCGCTGTCGACTGGCTCAGATGTCCCGCTCCACCTCCCACCGCCCGTCCAGCCAATCCCCGATTTCCCAGTGACTGCAGGTGCGACTTAAGGGGATCGGCTCCATTTCTACAAAGCGGCTGGATCCTCCTGATCTCTGTTTTACTGATTATTCATGAGTTCATTTAGAAAACAGAAGCATGAGGGCGCTCATTGAAGACATAGTGTGGGATGGAAATGTGTTCCTAACCTGACTGATTTTTACTTGGGTGGTTTGAAGGTGTTTGTTTTTGTTTTTTTTTTTATTTATTCTCATTGTCTTGTTCTTCTTTTCTCTGAATGTGTGTTGTTTTTTTTTTTTGTTTGACCTGAGTCTGAGGGGCTTCTTGGATGCTGGAAGCATTTTTATTGTTCTTACGGGAATCACACAGCTTATTGTTGAAGCACAAACAGGGAAGTCGATTTTTAACTTCCTTCTCCTTTCCATGCATTGATTGCCAGAGTTAAATGATTCATTTTGCTATTACTAATGATTTTCTTGTTCTGGTTTTCTTACTTAAGTATTTTATTTGTTGCTGATCCTAGTTTATATTTTGTACACATTTAATAATAAAAAACAATATAAAATAATGGGGATTCTTAATTTGTTTATATACTTTCAATAAATGACATCCCACAAATAAATTTTAAGTTACATACGACTTTTATAAATATCATGAACCCCGCAGGAAATTATACATATATGTGATCCTGTTCTGGGATCATTGCTTGATCCATTAAAGCACACTATTAAACCCAACTGACCCAATAACCCCACCCAGTGTTTATCATTTAATTACATAATTTAACGCTAAGTTTCAAAAAGTATAAACGATGTTACTCGAAATTAAAAATTTTATTACTGAAAAGTGAAAGTCACCATATCATTTTACATTGATACAAATTGTTACAGTTCATTAGCATGTGCAAGTAGTTCATAATAAGGCTTAAAAAGATATAAATAATGGATAGAATTGTGATAAATGGTGTTCACAGTATTGACACCTCGGTCTTTCATTACACCAGGAGTAAAAGGTTTCATTTTGAGCGTTTGGCTTGACAGTTTGGCAACATTTCATCGGCTAAGTATATCTGCACAAACAACATCAACATCAACAGTGTATAAACAATATCAAATGACTCAACACAGAGCAGTTTTAAGCTCTCAGGGCAGATGCGTGTGTAAGACAGATTTAAACACAGTCATACTCGTATGTCGAACAACTTGTAAATCAAATATACAAAAATAGAATACAATTATAAATTTATTTAAGTGACCTGAAAATAGCCTTTTCAGACTTGTGCTTATCGTTACCATGGAATCAACGATCCTCAAATGATAATCGCAGCAGCCATCAGTACATGTAGTGTTCTTGGAACAATTTATGACAACGTTAACTGAAGTCAAGCCACAAGATAAACACTCATTCAACACAAGTACTTGTGGTATAAGGATCAGATTTGCTTGGGTGTGAAAAGACTGATCAAATGTGCGTATTACAGCCTTCATACTAAATGGAGAGTATTGATCATGAGTAATTCAGGAAGAACTTATCTTAAGACAAAATCATCTGGGAGAAGACAGTTTTCTGTTTTTTTTTTACCGCAATAATTCATTCTGGTCAATAACTGCCACCCATTATAAGGCTCAGAACCATCAGCCCCACAGTGGAGCAGGCTGTGGAGATAAGACCACTGCTGCTGCTCGGCTGGGATGTAACGCTTTGAGCTGGCTGGAGGTTCCTGTACACATCAATCATAAAAGGCGATGAACTGTTGGTGACATGCACTGTTGTGCTGAAGAGGTCAATCTGGGGGGGGAAAAAAGATATTGATCCAGTTAGCAGTGTGACATATGTGACAACCAATGTGTTTTCAGGTCTAAGATGAAAAAACCCACCAAGTCTTTGCTGACTTTGATGGACTCCTTGAACACAGTCCAAACCACCACCTCATTACAAGTGGGTGTGGTCAGGGAGCCAAGGTAACGATAATACCGCGTGCGATTCACCCCAGCCAGCAGATCATCCAGTGAAAATTCAGGTTTTATCGCAACGGTATCACCTAAAAAGAGAAACACAACCTGTTCTGACGTTTTATTACACAACAGCGTCTCATTTTCTATGAGACTGAAACATCTACCTACCTTTGTTTGCGATGCTGGAGAGATAAGAGGTCAGTTTTTTCCAGCTCTCAGGTTGTCCGGTCTCATTACCTGGCATTGCCTGAAGGAATGTACACACAATTTATGCTTCACTGAGTGTTTGCATCAATAAATACAACAAATATGAAACTAAATAGAGTTCAACAACAGTGTGTGACATGGGAACGGAGGATGTAAAAAAAATAAAATAAAGCGATACCATTGTTTGTACCAGTGACCAACAGGTGAAGCTTGTGGGCAGTAGTGTTAATGTGTTAATATTTAACACAATTTCACACCATCAAATGTTTTCTCTGACCTGAGAGAAACAATGCATTCAGGAACACTTGTCCAAGAAAAACTCAGGAGTGTGGGTGAATAATGATGGGAGTATAAAAAAAAAAATCCCTAATGGAAATAAGTGGAGTAATGTATATTTATGGTGACGAGGTAGGAGATTGAATACTTTTAAATATGTCACCAAACACCTGAATCCATCTCACCTCAATGAAGAAACCAAGAGCGGCAAGTCCTGTGGGGTCTGCAAGTGCCTGAGTTACGTTTCCATTATGGGATGACTTGATGTTCACAATGTGTAACTGTGGGAGAGAGGTCAAGATAAAAATGTTGAAAATGTTGATATATATATATATAGGATCTAAGTTTGTAGATTAACATGGGAAAACAAAATACACAACACACACCTCCATGGGGTAACGCTTGCCGTCCACAGTGTGCTCAGAGCCAGGGATGGAGGAGCCATTTCCCCAGTGCAAGTGGAACTGCAGGCTGTTGTAGACCCCAGGCAGACCCCCGCCTGAAACCTGTACACCGCTCTGGAAGGAAACCTTAACTGGAGCAGGTAGAGAAACAGGACGGACAGGTAAAATTACTACGGATGAATGATAGGTGAAAACGTTTTAATTGGCTGAGCAGCTGTGATTAATAGCCAAGGATTAATCATAATTATATTTGTTGCAACAAATTGCACACAGACATGCAAATGCATACACACCCCTTTGGTCTCTTAATTAACCACACGCAGTCAGGTCATTTATGGAGTTGTCATCCTCACCTGTGTTCCCAGTGTTAGTGATGTTCTGCAGTGAATTCTTGTTGTCAAAGTTTACAAAGGTGAACTCAGTCAGGTTGGCGTCAGGTTGAACATCTGCTCTGATGATGTTAATGGGCGACTGTCGAGTGCCATTACAATACTGAGGCGCAATGACCGGCCAGGTGGCGTCACCTATGAAGACAAAGAGACCTGATGAGTCAAAGTGATGAGGTCTAAATCAAACTGCAGCCGTTCAGATGTAAAGCAGATGACTCACTGCAGGTGGGCAGATGATAACACCACGCTGGTGGAGGAAGAGGAGAACAAATATCACTGCTTAATGAAATAAAGTCATTTATCCCAAAGAGCGCAAGTCACAAAAAGTTCCATGAACTTTCATGTGATACCCACCAACAGACCCCGTGGCACAACGGACACGTGATACGAGCGCGCACACAACCACAGCTGCTACCAGGAAGTTCATCTAAAGTAACAGCATAAAATAATCATTCACAAATTTACATCACCAAACTAATGAGTGTTTGCATTAAATGCTCTGGGGACAAAAACGCCATTCAAGTCAAATAATTCAATTAAGTCATTTCACTGTTTTACATTGACTTGTTGTGCTTTAGATCGTGAAAAAAATCATTCGAAATAGTAATATTGAATAATGCACAACATGTGACGTTGCTAGAATCCAGCGTCAGGGAGCTGCGTGCTGCAGGATCCAGCTGAGCTCATCAGATCCCATCTGCTGGGTCTTACCTTTAACGCTGCTCCTCCAAGCCTCTGCGTCCTCTAACAGCTGGGCAGCCTCTGCCGTTCTCCTTTTATGCCTTCAGCCCGCTGGCGGATCCTGATGTTGGCGACGTGGGCAGCAGCCCGCTGCCGCATCTGGCCAGGGGCGGCGCAGCGCAACAGGTGAAGAAACCTGATTGGATGTATCTGGAGCCATAACGTGACGCAAGGACTATAAATGTCACATCATGATGACGCAAGAGCTCCCACTACAGAGCTCTTCACATCCT
>JAFBJQ010002481.1:71599-215434 GCA_016785345.1 Trinectes maculatus | reverse complement strand
CATCTCCTATCATCTCCTGACCTGACTTGACTTCATGACCTGACAGTGAAAGCCACCATAATAATAATTATAATAATAATAATCATCACCTCCAGGGGAGCTCTGCGCAGACGCAGTGACGCCAGTGTCCGATGTGGAAGAGGTGGAAGGGAGTGGTTGTGACGTGAAAAAAAACACAACTCTTAATTTTATTTTCTTTCTCTTGTCGGGGGCCACTTAAAACATCTATACACTGTTCATTGTCGTCTCCATCCTCAGCCAGGATGTGTTAGCGTTATTTCCGACACACACACACACACACACACACACACACACACACACACAGACACTCAAAACACTGTAGTTATATTATTTCATATATTTATTTCATAAAACAGTTTTATTTGTCTGTGTATTTTTTACTGCGTTAATAGGACAATGAAAAGAATGAAGACTCCAGCTGATCAAATGTTCCCTGGATGCTGACATCAGCATCTGGAAAGGTCTTGTTTAAAACTCATAAATTAAGCATTTTTCATGTGAGATAATGTAAAATGCAAGATGTTGATGTTAAATTGTACGTAAAATCTTAATCAATGTGCCCGTGTATAAAAGTATGGGAATAATTATGATTTTTAAGTCTGATATCCGTTTTGGAAAATTACGGGAAAAAACCCCTGAAGCTTTATGTTTGGAAAACTACAGTATGTGTGGTTTATATGAAAAGTCCTAAACTCCACACAGACAGAGCAGAAAGTCGCAAAAAAACATTATCTATCGTTAGTTCATGCTGTGCTTGACTGGATGTTGAAAACATGTGACTGGTTATTCCAGACTGATTGATGATTGCATAAATGTACATAGAGACAGATAGATCTGAACCGGATACGGGAGACATTCTTTGATGTAATGAAGATGGCATGCTAAGGGAAAGCCACTGGACTGGCATAGGCTCAACACTGCCACCCCTAAATTACCTTACTTTGGCCCGTTGCCACCTTAGATTTGAACAACGCCTTTGACAGGTGAAAGAAATGTTCATACTGGAACATTTGATCCAAGCAGCTCTTTTATGTGAATTAATCTGTAGGCTATAGGGGAAGACTGTGTTATGAGGAAACAAAGATGCTGTCTGAGGAGACGAGCTTGTAAACAGGCCATTGTTGCTGCCACAGGACAGTACACAGCATCAGCACTCCTCCTGTTTAGAAACAGTTCAGTTCAAAGCACTTATACAGCATGACTCCGGTGCTGTGAGGGGAAAGGTAGTAGAAGTCATGATGTAGCCTCAGGGCTCCAACTTTTGCATCATAATTTTAATTACGGGGGCTGATTAACGTTAACGTGTCCAGTTAAAATGACCACAGGGCAAAGCTGTAATCAGTGGATGTATTTGTCTACACATCCTTTTTATGTGCTGACACCGTGGCGTCGTGTCTGGTCTGATTACGATGCCGTATGGTTAGGCAGGTATTTGGTGATGTGTTGATGCCATCGTGTACTGGAACAAACTCTTTGTAATTGCCTGAAATTTATCCATTTAGATCATTGTCACATTGTCGGGCGTTTTCAGGTCGTGCGATCACTTGTGCAATGTTGACATGATAATAACTCATCATTACCCTGCTCGTCCTGCTTTTTTTTATTACAGCTCATTTTAGCCTTGATGAATCAGTCAAACACGTCAAGTCCACTGACCGGAAGAAAGGTGCAGGCTACAAGATATGTAAACTGGAATGGCGTGCAGCGGGTGTGCTGATGCGTATCGCTAGTGTTGCAGTTGTGCTTTGTTTCAACCACGTGTTCAGATTCATCAGTGGCTGCTTATCTGCAGGGGAAGAAACCCAGCAGATGTAGCTGATAGCGACGATAGCACAGAGCCTGCGATCACGGGTTCGATCACACCACAGAGAACCAACCAGACACTGGACTCTGCTGGTGTTTCTCCCCTGAACGTCTACAAGTAGACAAATATACACCTTCTTTTCCCTTTTCTTCAGAATAGAAGATAAGGTAGTCATGATAGTCATTTGGACTCTTGTGCAGGTGTGTGTCGTTTGTAGTGTTAGTTCACGCACAAAGAAGGTAACCATCACGACAAACACACAAACACACACACACACACACACACAGAGAGACAATAGCCGTTTCTTTGACATGGTAAGTTCAAACACCTCTTTGATTGATTATTTAACATGTCCTACCAAATCCAAAATGGTGTGGACAGTGAAAACAATGTTCACAGGTGAAAAACACACTTGAATTCCATCGTCAGTGTTGTTTCTTCTAACATATCTGTTCCACGACCTTAACCGCGTGTTATTTCAACTATGACATAAAAAGTCTTCTGGAACATCTGATAATGGAAACTGTCAAAGCCATCATGGGTGTGACAGCAAGGAACTGGACTTTCTACTTTTTGAAACATGCTGTTGTTATGACTAATGGGATCAGATGAGCTGTGACCGTTTTGCCTTCCCTTGACTCTTACCATAACTATGGCTGGAAATTAAACCCAATTTTCCGTTTTTGAGTGGACTTGGTTTTTGGACATTTGAAATTAAACTGATTGTGTCCTGATTGGCTAAGGGACCGTAGGCCAATGTCAATCAGTCTCCTCCGTGCCTCGTCTCTGTCCAGTACAGAATGCAATCGGCTTGGCAAATTTACACGTTTGTATATTGTCTCCACGACAAAACCCACAATGTCGACGAAACGTTCACCGACAAAGACACCTGCACCACGGCCTTCAGTAGAAAAAGACGCTACAGCGGAGCGGAGTCAGCACGAAGAGGCACAGTCAGAGGGACTGTGAAATACGCCTCAGTCACAATGTGTCCAACCGCGTAGGTTGATTATTAAAATGATTATTTTACAGTATTTCTAAAAACTATCATAGTTATTTGTTAGAAAACGCTTCTATTTTTATTTCTTAAACAAATACTTGGGCCTGAAAACAGGTTTTGATCTTTGGTTTCGTTCTATAGTACTGTATAATAATTGTAAAAAAAATAAAGCTGACTACTTTGCGGATTTCGCCTATCACGGGTTCTTTTTGGAACGAAACCCCCGCGATAAACGAGGGTTCACTGTATTATATTTGTCTCGCTTATTGGGTTCGTTGACCTGTGGGAAAAAAGAATGAACGCAGTAAGGTAAAAAGTTAATAAAGCAATCATTTGTTACTAATTAGTCATTAACCAGACTGTAAATCAAACAGCTTGCAATTATCTCGACCTGTAGCAGTTAATAAATTACGTTGTCAACATGTGCACATTCCACTTTCCTTTATGTCTCTTTCACGTCTGATTGGATTGTGTATATAGCAGTGTGGTATGTATAGAAGGGCTGGTCAAAGAGTCACAAACCTGCTCAGTCAGGCGACCGAGCCAAGACCAGGTCATGCAGGTATCTGCGTGCGTTGTTATATGCCAAGCGTTGAATGCTGTCACAGAGATAAGAGATAGAAGATTCTGTTTCTTTGTTGCACTGTCTTGTTGCTACAGTCCAAAAAAACAAACAAACAAAAAAAAAACACGTCTGATATCAGAGGAAATAATCAAACTGGATGCCCTATGTACCAGCAAGGATCACCTGATCGTCTTTGCCCCCCCCCCCCTCCAAAGACACACACTTCCATCCATGACATGAGAATGACGACAGACTTTTTGTTACAGTTCTTGTGAGTGTATTGTGATTTAACAGTACTGCACCTAAACCTTGTTTGCCCAGTGCCATTAAACAAAACAGGACGAACCCTTAAGTATGAAGGGAGTGTTAAAGCAAAGTTTTAGCATTTTGCGCTTTACAATATCACGTTTGTCTGAAGCAAACACCTCTAAATACGGGTGTGTCGAGACGCAGCGACGCCGTTTGGACCTTAAACTGTTCATGTGCAGGCTGCAGGAAACAAACCGAACAAACCACAATACAGAATCAACATAAAATGATGTGTTTGCACCCAGAGACGCTTAGTGGTATTACTCCTAATCCACAGCAACAATAGATTTATGAAAACAAACGCACAAAAGACAAACCAAATGTGAGTACGCAGATACCACAGCACCTTGCTTTTCCCTTACAGCTCGACTAATCTTATAATCTTTGGGTGGTTCAACAAATTGCAACTTGAGAAGTTTTAGAGATTGGCTTATGTCAAGCTTCTCTGTTTCACAAACCATTGTCGGCCTGGGAATTAGCAACACAGTGATGTGAAATCCTGTCCTGTGGGCTGGGACAGTGCCATTTGTATCATTAAACACACGATTCATTTTAGATGCTCATTTTGTGGCTACGATATCGGACTGGGTTCTTTTTTTAATGTTTTCGTTTTTCCCCGATTCGAAGAACAAACCTATCCAGGATCTTTTTCACTCGCATACAATTAACACACAACATAAGTTTATTTTGCCAAAAGTTCAGAATGTCTAAACGATACTTATTGTGAATTATTGTGAATTAACACAGGTTGCAGTTTTGTTTTTCAGAGCTTAGCACAGTTGATAAAGTAAAACTGCACGTGCACACATTTAAACATATGAATATGAATATGTCCCACAAATATATCTGTCCTGTCTCTGACTCTGACTGAGGTGATTACAAACAACACACACAAGCACACACAAACAGACTTTCTTCCTCGTTTGGCTATGCCTCTACTAATGAATGACTAAAAATAAACAAACCCTTTATTTGTCTTCAGGTTCTAGTGAAAATCAATTATGTAACATCTCTGGAATGACATGCATGGCTGCATTTAAAATGGGTGTTTTCCAAAGATAAAAGCAGTGCGTACAGTCATTCAAGTGGCTGAGGAGTCAGAGTTGTAAGGTGTGTGGTTACTGACATGTGCCAATTCTTGGTACAGTACTTCATATAACCACAGGAGGGTGCAACAGGGCAAAGTTTCCAAGGCACTAAAAGTCAAGAAGCCAACACTGAATAGTCAACACTACTAGAGTACATATATACGGTATGCATGTGTGTGTGTGTGTGTTTGTCATTCAGTTGTCACACGAGTCGTGGTCAGGCAACTCGTGGTTTAATTGTAAAAACCAAACAAAATGCATCCAAACAACAGGTTAAACAGTGAATAAAGACATTGCTAAGACCCCAGAACCCCAACTGGACTAAACATACAGAAACTCTGCAACACTCAACACTGGCAACAAGACAAGATGACGACAAAGAAAGGGCAGGAGGGAGCTTATATACACATGTGTATATAGGGGAGGTAATTAGACACATGTGTAGCCCATCAGGGCAGAACAGGTAATTAGGAAGTGGCTGGGTGGACGGGAGAGGAAGTACAAAATCGAAGTATCAAAATAAAACAGGACGTTCTGGTAACCGAGTGTCGCCAAGTGACGAAAATGAAGGGGATGAAAACTATTTCTGGTTTTTGTTACATGGCATTCAAACATGACACCCACATGAACAATGAGCACACCACCTCAAAGCGATTGTATAATATAATCACCTGTCAACTTAACCACTGAATCTTTTCTTCAAGAAATAATTACATCATGCAACGAGACTAGATAATAATTCCCTCTTATCTGTCAACATCCTTAAGTGGAAGTATGACAGGTGAAGTCATGTATGGCAAAAAGCCATAAACACAACTGCATCCTCATAAGCATCATGCGTGCGCGTACAAACAAAGCAAAGTGACCTAGTATTGTCAGCTTTCTTGGAACCTAATATTCTGGGAATTTTACTGATGGGCTCTCAAAAGCCATTCAGCTATTGTCTGGCTTAAGTTCAATAAGTGCAACAAAAGGGATTCAATTTCAAACCACCAAAAATTCGCACCAAACCTTTTCGCTCAGCGGCACCCAGGTTTAAAGAAACAGTTTAAAGAGACGGTCTTGACACACGTGCAACTGGGTTTGAACGGACACAAATGATGAGTAGCATTCAAATAAATGGCAGTGCTCACTGGACACTTCATTCCACCAGCTGAATGAGGTAGTACAGGTTTCCTTTGAATCGTTGGTCTTCGTCAAGGACAAAGAGACTTGACAAATCAGTCAAATCCAAGCAAAACTCAAGCCAATCACTACTGAGTTTTGCTTGGATGTGAATAAGCTGAACAAATGTGCCCACTGCATATTGCATTATTATTGCGTATCTGGGAGTATTCATTCATTCTGGTCAATAACTGCCACCCAGCATGAGGCTCAGAACCATCAGCCCCACAGTGGACCAGGCTGTGGAGATAAGACCACTGCTGCTGCTCGGCTGCGATGTAACAGTCTGAGCTGACTGGAGGTTCCTGTACACATTAGTCATAAATGGCGATGAACTGTTGGTGACATGCACTGTTTTGCTGAAGAGGTCAATCTGGCGGGGGGAAAAAAAGATATTGAACCAGTTAGCAATGTGACATATGTGACAACCAATGTGTTTTCAGGTCTAAGATGAAAAAACTCACCAAGTCTTTGCTGACTTTGATGGACTCCTTGAACACAGTCCAAACCACCACCTCATTACAAGAGGGTGTGGTCAGGGAGCCATGGTAACGATAATACCGCGTGCGATTCACCCCAGCCAGCAGATCATCCAGTGAAAATTCAGGCTTTATCGCAACGGTATCACCTAAAAAGAGAAACACAACCTGTTCTGACGTTTTATTACACAACAGCGTCTCATTTTCTACGAGACTGAAACATCTACCTACCTTTGTTTGCGATGCTGGAGAGATAAGAGGTCAGTTTTTTCCAGTTCTCAGGTTGTCCGGTCTCATTACCTGGCATTTCCTGTAAGAGCGCACAAAACATCAACCAGTTTCACCTTATCCCTTCACTCAGTCTCCCAGCCAGCAAACTGATAAGTATCAAGCCACTGAAAGAGTGGAATACTTTTGACAAAAGGCATCATTTTCCTGGAATTCCCATTTACAGCATCAAAGCAAGAACAGATTTTTTTGGGGGGTTTTAACCATATTATAGTGTCCGCCCAACCTCAACCCCCAACCCCCAACCGGCTGGACAATTAGACAATAAACCATTCTGTAGTATGGGTGATCAGAAGATACTTTTAAATGTGAATCCATCTCACCTCGATGAAGAAACCAAGCGCAGCAGCTCCTTCGGGGTCTGCAAACACCTCAGTTATATTTAAATTCAAGGATGACTTGCTGTTCACAAAGTGTAACTGTGGGAGTGAGGTCAAGTTTAACATTTTAATATTTATTTATGTATCTAAGGTTGTAGCTTAATGTGGAAAAAAAAACCAACACACACCTCCATGGGGTAACGCTTGCCGTCCACAGTGTGCTCAGAGCCAGGGATGGAGGAGCCATCCCCCCAGTGCAAGTGGAACTGCAGTGTGTCATAGGCCTCAGGCAGACCCCCCCCTGAAACCTGTACACCTCTCTCAAAGGAAACCCTAACTGGAGCAGGTAGAAAAACAGGACAGGCAGGTACAGCTGATTAGAAACAGGTGAGTACAAACCTGCCTCCAGTCCACCGACCACATCTCCTCAACGCTGATCCTAAATCAGCTGTGTCTTGTTTCTGATTAATGAAAGCACTTTATAGCATAAAAAACAAAGAATGGCAAGAATTTTTTTTTTTTTACTTTGAAATAATTTTTCTGATATGAGGTTATGTTTTCACAAATGTAAATGGTGTTCTGCTCGTTCAGAAGAAGTTGAAGTGGTGAGGGTTAGAATGGAGTGAGGCGAGGAAGGAGCGACAGCGTCAGGTGTGTTTGGTGATCCTCAATGTGACCTGTGAGATCAATGGAGTCAGAGTCTCTGACTGAATGAAACCAGCGATGTATACTGACAATATGTGCATTGTATACAATCAGGCAATGCTGACTCCTTTTTTTGTGACAATGCATCGCGAACACACACACGGTCATGTAATGCACAGTGCACACACACACACACACACGACTCTCTTAATTAACCACACTCAGTCAGGTCATTTGTGGAGTTGTCATCCTCACTTGTCTTCCCAGTGTTAGAGATGTTCTGCAGTGAATTCTTGTTGTCAAAGTTCACAAAGGTGAACTCAGTCAGGTTGGCGTCAGGTTGAACATCTGCTGTGATGATGTTAATGGGCGACTGTCTGGTGCCATTACAATACTGAGGCGCAGTGTCCGACCAGGTGGCGTCACCTATGGCGACAAAGAGACCTGATGAGTCAAAGTGATGAGGTGTAAATCAAACTGCAGCCGTTCAGATGTAAAGCAGATGACTCACTGCAGGTGGGCTGATGATAACACCAGTCTGGTGGAGGAAGAGGAGAACAAATATCACTGCTTAATGAAATAAAGTCATTTATCCCAAAGAGCCTAAATCCAAGTAACACAAAGTTCCATGGATCTGATACCCACCAGAAGACGCTCTGGCAAAACGGACACGTGATACGAGTGCGCACACAACCACAGCAGCTACTAGGAAGTTCATCTAAAGTAACAGCATAAAATAATCATTCACAAATTTACATCACCAAACTAATGAGTGTTTATTAACTGTTTACATTATTATCAAAATCTGTCAAAATTAAATACAATAAAAAAAATGAACGTATTTGACTTTAGACCCTCACAAAATACAATACTAATACTAATTTGTCATTTTTACAGAATTTTTCATGTTTTTAAATAATAATACTAACGTAATACAAATATTACGGCTGAGCTGAGCAGAAGGGCTTTTACCTTTGACGTTCCTCTTCCTCCTCTTTGTCATCTAAGAGCTGTGCAGCCTCAGAGTCCCTTTTTATTCCTCTGGCCCCTCCCCGCAAATATCTGAAACCACTGCGCTGGGGGGGGTTTACTTCATTATTTGGACGCACTCACTGTCACAAGCGTTTTCACAAAAACCTGAAAGTGGCTTTCAAGTGACAACAATGAGTACTGAGGCCGAGTATCAGTCATGCAACGATTGTATATTCAAATCATCCCTTTGCACAAACTTTAAGAGTAATTTCAAACAGAAGCTTGGAGGGAAGGACCGTCCTTATAGCTTTTTTTTTTTCCAGAACCAGTTTCTCCCCCTGTATAATTACCAGTTGTCATGACATCCTTTTGTACTGACAGGTATGTACAAAAGTAGGTTGCTCTGGTTGACCCCCCACCCCACCCCACCAGTATCATCATTAAGACTAATGGCACTTTCTAAGTGTTTTTAACTTTAATTTCTTATAATCCCCCTGTGCATTGTTGAAAAGATACGCTGAGTGTGGCAGCACATCACTGACCAGTTAGTTCTACTTCCTGTTGCAGGTCATTCTTGTCTCAGTGAGTCAGTCAAGCACTTACGGTCTAATGGAAGAAACGTGCAGGTTGTGAGAAATATATTTATAGTACTTGTATTGTATTTGTTGAAGAGATGATATTACATTTCATATAGTACTTGATATACAGTAAGTTATTCACTGACATATATGTTTTAAGCTGTGGGTGTTGTTTCATCCCCGTGCGTTGCCTGAAGTTAAATTCCATCTTTTGTTTTCTCTGGTTCATATTGAGTCTCTGATCTGGTCTCTGCCTGTGTCATGACAGTCGTCTCAGCTCATGTGTCCTGCCTCCAGAGGCGTTCACATGTGCTTATTGCATTAAAGCATACCTGAGTGCGCCCACTGAAATGCACTTTCATTATTTGGAGCACGCGTTCTGTTTCGTCGGTTTCTGAAATGAGAGGAATTTCGACTGTAGTCATCATCATCTCAGACAGACGTGGCTTTGACAGAACTAACCTGCGGCCATAAAGCAGACTTTACCATAAAGCAAAAAGCTGGTCTTCCCACTATGAACCAGTTGAGTGATGAAACCAGTGTTGTCACGTACACTAGTCCTGTCTAATTTATTCCTGCTGCATAGCTGCGCTACCTCAAGGCTTACTTTACAATCTCAGGGGTCATAAATGTGTAACGCTGACTAGGCAAAACTTTCTCTATGTTCTCCAGGCTTCTACACTAATAATTCCCAAATACTGCCAATTACAGCTTGGTCACAAACCTTGCTTGATTAATTGCATCTCAAACTGGAAATACATCGTTTGCCTGGTACAGTATTTGATATCAGGGAAACAATCGATGCTGCACATGCTTTTCATGCCAAATTTGGATCGTTTCAAATTGTGAGCATTGAAATGTGATTGACGTGTGCGTGCAAAAAGAACGGTATGATACAGGTCACATGTAGGGAGACGCGTGTGCAGGTTACGTGCAGTGGCTGTCACTGCTACGAGGCGATGCTGTCACACAGGTGAGATAGCCATCTCTTCCTCTGTCACCAGTCACATGCTGCTTGCTGAGGGCCTCACTGCTACAGACACAAAAAAATTTAAATAATGAACCAACCTGCTTATCAAGTAACTAATCAATAGTAACCAGGCACCAGCATATACCAGTGTGTTGCATTTATCTATAGCTGTTAACATGTGATCTCCGGGAAGTGGCCGGTAAATTGGGTATTGATAAGCTCCAGTGTTGGCAGTTCATTGTTGCTGCTTGCGTAACATAGTGTTACACAAGCAGCTATGCTGCCTTATTTCATTAAACTGATTAAAGGCTGCTCATGCACTCGTAGGACTGGTATAATTAGTTTTTTAATGACGAGAAGACAATTTTCCTGTCATTGTGACATACTATAACAGTAAGTAATAAATAATATATATATATATGTGTATATACTGTATATGTGTGTGTGGGGGGGTGTGTGGGTGTGTGTGTGTATACAGTATATGGGGAATAATTTGCCAACTCAACATGTTGAAATGGAATATTGCACAAATGCAGAAATGAACAATCCAGATATACGTTTTCACATTGAGACTAATCTTTTAATTCACGGGTGGTTTTGTCAACTGGAACACGAGAAGCCTTTTGTATGTACACTATTTTAGACAATCAAACACACACACACACACACACACATTCACAGGATGTCAGCTGGAGGTTTAATGACTTAAATACTAACTCTAGAGGTGGTCCAGGAAATCACGTAACAACACATAAGAAGGACACAGTGTTGTCAAAGAGGTAACTCAAAAAACCAACAACATTAGAGTGTGTTTACAATGAATTAGATCAGTGTGATGATGATGATGATGATGATGATGATGATGATGATGATGATGATGATGATGATGATGATGAAAGCAGGACCTGAGGAATTCCAGGCCACAAGCCATGTGCAGTTCACACAGAAGATACGTTGACAGAGTAAACACCAGTGACTTGAGACTTGCAAGACACGAGTAGTCACCTGTTGGTAACATGAGCGGCTTCTCTCCAGGCCAGGTGCTTCTCATTGTTTGTGATTGGAGCACAGACTTGGACACTAGAAGCCACATGACCGATGATCATGGATTCGCTAATAGCACTATACCAGGCATTATACAGTATAAGGACATATTATATAAGGAATGCAGCCGCAGTCATTTTACGTGTCAGTCATCAATTAACATTATTAATAGATAATAATAGGAAGGAAAGTTGCCGCATTGCCGGTGCTACAAAATAAAACACACACTAACAAACGAGGCTCAGCTGTGTTTACTGGAGTTTATTGAAGCAGATTTCTGGTCCGGCATATAAATAGACAGCCACAATGAAAAGCATCGCAGGACCATAGTATAGGGGAATGAGCAGAGAGCAACTCTAGGTTCCTAAAGGTGACTGCTTTATAAAGCATAAGCATCGTCAAGACAATCTAAGCATGCAACAGCGTATTGATTACAGTCATTCTCACTGTGAGGTCGTTTGACGTCAGAACATCCTGAATAAAAACTACAGTTGAGGTCAGTTATTCCTCCTCGGCAGCGCAGTGCACAGGTTGTGATGTGACTGGCTGCGCTGGCTGCACGTTTCTGTACACGTCAGTCACAAAAGGTGACGAGCTGTCGGTGATGTGCACTGTCGTGCTGAAGAGGTCAATCTGGAGACAGGTAATTGAAGGTGTCAGCTTCGTGAGACAAAGGTGGAGCATATGTGACAACAACTGTGTTTGATGGCCAGAAGAAAAACTCACCAGCTCCCTGCTGACTCTGATGGGCTGCTTAAAGACAGTCCAAACCACGGCCTCATAGCAAGGGGGGGTGGTCAGGGAGCCATGGTAACGGTAATACTGTGAGAAATCCACGTCCTCCAGGAGATCTTCCAGGGAAAATCCAGGTGCCATCGCAACAGAGTCGTCTGTAGGGAGCAATATGACCTCTGCTGACCACATCGTATTCCTGGACAGTGGATCAGGATTATTCAAGAATGAAAGTCCTTCTTACCTTTGTTTGGGATGCTGGCCAGATACGAGGTCAGATTTGCCCAGCTCTCTGGTTCTCCCACCTCATCTGGTATTTCCTATGAAGAACGAATTGAATGAATACAGTGATGAAACTAAAGCGGACGTCCATGGATGCTGCAGATTCCAACAGTCTGTATGAATATGCTGCACCTCAAACACAACACCTGAATCCATCTCACCTCAATGAAGAAACCAAGAGCGGCAAGTCCTGTGGGGTCTGCCAGCGACTGCCGTGGGTTTACCATGTGGGATGACTTGATGTTCACAATGTGTAACTGTGGGAGTGAGGTCAAGATAAAAATGTTGATATATATATATATAGGATCTAAGTTTGTAGATTAACATGGGAAAACAAAATACACAACACACACCTCCATGGGGTAACGCTTGCCGTCCACAGTGTGCTCAGAGCCAGGGATGGAGGAGCCATTTCCCCAGTGCAAGTGGAACTGCAGGCTGTTGTAGGCCTCAGGCAGACCCCCCCCTGAAACCTGTACACCGCTCTGGAAGGAAACCTTAACTGGAGCAGGTAGAGAAACAGGACGGGCAGGTACAGCTGTTTAGAAACAGGTGAGTACAAACCTGCCTCCAGTCCACAGACCACATCTCCTCAACGCTGATCCTAAATCAGTGGTCATGCAGGAGTTATTGGGAGCAAAATCATTCAGCAGGTTTTATCCGCACCTGTCTTCCCAGTGTTCTTGATGGTTTTCATGGCCGTCGGACTGTCAAAGTTCACAAAGGTGAACTCAGTCAGGGTGGCGTCAGGTTGAACATCTGCTGTGACGATGTTAATGGGCGACTGTCTGGTGCCATTACAATGCTCAGGAACAAGGACTGGCCAGGTGGCGTCATCTATGAAGGCAAAGAGACCTGATGAGTCAAAGTGAAAAGCAGCAGCAGCACCTAAGATGTTTCAGTCCAACTGTGACTGTTTAAGAGGAAAAGCAGAGGACTCACTGCAGGTTGGCAGATGAAAACACCACTCTGTGGGAGGAGACCAAATAAAGAAATACTATTAATGAGGAGTTGCTTATTCAGAGAGTCTAAATCTGTGCATGTATCAGATACCCACCAACAGACTGTGTGGCACAAGGCGACGCGAGGGCGCACACGACCACGGCAGCTACCAGGAAGTTCATCTAAAGTAACCAGAACAAATTCATTCACAAATTTACACCAGAGTCATAAAAAACTAACGACTGTTTGCATTCAATTCTTTGTGTCAATCCTAAAACAGGATAACTCACGAATTCCTTAATTTATTAAATAAGTCATTGAACTTTTTTACTTTACATATTTTGCTTTGTATTGTCAGAAAATACAAATGTTACTATTTACGCACGGTTTTAAACATATTCAAATAATAATAATAATAATATGAATGCACAAATATCACAGTGCTACAGTGTAAAAAGAAAAAGACCTTTGACCTGAGCAGCAGCGTATCTCACCTTTGATGCTCCTCTTCGACCTCTGTGTCCTGTAACAGTTGCGCCGCCTCAGCGTCTTTTATATCCGCAGCCCATCCAGCAGCGAGTGAAGACTCTCCTTCCTGTTCCTGTCCGGAATACGTTTACGAATACGTGTTTTCCCTGTTTGTTCCGTGAAACGTGTTTGAGCAGTGACACACTAATATTACCATTGCAAATAACCCCACTGTCGCATTCAGTGATGACAATGTCTTTTTCCATATTAAAATTCTGTCTGATGGAAATGAAATGACTTACATAAAGGAGCAGCGAGTTTCCCAGTTTCCTTGAAACCAGGCACCGGATAAACTGGCTGGAGGCTCAAAGAGAAACCTGGACCAAACCTTGACTCATTTGCATTGTTTCAGCTCCTTAGACAACAAAAACAACATAGAAACTCAAGGGGTCACAAAGGGGGGGTTTGGAACCAGCCCCCAGACAGTGACAGGACTGAGTCATAGGTAGAAAGTGAAGGATACATAAAGTTGACGTGCTCCCAGACCTGTGTTTCCTATTCTGAAGCTCCACGCTTTCTTTCAATATTTACCATTCATATGAATATTTCTCTTAACGCAGCAGCGACACCTCTTCTCAGAACCACTTTCAGTCCCAGCATTTGAACATGTTTGTGAAGCAAACGCTTTACTGTCACACACAGAGTAACTTCAGTGAACCCAGATGTATGTAAGGTTACAGTTCCACACCTTCAGGATGATTGTTCAGCGGTCATGTGCAATAATAATAATAATTCGGTACTGAGCAGCATTGTAAATACTGTTGATTGTATATACTTGAGACCATATTTTATTTTATTTTTATTTTATTCCTTATTTGAGACCATATATAGTTATTTTATTTTATTTTATTTTATTTTATTTTATTTTATTCCTTATTCTACTGACTTTTCTCTGTAAACTGGGCACTGCTTAAAAAGAATTTCCCGCAAGGGATTAATAAAGTATATCTGATTCTGATTCTGATTCTGATTCTGATTCTGATTCGTCAGCAAAATCTTCATCGTGATCTTTTTATTGTCATATTATTGTTTATAATCTTGTGCCGCTGAAAAAACACACTCGTAACTTTGTTCATTGTTTATTGGGTCCCCTTTAGAACCCGTTCAATATAACACTTAATCTTGCAGTACTCCATTTTCTACTGATCAAACGCAAAATACACACTCACAGTGCCAGGTTGTACAATAGAACTGATATAATTGTAATATAATCAAGTAACCACACCACTTATGTGCTTTTTTTCTCTCTTATTCTTATTCTTATTCTTATTCTTAAAAATATACTCGTCTTAAGAAAATATACTCAGGCTTTTACTAAATATATTTCTAAAAATATAACAATGTGTTGATCAAATAATATAACTGCAAAGTAGCCAAAGAAACACAATGTGGATATTGAAATAATCGGAACGGTACAAAACAGATAATTAGTGCAATACATAATGATTTGTTTCAAACACTTTCATTTTACAGATGTGACTGAAATGAAACGGTGCAGAGAAACGGCAGCAGCAGAAACAGTGGGCCGGGTCCAGATCCACTGGCTTCTGACTTGGTGCTGTAAATTGTCCGGTCAGTAAGAGGCTGTGTTGGCCGGAACACATTTTGATATCCGGCCTGTTTCGGGAACAGCATCATCTGGTCGGGATGAACCAAACAGTTAACTGTTGTTCATTTCTAGTTGTGGAACTCCAGCATGCGACGAGTTCACTTACCAGGCTTGCGTCCATTTTGACGGACTCCTTAAAGACTGTCCAGACCACGGCTTCGTTACAGAGAGGAGTAGTCAAGGAGCCGTTGTAGCGATAGTATGCGTTTCGGTTTACGTTGCCGAGCAAATCATCAATGGAGAGCTCTTCAGTGACTTCAACTTCTGAATCTACGTCAACGCCAAACGGCACAACAACAGGTAGTGAATGACTTATGTTCTGCACATTTTGGGTTCTTACGGTTCTACGCATTAAAGCAGGTGAGCGCTCACTGATGTTTGAGAGGCGGCTGATCAGGGTCTTCAAGACTTCAGGACTTGCAGATGTTGGACTTGATGTCGGCGAAGTCTACAGAGACAACAGCTAAGAATGATTTGACCATAGTTCTCTCAGTAATCAACATTTAGAGAATGGTTGAAAAAAAACAAACAAACAGCGAACCTCCTCATGTGAAGAGCCGCTGCCGCCGCCACCGCCACTTTTGGTCGTGTCCACAGCCTGAAACACAAAGAAACACAGACTGTGACTTTCATTTGATGATAAATATTGTAAGAATCCCTTTAAAATGTTGTTCAACACTGATTTATGAAGATCCAGATTCCTGCGCCTGTTTATACAGGTAACTGCGACCTGAGTCAGCCAAAGGGCGAAAAGTTGGCCCCAGTCTGAATGGTCTCCCTTCAAAAATAAATAAATAAACAAAACGTACTTAATAAAACTAGGCCTTTTCACCTCCACACATTTATTATTATTATTTATTTATGTATTATGTGCTGATCTTGTTATTTCTTGCACTGGCTGTTTTGTGCATAATTCATTTTCTTTCCACTTTTCCTTTGTGAAAATGAGACACGTTGAAAGTCGACTTTGAAAGATACTGTGTCGTACTCACTGGACTAAATGGACTGACAACCATCACGGTGACTGTTACCTCAATAAAGAATCCCAGAACTGCCAGGCCATTAGGAGTCTGTACTGCCTCATCTAATGTTAAGTCCTTCCTCTTGTTCACTATGTGCATCTGCACAGAAACACGTTGATCACAGTCAGAGGAGAAAGCAGAATTTATTACAGTTTGTCTTGAATGATTGAACACCACAGCGTTCAGTTGTTCGAGCTACCTCCATTGGGTATCGTTTGGAATCCACTGTGTGCTCCGAGCCTTCAGACGCCGCCGACGCTGAGCCCCAGTGAAAGTGAAACTGAAGGGTGGAGTAGACGTCTCCTAGTCCTCCCTCTGACACCTCCACCACGTTTTCTTTCAATACGCACTTAACTGGGAGTTTTGTCAAGCGAATGAGTCAAGATTTGATGTCTTTCAAAAAATGATGAACAATAATAGGACAGCCTGTAATTATATATAAAGAATACATAGAGAGAAAACTCTCAAACCTGAGTGGCCCGTGTTAGTGATATACTTGATGGCGTGTTTGTCGTCAAACTTTGTGAAGGTGAAGGCATTGAGCTGTTCGTCCACCACGGTGTTGTGTGTTTCGATGTTGACGGGCGACTGGTGTTCACCGCCGCAGTGGGAGTCGGGCAGAAGGTGCCAGTTCGAGGGACTGAACCCTGAGCGTGAAGAGGAAATCCAGATTTGAATACAGGTCTAGACGCTGACGCGGGAGCACCGTCCAAACTATCTGCTGATACATACCGCAGTGATCGTCATAGCACCATGGATGACCTGAAGAACAGAAGGATGGTCATATCTGATGAGTCATAAATACGACAGATGACCGCGTGAGATCTTTAGTGTCTAACTCACTGGGAGGAGGAAGAGGAGTGTCGGGGGAGGCGAACACCTGGCGGTCGTGGAGTGATTGTGGCGGCCGATAAATATTGGTGAGGCCCGTATCCATTGGAAACCTTTCAATCTAAGAACACAACAAATAATGCATTAACTCACACAGGCTGAACACAGTGGAGTCTTATGTAATAAAACCAGGTTTTGAGTCTGCCTCCTGGTCGTTGCATTTTGCATCCGACCACAGAAGAAGAATCTGGCCCTTCCTGACCCTCAATCTCATCCCCTCAGGTCCAGTGTCGTCTTTACTATGCAAAAATCCTGACCTTCCCCTTTAATCCCTCTAACGACCTGAATGACACTGTTCCCAGACTATTTCTAATGGAACAGGTTTTGCACTTTTGCAGCTTTGGCTTTAGTTTTCCCTCAGATGTTAATCGCTTGAGATTGAAGTGCTAAAAAAATGTTGCTATTGTTTTGGTTTTTTATTTGTTTTTGGCGCACTCCGTTATTACCCTTCCCTATTTTGCGACTTTACTGGTTTGTCACAACAAATACGGGCCCTCGTGCAGTGTTAAAGGCCCCTGGCGTTTATCTGTCTGCTGAGGACCATGTGTTTACTAAACACAGCTTCTCCTCCACTTTCTGCGTGCAGGAAAAGTCTCCAGGCCGCCCGACTCACCAGATTTTTGTTGATGGTGATCGGCTGGTGAAAGATGGTCCACACCACAGCTTTGTTGCAGCTGGGTGTGGTCAGAGAGCCCATGTAGCGATAGAACTTTGTGAGGGACACATTTCCAATCAGGTCATCAATGGAGATGTTGTGGTCCATAGGAAGCTCGGTGCCTATGGAATGTGGAAAAACAGGAACAGGTTGTGATGAAGTGACACTGGATGGAGGAGTATAGCTCAGCCTGTTTGCTGCACCCGGCAATTATACATTGGTTTTCAAAATAAAAGTACACAATAACAGCTGCTGCTTTCTGAAATACAAGTGAGTGAGTATGATCGCACAGTATAACTGCCTCCATAAACAACATGCCCACCTGCACGATTACA
The DNA here is from genome assembly GCA_016785345.1 of Trinectes maculatus. NCBI lineage: Eukaryota > Metazoa > Chordata > Actinopteri > Pleuronectiformes > Achiridae > Trinectes > Trinectes maculatus. The sequence goes on along the minus strand of JAFBJQ010002481.1, from coordinate 197,191 downwards.
TGACATTTGACCTTTCCCCGCCATGGCAAAAATATTTCTAGTATTTTTATTATGCATGCACCAGGCAAAATGAGCAATGGGTTTCTTACTGCAACCTGATGTACTTTAGTAACATACATGCAATGTTAATGAACATAAATGTAACATCTACTGTACCTGTTTTGTTTGTCAGGTACGATGTAAGTGTACTCCATGGCCCTGACACCTCTTCATCTTCTGTTGCCTTTAAAGAGAGGCCTTCATCACAATTATTATAAAACTCCCCTACACCGTTTGTGTATTTGTCTGGTGATGCTGTTATCCAGGTGGAGTCTGATGGTCACTATTCAAATTGAGATGTTTGGGATAATAGCTGTGTGCACGTACTTCTATGAAGAAGCCAAGAACAGCAATTCCCTCAGAGTCGGCCACGGCCTGCTCCATAGTAAGACCCTTCTTAAGACTGACAATGTGCATCTACGAGGAGATTGCATATTTTAGTCATACAATCTGAACAGAGGAGGAAAAAAGCGACAAACACTGGGGTACCTCCATTGGATATCTGTGCCCGTTGATCATGTGCTCCGAACCTGGGTGATGGTCTGTATCACCCCAGTGAAAGTGAAACTGGACTGTAGAATAGGTCCCGTTAAGTCCACCTCCACTCACTTCAGCATCCTCCCTTAACTGGCATGTCACTGCAACAGACCATGACAAATAATTTATATTTATATTTATATTTATATTTATATTTATATTTATATTTATATTTATATTTATATTTATATTTATATAAAATTCTATAACTATTAAACAATCGCTGAGCCGCTGTGTCTCTACCTGTGTGTCCATTGTTTACGATGGATTCGATGAGATGCTGAGAGGAGAAGTTGGCGAAGATAAAGTCGTCGTGCAGGTTGGGGTCCGTCTGAACATGGCTGGTGATGATATCAATAGGAGACTGAGATGTGTCTCCACAGAAAGAGTCGGGGAGGTCTCCCCAGTGGGATGGAGAGTGCTCTGTGAACGTCAGACCAGCTCTTTATGTTTTTATATCTACGATTCATGTCAGTCCACATGATTCAGTGAGTCCATATCCATTCTTACTTACCGCAGCCGGTGTAGCACCAGTCGCTTGCAGTAACTGAGAGAAAAAAAAATAGAAAATAGAAAATAAATAGAAAAAGTACTAGAAAAAAAATAGAAAATGTACTAGAAACAATGCATTTTTCACTTTTGTTTTTTGGAAGAACCACTGAATAAAATGTTGCATTAATGTCTTTTTTTGTATTTTTTAAAAATAAAAAATCAATCTAATAATTTAAGAGAAAGTAATATATAAGGTGACATATTTCTGCAATGTTGTATTCTGTATACATCATATTTTTATTCCTTCAGAGAGCTCACCAAAACAAATAGGTCGTAGAGGTCAGTGTATTTTACTCACCACACTTCACCACAGCTCCCAAACTTATGCACAGCAGCAGGGAGGAGTGATGCATCTTCAGGGGGGAATGACAAGCGATTTTTGAAATCCCAGCGAGTCATCCACCTTTTTCCCCACAACCTGTGAGCCTGCAAGAGCACGAGAAACAAGCATTTGAGATGCCGATTGTTTGCAAATTGATTTATTTTTACCAAATGTGGAACGTTTTCCAAATCTCCCACCTTTTCGGTCCAGATCTCAAGTCAGCGAGCCTTTTTTTAAAAAAGAAAAAAGTGGCAGGTTATGGGAGCATCACATAATAAGCCTGTCCAAATACATCCACAAGTAGGGAGAAGGTGACGGGTGAGTTGTTGAAGTTGATGATATAGTGTAGGAGGGACATGCAGAGGGGAGACATGGGAGGGGGGGTCACTGTATATACAACATTGTGCCTGTATAGGGGAGACATGTAACACAACTACTGACCTGTCATTAAAGTCAAAATACAGGCGACAGGAGCGAGACGGTGATCAGGTAAAGTCTGGAGAATGACTCAGCAAAATGCCTCCTGCTACATGAGCCGATTATACACAGTCTATGTCCATGACACATCATCAAGGTTTCCAGCATGGGGGTGAAAAAGATGACGGGACTGGAACCTCAACGCTTGGAGCCCAACAAAGAAACGTCATGATTTCCAAAACGTCAAAAGTGAATTGAGTTGACACATTATCTGAATATGTCAAAAAAAATCGTCAAAAAGACGAATCTATTCAGGATTTGACATTTCAAAGTATGTTTTGTAAAATGTTGGAACCGTTCACTTTCTTTTATATTGACAACACACAGATTTTGTAGACAGATGCGAGTTTGGAATGGAAACACTGACACTTGGAGAGGAAACACAATGTCTCTGTGCCACGTAGTGTTTATTGCAACTTCCCCTGTTTACACGCACACACAGCTCCACAGACAGAACCTATGCAACACCGACTGTGTTCTCATACACAATGTCACACATCATTACTTTAAGCAATTTGTTTGCACAAAACAAAAAGACACTCCTCCCACACTATCTACAATTTCCAAAGCAACAAACATCACGCCCTTATTTTTTACAAAACAACATAATGGTGATTGAAATGATTCCAGAATCTGTAGTGTAATAATAAATACAATGAATCACTTTTGACTCGACTATGCAATATTACACTAGAACACCCATTTGTTTCAGTAAAATTCAAAAGTCTCCATCCGCCCTGCCTCGGCTCTGACTGTTGATTCAACAAAACACTCGAGAAAATTTTCCTTCTCTTTTTGCCAAGTCGGAGAAATAAATAAGAACAATGTTTTGGCTCGACACAGAACCTCACCTGAGAACTGCCCAGCTGGAACGTCCTGCAGTGAGGTGAGAGACACACAAAGTGACACATTAAATCACTGCTCTGCACTTGAGCAGCAGCTGACTCTGGACTGAAGGATGCACACACAAAATAGATTGTCAATTAAAAAAGCCCACACAGCATAAACAACTAATTAGAGGTTAATTACAGATGAGGAGAACTGTATTATAGGCCTGACACTGCACACCAACATGTTTAGAAATTGTACAGTAACATGTTGCAATCTCTGTGCAAAACATACAAACAAACGTCAATAAGAAGATATGCAGACCCAGTACACAGTGTGACTACTAGTGGTACTGGTATTTACCTGGAGTGCAAATCGTGTCGCACAATATGGGACAGAGGTAGCAGGATGAGCATCCCTGAAGGCCGAGAGCGATCACATGAGAAAGATCGGATCATGAAATGTTCTGTATGTTATTTACAGTGATTAGAATGGGGGGGGTTTACAGTGATTAGAATGGGGGGGGGGGGGGTTTACCTGGCAGTGCTCACAGTGATCAGACTCATCGCCCTCTTCACATGGACACATGTCGCAGCTATTAGAGCAGTGCTAAGAGGAAAAACAAACAGCGTGTTTTTAGCACTCAGGTTGGGTGATGCGTTGTAATAAGCCGTGTATGGGTTGTTTCAGTTGATGGTATCTTACCTCACAGATGGAGCAAACGCTACACAAAGAGCCAGAGCGGAACTGGGCTGTGTCAGCGGCGCCCCCTTCCTCACTCCCATCATCCTGCTCTTCAGCTTCAGGCTCATCTGTGTAAAGTCAGTCACAAATTAGACTTATGTGTCATACAATATAAGCGTTTTGCAGATGTATCACTGTGCTGTATATATTGGTGTCCAATAAGTAAAAAAAACTGCAGTACAAACATGCCAAAATAAATTCATAATATATTTTTATAATATGTTCTCATTAAAAAAAATCCCCAAATATAAGTATCTATCTTGGTAGTTTATTTTTTTCAGGCTGCTGCGTCCATCACTCATGAGATCATCATAATAACAATACGCAATTACAACTGTGTTTCACATAATAGGTGCAAAAAATAAGGACCAGCATGAACACAGTGCAACGAGCGACTGACGATTGTACTTCCCCTTTTTGTCCCAGAATAGACACATTGGCTCAACAAAAGGCCTGCATGGTTCAGATCCTGCTGCTGCCAGCCACCACACAGATAAGCCAGTCTATTTTCAGACTGATATGTGTGACAGTGTTACTACAGAGGCTGCAGCAATGTCAGAGAAGCTACTTCACACTTCACTGATTCAAAAGAACAAAGACAAATAACTGCTCGTTATATTTTGTAATAAATTACTGCATAGTTTCGATTTACTCACACGTACCGCCAGTGTATGAATTTACATATTTTAATATTAATAAATGTACTTAAATAAACCAATATATTACATAAGTAAATATACCATCTTCCTCTGCCCCGGCTTCATCCTCTTCCTCATCCTTCTGGGGGTCTTCAGCTACCTCCACTTCATCAGTTGCCCCCTCTTCATCATCATCATCATCAGCATCATCCTCATCCTCATCATCATGATCCTCATCTTTTTCTTCCTCCTCATCATTGGCCTCTTTGTCTTCATCTCCCTCATTAGCCTCCTCTTCCTCAGCTGTTTCTTCCTCCTCATTAGCCTCTACCTCAAAGGCTCCTCCTTCCTCATCAGTTTCCTCCTCCTCCTCCTCCTCCTCATCATCATCATCACCATCATCATCATCATCATCATCGTCGTCGTCATTATTAGCCTCCTCCTCATCTTCCTCTCCCTCAGCCACTTCCTCATCAGAGGTCTCCTCCTCATCCTCTTCAGTGTCCTCTTCTGCCTCCTGTCCTTCAGTATCATCCTCTTCTTCACCTTCCTCTTCAGCTACCTGTTCCTCTTCCTCGCCAGCGCCAGCATCACCCACAGTGGTTTCACCCTCTTCAGCCACAACCTCGTCATTGTATCTGGCGTGAAGGTCAGCTTCAGCCATGTCCTGGGCTGTAGCCACCCCAGAAAAAGTTACCTGGGAAGGGCACAGCAGCACCAGCAGGAGCCCCACTACCCAGCCTTTCACCGCTGCCATGCTGGACGATTTCTGCAATACCTGCACGCTACAGATTTACGCTGTGATGGCGTCTCTGCCCAGGTTCTTCCACCAAAACCAAAACAATTGAGGTGTTTCTAAATACCAGAAAATCCACAGAAAACAAAATAAAGCTGCAGATAATTTAGGTATATGAGTCAGGTCTCGGCTCCAAGCTGCAGAGCGAGACAAGAGAGGGAGGCACAGGGCTGGCAGAGCAACTGGGAACATGAAGTACACAGTGGAAACACAACTGTGTGCGTGCTGTAGTTGTGTGGCTTCAAATGCATGAGTGACAGAGGCACATGTCTAGGAAGAATGCTCCTGATGCCCTTAACACAGTCTATTAGACACGGGCGGGGGGGGGGGGGGGGTCTGTGTGTGGCTATGGCAGCTGGGGAGGGGATGAAAGGGTAACTTTAATAAGATGACATTAAATTATTAAACTGAAGATAAAGTGTTTCTTTGTTGTAACTATTATAGTCAGAGTTAAGACACACAGCACAGGGGTTAATGTCCACACTTGTATGATCATTTTTGTTATTTATCACTACTATTATTGTTTTACTCATTTGTGTATTTTTCTCAGATTTCAGTTCAGTGAAACCTGATATTTTCACATTCTCAGAAATTCCTCCGAGCAGAAAATACTCACATGTTGCTGCACAAAGCCGTGGCCGGGGTGACAATGTGTACTAAAAAATGTCATGCATGTAAGCCATTTGAATAAAAAACACACAGAAGATAATTCTAAGAAAACATTTGCTTAGAGAATGCAAGGAAATGTAAACCACTGTTAATTAACAACTTTAAACATTTCCGGAGGGTTAAACCAACAACTCTGAGGCAAATTCTCATCAACAGGAATTACTGCTTGTCAACGTCAGTGTCAGAATGATATATGGAATGGATGTAAATAGGATAGTGAAGTGGAGATGGTGCTGGTCGGCCCATTTGTTGGATGTATACGTTGGCAGCTGACAGTACAAAGAATCAGGTCGTTATACACGTGATTAAGGACAAACAGGCTTTAGACTCATTGTAAACCACTGTAGGGTGGAGTAAAGCTGGAGTACGACTAACATGTTCACCTACATATATCTGCGTGCAGCCATCAGGCAAAGAGAGAAGCTAAGGAGCAAAAACTGATGACACATCCTCTTTGCTTGAGCCTCCAGTGTGAAAGACAGGTGGACCGGTCGGCTATTTACAGTAAAGTCTTCTTCAATACCCCAGCTCCACTATGTGACCTTCAATAGAGCTCTGGCATGTTGAGCACCACAGCACACTCTTCACACTATCAATAACCCCTTCTCTTTACAGCATAACCAACCACCATGTTTTATTCCATTGCCCTTGTTCAAATTTACTGCATTCTCGTTATAGAAAAAATATATCTTTCATTAGTCTGCAATGATGTCTGTCCTTTTTTTTTGACAACAACTCATCCGATCAACCCAGTCTCAAATCAATCAAATGACTAACTGGCAAGAGGGCTGAAAGACAGACAGAAAGTAATACAAAGACTTTACTTATTCTCTGTTTAATTGTATTAAATGCAACCATTTAACCAGGTAGCAACAGACAGTCTGCACTAAATGTGACCCATGTAAACAATATCATAGTTTCAAAGTAACAATAAAAACTACAGCAATGAGGATATAAAAGCTTTTCCATATTAAATACATGCATCTATTTTTGTCATTAAAAAACAATATATTGCATTTAAATGTCATTTACTCTGCACCGTAACATGAATTGATGTGTCATATCTTTCTCTTTTCTTTAGTTAAAAATATCTGAGTGTCTTTAATAAATGAATCCAGTGTTGAATGTCGCTTGACAAACGTTAGACTGGTGGGTGTGTGGTAAAAGAACCCACCCGAGTAAGTGAAGGCACCACCACGGCTGAATCATGTGGAATTGGAAGATGAAGGGACAGTATCTGTATAGAAGAGGAAGCAAATGAAAGTAACGCAAAGGGGACAAGTACCGGTCGACACAAATTCATGCAGATTGGTTTTCAGTTGAGTGGAAACAATGGTATGGATCATTTTATTTCCTCTTTAAAAGTACCTCTCAGTGTAGGTGGAGGACGAGCGGGTTTGAACATGCTGCTTTGTGCCAAAGTATCCACAATCCAGTTGAGAGCATTTGAGCAATACTCCATCTGAAAAGAAGAAACATGAGAAAATGTTAATTTTCAAACTAGTGTTTATTATATATCCTTGAAATAACACTAAAAAGAAAATGAATATACAGAAGAGATATAAGAATTCCAATGAATATAAATCGATAATGACATCAAATTCATATATTTCTGTTTAAAATATGTGGACACAAATAACAGGCACACAGAGAGGCCAGTAAATACACAATGGATTTCTGAAAGGATTTTATTTATTTTTTTAGCGGATCCACTCCCTCGTATGGTGCAGTCACTTAAACCTTCAGGGTTTAATCAGTCAATCAATGTTTATATGCCTTTATCCTATATTAATATTTGCAACTGGGTTATGAACTGGATTTCAAGTCACCTACGTTCCACCTTACACAGAGTGACATTCCTGCCCCCTCCTTTTTTCTCCTCTAGCTTTATAAGCTGAAATCAAATGTGGTTATTCTGTAATTCAACTGATGAAATATGTCATAGTGATATTCATATTATATTATTTTTTATTTACCTCATTCTCCAGATTCCGGAGCCTGTGCTCAATGTCCCGGCTTTCAGACATATGTTTGAAGACGCCATCCACTCTAAAGAAGTAGACATTTGTTTCAAGGGTGAAGCTTAAAAAATAAGAATTTTACTGCTTTTGTGAAGGAAGATGATAGAAGACATGCTTACTTGACAGACATCCGCTTGAGCCTCTCAGAGTCACTGCTTTTATGGATCTTTGACTGTGAGGTCAGGAAGTCTTCCTTTTGAATGGTTTCCCATGTCATAAGCCTGTTTGCTGCTTTTCCTCTTAATTCCCGAACTAATAAAAAAGAGAGGTACAGATGAAACAAATTACCTGGATTCAGAACAACTAAAAACATTGTAACTAGACACACTTTCAACATCTACTCAGGCACTAACCAAAGTGGTGGATCTTGATCGAGGGCACCTTTCGGATGGTTCTCTTGATAAAGAGATTTATGTGAGAGAGGATGATGAAAGGAGGCGCAAGGGAGGGACGAGAGTGGTACTGAACTATCAGGTTGTAGCGCTGGCACTTCCAGTAGATGTCACTGTGTACCTGCACTTCAGAGAAGGTGTAGCTGTGTGGACATAAAGTGAACAGGTTTGTATGGAGATGGGCATTTAATGTGACACATTTTCATTGACAAACTGACTGAAACCACTCTTCTTGTCGTTTACCTAAACATAGCAATGAGCAGGTTGATGAGCAGGATGTTGGTGACAAGCAGGTAAATGACCAGCAGTATTACTACCAGCCAGTTGCTATACATAGTTCTGCATGGCTCTGCACCATCCTCAATCAATGTCACATTGTTTGTGCAGGGCGTGTCCCAGTCCTTCCCGACTGGGATGGATATGAAAACACAGAAAAAAGTAAAATAAGTCATGTATTTTCATTTTTATCATCAGATGATTTTAGTCTTACGACTGTATAGCATTTTAACAGATGCATTGGTTGTGAAAAACACTTTTTTTTTCTATATCCACACTATGCACATTCAAACACATTTACCATCCATTTCTTCTACGGGGATCTGTCCAAAAATGTGTAAATATGGCCTGTAAAAAACCCGGCGGAAGATGCGATCTGGGCTTGGGTCATAAGAATAAATCAAAGCCTGGTTCGCTACTCCGTATGCCATTAGCCACACCGCCAAGAAGAAGAGGAAGAAGAAAACATCCTTCATCTGAACAAAAGAAATCAAGTGTCATTCATTAATTATCATATATGATGTTCGTAAAATGTCAGCTTCTAGGCATCGTTTGATATTTCTCACCATCTTGCCAACGATGATGATTTTCGGTCCCAGTTGCTTGTGAATGGCAAAGATATGAATGAGGCGGAGAGTGAAGACCATGTAGTCCACACAAAGGACTTGTCGTCCGAACCCATATGACCAGTGGAACATCCTAAAGCAGCGTGAAGCAAATACAATGAGGTGACAGCAACACTCAGTGACCAGCATGGAAAACAATGATGCTATATTAAATGACTCAGCACAGGAAGCTAAGCTACTTTTCCATGTCCCTCCTATCATCTTAATGTATTGTTGTTTTTGTTTGATTTGAGCCACGTGCATTTCCTTGTATCAAACATTAAGAGATTTCAGGCTCTTCATGCACTGATGATTAGATTAATCAACTCAAAAATTGTGACCTTACAGTGACTGAATTTTGTATATTATTGTCATCATGGGGTCATGAGACAAGTGACAAGCTACACTAATTGCCAATACATTGAAAAAACACATGTTGGGCATGATCCAGTGACATTAAAAGTGTTAAAAGTAAGAGTGCTTTGTGGGTGATCACACCTGCAGATTAGTCCAATGATGAACAGAATTATGGCAGTGATATCACACTTGTTCCACACGTCCTGAATGTACAATCTCAGCCTCTGACGCAACCTCATCGCTCCTAAAAAGAACGTCTTTGAAAGGAAAATACCAACTTAATGAGTTTAACTAGAAACACTTTTTGATAATTTTGCAATTATTAAATCTAACCTCGTTTTTTTTTAACATCAAATATCCAATAATATATCTCTTTGCACGTACCTCCCGGAACTCCTCACACACGAGGGTGAATACCCAGAAGTATAGCACACACTCTGTCATGGCCGGACCAGAGGGTGGAGGAGGCTTGAAGTCCACCAACAACACGTAGGCAAAAAGCAGGAGGAAGAGAAAGTACATCAGGACGTTGCCCAAAAACGAGGTGACAGGTGCAAACCAGAACTGGCGCCATCTTGACACTATGAATGGACGCTTTGGTGGTCTAGGAGGTATGCCTGTAAAGAAGGTAATTTGTACTAGATTACTGGCTGATCACAGCAGAAGAACATCTCATCTCCTTGGTTATCTGAGTGAACCCTCTCTACTACAGCTACTACATTTGAAGGAGACTCACCTTTGAAGGTTCCTGTCATGGGACTGTGTGCTTCTTGTGTATCAGCGTCACTGGCGCAACAACAACACAATTTATATGAATCGGTGCACTACTACAATAAATACAAAGCAGGTTTTTTTCTCTCAGTCAAAGCTGTAAATCTATTGCAGCACATTCGCTTGCATCAACATGGAGTAAAAAGCAGATCACTTGACAAATGAATTATAGTACACCACTGTGTACTGTGAATACAATATTACATGTGTTTGATGTCGGAGAAAGAGAAGACGGTGGTGCCGTAGAGACTGTCACTGTCCCGGCCTGGTCCATCCTCATTAGGTTTCCCCTCCTCCTCTAGCTCCTGGTCCTCATGTTTCCTGTGATATGTATGTCACAATTAGTTAAACATTAAGAAACCAGAGAAAAATATGTGCACAATAAATCTAGGACAGTTCTGAAATCAACAAGCTTGTAAAAAAAAACAAATAAACAACAGTGTTGAATATGTGGACTTTACTGGAAGGAGATTAAGTTGGTGTAGCAGAGGATGGGGCAGAAGAAAGTGAGCAGGAGCTTCCACACCTCTGTGTTCCTTTCCATGTCACCCCACCAGATCTGGGACAACAGAGACTGAAGGAAGAGAGGCCATCTGAGTTATTTTAAATTACTGCAACAGTATTACTCAGAATTAGATAAAATTGCTGAACAGCAAAGCATTGACTTGGCTCAACTGTTGTATATCATGTCAGCCACACGTATGAAAACAGTGACAAACCTGTACACCGTCATTGCTGAAGAAAAGCCGAGCGTCAGCGCCCATGGCCATCTGGAGACAGGTGGTACCACCCCAAACAGGAGACTTCCTGATCAGCAGGGTGAACGCGCGACTTTCATTGCTCCGATAGCAAGAGCTGAAGACATCTATGAAGAAGGAAACATAGACCAAAAAAAGAACAAAACAATCATCGCAAAATACAGCTTCAAAACAATGAAGACATCATATAGAGGTGAAAGATGTATTGCTTAATTTGATGTTATCCATTACCAATTTACTAATAAGGATTGACCAACTAATACTGAGCAGGTATTTTTGATTTAATACATGATCAATTTATTTGGTACATTTTTAAAATTAGTCACCATGTGCCAGGTTCTCAAAAGTCTGGGCAAGCTCTTTCATGGAGACTTTGGTCTCAGTCTCATTCTCCAGTTTGGACAGTTCTCTCAGGATCTTGCATCCGCTCAGAGCACTAAGCACCGACTCCCCTGCCTGGGAGAAACAATGAAGGACTTCACGGAAACTGCTTTTTCAACAGGCACTTAAAAGGGACCACTGTTTTCGTAGTGTTGGTCATAAACATTTTTGTCACTCGTCACTATGAACATGTTGGCACCAACAAATCAGCAGTGCCTTGTCAGTTATATGCTCTTTGCAAACACATCATCCCGTAAGCATAAAAAGGACACATTTTGTAGCTGTCAGTGGAGATTTACCATCTCCCAGAAGAAAGTGGCCATCTGTCTACGGTTTTGCAGGACAGCCCAGATGAAGAGAGATGCCCAGGGGAAGAGGCAACGTTTATCCCGATACATGCAGTCACCACGCAGCAGCTTACTGACACGCTGGGAAGGGGTATAAAATAAAAATTAACGTGGAGAGTCCTGATTTGCATTTTCACATCAGTTACATCATTTCAAAGATGCAAAGATAGATTATGTGTCATGTTGAGTGTATGTCTACATAATTAAATGTAGACAAAGTACCCTAATAGCCTTCCTCTTGGATGCAATCTGATCTAATTCGAAAGCATCATAATAGAATGACTCGCACACTTCACCCATTAACAGTTCCAGGACCATTGACACCTGATGGTAGAGAGAAACGCGAAAATGAGAGTAAATATATGTTTATTTCTTAGTTGATTTCAAATAAACTTGTGGCACAAAATAAATATTTAAACGTCACCTCAAAAAGGCTGATCTCCATCCCTGGTCCACTCCCCGGTAGCTTCTCTGCTGGTACTTTAGAAGGTGAGCGCTTCTGCTTAGACAGTGTAGAAACAGGTGCTGTAGCTCCAATCCGTTCCATGAGGTGGCGGTGCAGCAGCTGGTACAGGACTGTGCCATCAGCCACCGAGCGGTAGAGGCTCTCCAGACGGCCATAAGTCAGGTAGTCCAGGATGTTGAGGCCATTCTCAGTGAAAAGACGCACAAACTGAGGCTTGTCATTGATCAGCGCGTCCGTCATTGAGTCTTCCAAATCTTCATACTATGGGAATGGGTGAATGAAAATATTTATTGACAACTCTATATTGATCAAGTTCCAATTAAGTCAGATAATACACAAATCCACAAGCATCTCTGTTAGTACTCCTTTACACCTAACATCTGCTGTGTTATTGCCCTCCTCACCCTCCACTGAATGTCTCCATTGAAGAGTTCGCTCTTGGCGATGTCAACTCTGTTCCATGTGACTGCCAGCTTCAACTCTTCATTGTAAGGGCTGGCATCTACTGACACGCGGTGCTTACTGGCTGAAAAACAAAAACATAAATCACAATGAAGATATAATATAACACATGCAAATTTGTCATACTGTAAATTATTTTGTATGCACCTCCGACTAATGCTTTGAGTAGAACTGTATCAAAGTCATTTGGGCCCTCTTGTTCACCATGGTAGATAGTGATCAGATCTCTGCTCTGATAGATACTGAGACCCTGAAGATGCAGAATTAAGAAACAGAAAAAAGGGAGATACTGAATAAATGAACACAATATCTGGTCAGAGTGAGAAACGGATTAAAAAAGATTGACACTGGGTATTAACAAAAGCCTAAATATTATAAATGTGTTGCCTTCCTATGCTGAATAGGGAGGAACAAAGATTCACAGATTTTATCAGACTTTTTGAACCTGTGGACCCTACGATTAGGTTCTCATAAGCCTCTGTCTCCAATCAGTGCAAAGTTCAACAAATCAGCAAATCACATCACAACTTGATTATAAGGACTGATTTCATTACTGTTTGAACAAACACTGGTACGCTGATTAGAATCAGAATCATGCAACATGCAGCAAAACACAAACACATCTCTGTAACGTGTAACAGTAAGAATACTTGTGTTTGCTTGTCAAATGACCATTTTATAAAAGAGAGAGAGCTGAGCCCTGCGAGGATTATCAGGAAAGTTACTCTGAATTTACTTTTACGCTGATTTTTGTCCCCAACACTGTGGAAAAGGGAGAACAAAGGAATAATAGCCAGCAGTTTCAGGAATCTGGGACAAACTGAAAACAGAAGTTCACACAGGAAAACAAGGTGATAATTTAGTTGTTCTTACAGCCTTAACAGCAGAGGGTCTAAAATTAGCTTGCCCTAAGGAGTGTACAAGAAGAAAGACCTCTTAGGTAATAAAAACCCAAAGACTTTTTCCAAATGTAAGCATAAATATGCTTAAAATCCTTTATCTGTCTATTGTTTTGTGAAATACCTTGTGTGAGTCTAGACTTGGCATATTAAAAAGAAATCACTGAGAATATGTGAAATTCTCTGAGACCATAAACATCACAGTCCTATTTTATAGAAACCAAGCCTTTGTCTTACAACAGAAACTCTCTTCCTGTTCTGCAAGTTATTAAGCACAGAAAAGTAATACATGGCTCTGCCCAAAGCGCTTACTCGTTCAACTAGTTTGTCTGTCTCTGCTTCAGAAGGGAAATGCTTTTTGACTCGATCTGCAACTCTGTCCTTCAGGTCCACACTGGCGTCGCCGTCCACCTCGCTGGAAGACTGGACACCAGTGACCAATGACAGGTTCTCCAGGAGGTCGCTCAGAAAGTCAGCCGTCCCTCCTGACCCAGCCAGCACCAGCCAGGGCATGGAGTTCTTTAAAGAAAGGTCCACTCTCTAACAGGAATCAGAATAAGAAAGAGCAAGGGACATGTCTTCTTGGAATACAAGTGCACAGTGAGAAAGTGAGTTTTATTATTAGAGATCATGTAACAGTTTAACAGCGCTGGCCGTACCTCCAGCAGGCTTGCCTCCCCAGATATCAGCATACACAGAACAGGGATGTCAATGCTGCCACTACCTACAAAAATATATTTGTACTTTGTAATTTCATGCATTGCAATTTTAGATCACATTTGCAAAAACTTGCAATAACTAGACAGCATATAACACAGGAGCTGAGACATAATACAGATGGAGAATGATGACCCTGTCACATTTTTAACATATCCCTACTTGATTTTACATGTTGAAGAGTTGTGTTTCGTGTTCATGTCGTGGCATGCAATGGCATTCATCCACTGGATTCCAAAGAATCGCCTCACCACAGCATGCACTGATGGGTGTTCACCACTAGAGACTCCAAGAGCATGATATCAGAGCTTGCTACTTTGGTTTCTCATATCCTGTTTTACCGGCTATTCCAGTGGTTAAACAATACAGATACTTCCTTAACTCACAAGTGTGTAGAGTAAAACCTCACCCCATATGCCTGTGCGCTGATGGGAGATGTAGTCCTCCAGTTTGGCCCTGAACCCTACGTCCCCTCCTCTGCGTCCCACACTCCCATCGTCAACTAGTAAAAAGGCCTGGTAGTTGTTGTCCAGACAGCAGGAGTCCCGGGATGCATTCTGCACATAGTACTTAGCAGGGAAGCTGCCCTGCAGAAAAAAAAAAGTTTTGTTTTTTTTTGTATTAGAATTGTAATGCCAGTTCAAAACTACTGAAATTCAATCAGGGATCCAGGTTGAACAGAATAGCAATTATTCTATCTTAATTTACACTAAAAGGCTGCCAAAAACTAAAAGATGTCCAGCCTTTAAGGCTCATTCTTCAGTGACTTTTCTGAACATGACATTTGAGCAGGATATAAAAAGCCAGGAAAACCTGAGCGTTGACCAGTTGCTCTCGGTTGTGCACCATCCCCCAGGGAGCGATTCCCAGTGCCACCACCTTGCTCGATGAGACAGAAGCAGCTGCAGTGGCATGATCCCTCACAGCTTCTCCAACACATCTCCCTACACCTTCACGCAAGCCTGCTGTCAAGATCCATGCTCCTGGGTGGAACATTTATACAGTGAATGCAAATAAACATGATTTTTTGTTATTTTTATTTGCGATAGATATAGCAGATATAATTTAATGTACCTGCAGTATATTTGCTTTTCAAGTCATTCTGTAATTTATTTGTGCAAATATTTTCATCACTTGGCCTTTGTTAATTACTGCTATGGATTTGAGTCTCTTGTTTTCATGTGTATGAATAATTCTTTTTACATTGGCCTTTGTGTCTGTGTTTTGATCTGCAGCCTCTGGGAGGAAAGCAAGCCCAAGTGACCTTCGATAATCAGGATCACAGTGTGCCACCTGCACTTGGCCAGTAGTAAAAAGGAAGTAGCCATTGTGCAACCAAATTAGGATCAGACCCGAGAGAGTCATGTAATGCACTGGTACTGCATTTTGTAACCGCTTTATTTTTCCTGCTAAAACCACAGTGACTACATTCTATCCCTTTAAAGAAAAAGAGGTATAGGTATTACATTTACATTTAATTAGCAACGCTTCAGAGGCATATGACTTTACTTCTGTGATAATCTTTACACAAGCAATTAGAAACGAGTCTAGGTTCAAATTTAAACTGTGACAGTTTAAACTGTGACAAAATATGATACGTTAGGTTGAAGCTTAAAAGTAAATAGTGTGAATGGGTTTGATAACCTGCTTGCAACCTATAACCTACCTTTGTGGCAGGGTGTGAGGTGTTGATTTAGTTACTTCAAAGCCATAGTTTGGTCTCATGATGCATTTACCTGTGCTTTGTGAGGCCTTCACCAGCCCCTGCCTCAGGACCTCCCGTACCCAAGTCTTCACCTTTGTCCTTCCTTCTCCACCCACAACAGACACCACCAAATTAGGTGGAGGCAGGCCCCAATGGGCAGTCATCAGAGTATAGACCATAGATGGGGGGGTGTCCCAGGACAGACGCAGGAACTGGGATGGTTTTTAAAATGACAATGTCATGAATTCAAAGACATAAAGCATTTATTGAACATTTCAGGTAACATTTATCGGACTGACTGGAAAGTACCCACATAGCTATGCCTCTTGCTGGCTCCTGCAAACTGCAGCTCTCCAAAGGCATCAGTTGGATATTCAGAGGAGTGCTGGGTAGTGTCCCAGTGGTTGACGATCGCTGTGCTGAAATAGTCACCAAGCGCCACAGAGGCGTGCGCATCTCTCGCACCCCCACACTGGCAAAGGGCTCCATTACTGAGAGAGGTGAGAGGATAAGACATTAGTGTGAAATCAAGATCATCTTACAGTGCACAGTCATTAGAGATACTTAATCATCACAAAATAATGTGCCTCGCTCACAGCTCACAGTACCTGAAAGAATCTTCAACGAAGGTGGTGCACACTCTTTTCTTGATAATTTTGGGGATCCAGCTCTGAAAACAATTTCATCAGGTTAACAGGCTGAGGGCTGCTTCAGTTTTTTGGACATTTTTCTGACCCTTGTCCTATGCATCTAAAAACAGTGTATAGGAAACTCTGTTATCATGAAAACTGTTGACTTTAGCTCTGCGAAATACCTGATGGCGAGTTGCTGTGCCTGAACACCTGACTGTGACTTCTGACATGCTGCTGTAGTTTCATGTTGAGAAGGACTATGTTTCTGTGTGTGTCTGTGCACGTAGGTATTTTTTAATTCTTTTTGCATTCAACTTGCAGCTTTAAAATCAAACGTGTGCAATAAGATTTAATTTTATGTAAATAACTGTATAAACAGCAACGTGATCATGCAAATGCATCTTTCTAACAGGACATTTTAACAGGTATTAAGTGCTGCTGACCACAGGTTGTCTGCGTTCCATGTAGCTGTGCCCGCATGCGAGTCAGTGGGCTAAACAACAGAGAGCAGGGACTGGCACGACTAAACGGAACGCAGCCATAATTAACAGTCTAATTAACACCTCTGCATGTTCAGTGAAAATACGTTTGTACACATTTACATCTGGTTTTCGTTTAATGTTTCAGATGCTGGTGTCGCTTCGTGACAATAAAACAATAAAGTTTTAACTATAAGAGTCTGAACCTTTTTAGCAACAAACTGTAAAACTAATAAAGTACAAAAGATGTCGGCATGTCAACATTAGCAGTTATGAAGTTGCTAACGTGACTTCGTTAGCTAATAACAGTTTACATTGAAATTTAATGGTGTTTTTTCTATCCGAGAAACATTAGAGACGCTGAAAATGAACTGTTTACGTTGCAAGATTTAAACTGTCGGTGTGTTTTTTCCACAACAAAGCTATTTCGCTAACATTAGGCTAACTTCCGCAGCTGCGACGAGTAAGCAAAACATTGTCTTTAGCACGAAATGCCAACGTGTTTGTACGCAAACTTCTTTGGTATTACACTAGTCGAGTCACCACACGACCATTAGAGTCGTGTGTGTGTCCGTGTCCGTGGTCGTGACCCAGGACCTTGCTGCCAACACACAACTTCCATTGCAGCTCCCACCTTTCCAGACTCACGAACGTATCGTAGTGTTTCGCCAACTTGGAAAAATACACAAACGCATCACAACAACAAGCCACCGAGTGTGTGTGTGTGTTGTTTCTTTTTTTTTCAGCGAAAGCCGACCCACCTGGTCCTTCTCGGTTTTACTGATTTGGTCTCCGCTGCCTCCTCCTACTACTTCTGCGTCCCTCATGTTTTTATTTTTTTCCATCCCCTTCGCTGTTGGACTCAGTGGGAGACAGAGGAGGGAGAGACCTCAGTCTTTCTTCCTGACCAGTCTCCGCTTACTGTGCGCGAGCCGTACACATGTCTCCGGACGTCGGACAGGAAACGCACCCAGGTGAGGGTGTGGTGATCAGTAGACAATCTGTAGACACCCCCCCCCCGCCCCCCCAAACTTCTAGGAAAGGTGGGGCCGTGTTCAAAGTATGCATATGTTTACCTGTGCAGGACTATTGTTCAGTGACAGTGACTCAGATAACTGTCAACTGAAACTTGTACATCGAGGAACTCCATGTTGTCATGGCAACCTAATTACGTAGGCTTTGGTTACCAAATGGACCAATTATCCCCAGTGAGCCTCACGCCATCAACTGCAATGTTTCCGCATCATATATATATATATATATATTCTGTTTTTTTTCTTTTTTTGGTTTAGATAAAATATTTAGCACACACCCAGCAGACACCACCAATTAATCAAGCAGTTTAATTATTATATTAAATATTTATTGTACATTTAAATATTGAGGACATTTATAGTTTCAGTGTATGATAGGCAGCATTCATTCAGCATCAACAATCTGATGTTTTTTAATAAATCCATAATAAGTACCAGTCAGTCAGAACATATACAGAGGGATGGGGGTGGAAATAGATGGAGTCTATATTGAGAACTCTCCATGTCCTTAGTCCACAGCTGTTGTCCCTCTTATCTGCCGTAGCCCTGTGGGTCGTTGGCCTTTTTTGACTCTTCCTTTCCATTTGTTTTGCTGAAAATAAATAAAGTGTTGGCCAGGTTGTGAAGCTGACACGTCCCCAGCTGGCAGCCCCGCTGAGGTGTGCGCCGTGGGCGTAACTTCACTGCCATGCTGCCAGTGATAAAGAGGACAGAGGTCAAATACATCATTGCGTACAAATAGTTTACAGTTTGTAGTATAAATTAACATACAGTATTTGCTCTGCATTAATATTGCATTAGTCACAGATTTCAGTCATTTTCCTACGATATTATGATAAACAACACAAGCAGGCTTGCATTTTCAATCAGTCTTCTAATTAATAGGCAAACTTTACGCCGTTTTTAAAATTCCGTGCTATTTCTTACCTGTTTTTCAGTGTGTCCATGTCTCCATGTTGATCCTCTGAATGAAAAGGGATGATCCTCAGTGCTGGAGCGTGCTCTTCATGTGTGTCCTCTGACCTTTTCACCCCTGCAGCCTCGACAGTGTCCCCAGTGAGGACAGTGTTTGCGTCTGACCTGAGGGTCCCAGAGAATGAAGCGTTGATCAATGTGCAATATACACCAAACGACTCTGATTTACAATAATATCAGCTATGTGATTAACTAAAATACAATTGAATAATTTTAGCTGTGCATCTACTGATGTTTTTCACTCACCTGTGAGCTGGTCTGAGTGGCGAGGCGGCGGTCAACGGAACAATCAGCAGCAGCAGAACAGTTATCTCCATACCGCAATGGCCTGTGGCACGAAAATAATTAGCAATGCTCAGGAAAAATGCACTGTCCCTATGAAAAATAAATGGTCTAAAGAAGTCAGCATTAGCATAAGCGACTAATGAGCACAATCAAACTTTGTTCAAAAAAGTCACTAATCATGTTCAGTCCGTGTTCAGCGTCTCTGTAAGGAGCATAAATACAGATGAAGAATGACACTTACCCTCAGGAGGATGTGAAAACCTGCTGTGGCTTTTTGAGTGAACCATCAATCCAGATGTTCAGATGTGTCGTTTCTTGCAAGTCGTTGGATGCTTAAGTCTGTCGCCTCTCTCTCTCCACCTCTGGTCTTTTATAGTGCGATGGCAGGTGGTGGGCGCGGGGGGGTGGGGGGGGGTTGAGCTTGGGTGGTGTCATTACAGTGGTCATTATACAGCCAGACCAACTCCCACACATCATTAATCAGTCACAGTGACAGATTTATCCTCTATTTACAAGAGCGCAGATTCTAACATCAACAATGCCCAAACACAACATTGTACTTATGCTTGAAGTGACCTTGTACCTTGTGCGATGTTTACTTTAATTTGTATGTTCACTCTTTGCTCCACTGGTACCCCCCACCCCCCACCCCCCACATCCTCCTCCATCCCTCTCCTCTCTCGCTACACTTGCTGCTGCGCAATTGTTCCAGAAATGATTCTTTCATTTCCATCACCTGCAGGAAGCCCGCAGTGCCCAGAATAACCCCAATTCTCCTCCAGGCTTCTCTTTATCTCCCCGTTTTTTCCTGTGGCGTTTTCCTTTGAGTCACTTTTGCCATCAGTATGTTTATTCCTGAAATGTCCTTCATCCTCCCAATACGGTGTGTTGACAACAACTGCTTGATCGTTACACCTTTCCTCAAGAAAACTATGTTTTGATAACGCTATAGAATGTAGGTTTGGTTAATGGCTCTCTTCACCCGCTGTTCACTGCGATAAGGAATGATGAACTTGTTAGGATTGGCACTTTGCCACACTTTAACATCTCGAGGAAATGATCCCATAATTCGTATTCTTTTAATAATACAGTAAATCCGTGGGGAGCCAGTGTCACATTTCATGTTTTCCAACCTCCACACTGCTTCTCCCAGCCTCTCTCCTAAATCACAACTTCCTCCCGAGAGTCCATTGTTTACCTTTCCTGTAACCACCATCTGGCCAGTCTGTGTTGTCACAGTAGTGCTCTGAGTCATGATCAGTCTGGCACGCATGCATCAATCCGCATTAGCATTCGTCAGATGATGAGTCTTATGATTTCCCATGATTAAGAACTAGTTACAGTTAGTAGTTTTATGAATAATTTCCTGTGTAAATATTACCACTAATGTGACAGGCAAGTATTACGTGCCACTGAGCGCAGCCTCACAGTTACTAATTCCTGTACACCTGCTGCTGCACTGCTGTTTTCTCCAGTCTCAAGTTTAGACCATAGTCATTTATTGCTCTGTGCATTGACTGATTCATTGTTTTAGCAAACTGACTGATTTTATGAGATCAATGTTTATGATTGTATTTTGACATCATCGACATCTCCTAAAGTAAAACACAGTTGACATAGTATAGAAGATATCTTGTAGGAGAAATTATTATTGGTTGCAGACACTGGTCACAAATAAACTGGTAAAGGTTTAATATTAGTGTGTTTAAAAGTTTAAAAAGTCATTAAAATGATTAATAGAGAGAACTTAAACCAAAATGTTGTTTCATTTACTGGACAAAATATATGTCCACAATGTGTCTCCTCACATAAACAGTGAAAAGTCCATTCTCTTAATATTTATTTTTACCACATATGAGCTTAGCATACTATATACTACAGGTAAAATATGTCGCACAATAGTACACACGATAACAAAAACAAAAACAAAACGCTATACACTGACAAAAGTGGCTTGACAGTCAAGTGGACTGACCCGGAGAACTTGCAGGGGTCAGTTGGATTTAGGCAACATGCACTAGTTCATGTCAGGTGCTGTGACAAACAGTCATGACGTTAGTCTGCATCAGGGTGATTAAAGTGGAGTGTCCTGGATTGCATATGTCACAAACAATGGTTGTTTTTGAAGCTCCGACTCGTTCATATCCGATATCTTCAGCGTCAAAGAAACAGCCCTTTGCTTCCTTGAGAGCACTCGGTCAGGGCTCGGCTGACTTTTCTCCCACTATCGCTGACGTAATGCGTATCCTGTTGTTGTAAGGCTGCAGCTACCAGCCGGCCACTTCAGCCTCTCTGCCCCGTTTCCTCTACCCCCCTCTACGCCCCCACCCCGGGGCACAAGAGTGAGCATCCTGCCAGGAACGCCTGTCTTTCACTCACATATCATCTCCTCACAGTTATAACTTCTTCAGGTCACTCAACAAACTTCAGCACAATCTGTAAACACCCTTTTCATATCAATTGCATTAACAAAGCTGAAAATTTAAAAAAAAAACTAAAACTACTTTCTATATTTCTTTCTATATATTAATATTTCTATTCTTGTTTAGGACCATCATCTTATGGCTGGAATACATTGTTATTGATAAGGGATTTTTCATTGCAGTTACTGTATTGTTCAGAAGACAAACAACCCAACTCTGAATGCACTGACTCAATCATCAATAGCTCCACCTTGTGGAAGTAGTCACAAATACTTTTATAATAAAGTGTGCACATGAATGCAATTCACCGCGCGTCCTCGTTTACAGATCGAGTAAAAATGACAGCCATATAAATCTGTTAACTATGACCAAATATACTGATGCCGTCTCAGGGTGACACATGCAAATCCAGCTTAGCCATTAATAGCTCCAGCATGGTTACGCAACAGCTCGGAAAGAAATATATAAAACCGAAATCGTAATGGTTATTTAAGAGCTATTAACAGATTTGATTTAAATTGTGTGTTAATGATAGAGAGAGAGAGAGAGAGAGAGAGAGATGTGCAGCACCAGTGTGGGTAACCTGTAAAAGGTTAGAGGGTCAACACTGAGTGATATAAGCTTAGAGTCCATTAGTGGATTATAACCACAACCTCTCCATGGCTACTGCATCACTCTTGGATTAAAGTGAGAGTGGGTTAGGCTGAGTGCAGGAGGCTGACTGGAAAGCAAGTGAGCAGAGCAGAAGGGAAACAGACGAGAAGCAAGCTGAAGTCAAGTCTGAGCAGTTCGCTTGAAAGAAGAAGAAAAGGGGATATTAGCAGATCCGCAGACCCCCACCTGGCTGACACAGGGAACTACTTCAGGTAGGTCTGCACTCATACGATTTAATACATCTTTTAATGTAAACAATGAAATAGATCTATCCAATCGCATTAATATGAATATTTCATTTGGTTCAGAAACGCTTATCAGTGATGAAACTGTCGAGGTTATTGTGATGATCTGACAACAAGAACATTCGTCTAAATTATTTCTGCTCTTCCACATTTACTCACGCTTTGTTTCAAGCGCACAATCAAACTACTATCAAATACAACGCACTGCAGATGCGTGGTGTCCAATAATACATCTGTCACCACCATCCTCATTACTGTTGTGTAACTTTCATTTTGTTATGGCCTGAATTATCGTTCCTCTGCCCCCCCCCAACCATCCCACCCCCCAACCCCACCGCCCTGTTTGTGTGTCTGTGTGCACAAGCATCATGGACGTGGACGTGGAGGGGATTATCCAGTGCATCAAGCAGGGGAACGAGAGAGGTGTTCAGTCGCAGCTGCAGGAGTTTAACAAAGAGGTAACGCCACACACGAGCTCACACACACTCACACACACACACACACATGTGGGCACCTCATTGCTGCTGTTTGTGGTAACTCATAACTTGCTTGTCTCCCCGCAGTTTGCCCAGTGCTTCTTCATTGATGCAGAGCAAAGGGACAGAAGAAAAGTATGTTCGTTCGCGCACCTAAGACCCAGTTTACCATCCTATCCCCGTCAGCCTAATTGGCACCCTCCACCCCACAGTCTGTCTGCGATTAGTATTTCTGCTGTATCAGTTGTATCCCTGATCCTCTCCCCTTGCATATGCTTAGGTAGATTAAACACAGGCAGAGCGACTGGCTAACCAGCAGTCGTACATGTTTATGTGTGCAACAACTTCAGCACTGTCATTTGCAGCAGAGCTAATTAAAAAATAATTAAAAAATAATTAAAAAATAATTAAAAATAATAAATAAATGGAATAAATTGATTGGATATTTAAGCAGAGAGGTGTTGTTTGTGCTCGTCTTAGAAATAAATCTCTTTTGATTACTTCCTCTGGTTTCTGCTGCATCGCTCGCTCCTGATCTGTCAAACGTTAAAGCAAAGAAAACTAGAGGAGGTACGGTGCCATTAATTTAAACGCGATGTTCAAACATTGTTCACGGAGTGACACCTTAATCTCTGGTCTTATTTATTATCTATTCCTGTTTCACCAGTTCAGGAAGAATAAAGTGAGAGATTATGCTGATTCTGACTCGGACTGGGATGAGTATGAACAGGAGGATCCAGGCCTCATCCTCAGACAAGTAACTGATGCTCTCACTTCCTGTTTACCCAGAAACGCTGGCGGCCGTTTCTTTGAATAATGCAGTTGAACTCTCTGCTTCTCTGTTCACGTCCTCAGAATTTGGCGGTTGTGCTGGTGAGATTTATAAGATCCGGGGTCAAATGTCATCTGTTGAGGGTGTGTTTGCACAGCCTGAGGATCCTGTCCAGGGATAAAAAGGTCCTGGGCCCTTTGGTGACCGACAGCGCTCTGCTGACTTTGGCCAAACTGGCCCGCCTGACCGACAGCGACGCCGCTGATGAGACCGGTGACCCCGACTCCGATTTCTACGACAACATCATTGCTTTGCTTGCTGAGGCCAAGGTTTTGCAGATTCGCACTTGTGAGGATGAAGGTGACGCCGGAGCCACGGACCAAAACGACGAGTGCTCTGCCTTTGACGAGGATGCCAAGAGTGACATCAGCAACGCCAACAGCGGAGACGCGGACAGCATCAGCTGGGTGGGCAGCCACAGGACCAGCATCAACGAAATGCACCGGGGCGGCCTCCATCACAAGGTGCTGGAGCGAGGGAGGAGGGACCGCAGAGAGAGCAAGATGGAGGAGGTGGAAGAGGAGGAGGCCGGGGAGTCGGGAGAGGAGGCGATGAGAAAGGAGGCCTTGAAGGTGTTGTGTAACGTGGTGTACAACAGCACCTGGGCACAGGAGAGGTTCAGTGCTCTCAGGTGGGCTCTGCTTGAGTTCAACTCAGAGACTTCAGCCACCTTGTTGCCTTGAATCTAATTTTCTTGTTTTGTTTTGGTTTGGTTTGGTTTGGTTTTTCCCGTCAGGCTGGTGTGTGGTCTCACAGAGCGTCTCTCCTGCAGTGGCCCGTCTCCCTCCAGCATTCAGTTCTATGAACTCCGCCTCATGTTCCTCATTACTGCTCTACGCCCGGAGCTCAGCGCTCAGCTCCAGCGGGTAACACATCCAGACCTCCTTTTGTTTATGCCACCTTTAATTGGATTCCGTTAACTGATCGTGCTCTCGCGCTCATTTCAATGCAGGAGGGCGGCGTGTCGATCCTGACAGCAGCTTTGGAGAGCTGCCTGGAGGCTCAGTGGAAGGACCAGTACGAGTGTGCACTGGACACAGCAGCAAATCCCATCTCTCTGGAAGCCTCTCAGCGCATCATGGAGATCCTGAAAATCCTCTTTAACATCACCTACAGCACCCACAGACAGGAGCCCAGCGAGGTCAGTGAACGCCACACGCACACACACACACATTAGAGCTGCTTATGGGAAAGAGGTTGATTTATATTTTTCATTATTCTTAAACAATGGAGAATAGAAGAACAGATGAAAACATTCCCCCTCTTGACCCTCTGTTGCCTGTCAACTCAGGATGCTGCAGCTCTATATCGACACCTGGTGGCTATCCTGCGTCTCTGCCTGATGAGGAAGTGCGTCCTACCTGGTGACACTGATGAACTGCAGGGGTGAGTGAGCATGGACCAAATTTCGTTTGAACTCTGCAGTGACGCTCATCATGTTGGACCTTCTGTCACTGCCACAGCCACACAGTCAACCTGCTGTCAGCGCTGCCTCTGCAGTGTCTGGATGTGCTGCTGACGGTGCCTCTCCAGCCTGAGTCGCAGCAGAGCCGCGGCGTCAACATGGACTGTGTCCACACCCTGCTGATGTTCATGGAGAGACGCCTTGAGTCGGTGAGAGCAAACGTGTGGTGGAGATAAGGGCACAGATGTTCTTTGGAGGATGTTCAGCTCTTGACAGGTTCAAATGTTTTTGGGGTGTTTGATTGTCAGGGTGATAAGATGAAAGAGAAGCTGACACCAATCCTCAACCTGCTGACAGAGAGCTGCAGGGCCCACAGAGAAACACGCCACTACATCAGAAAACATGTAACCACCTCCTCATATCATTTGGATTCTACTTCAAGACAGCGTTGATTTTATTTTATTTTTTTTTATTGTGGTGATATTTTGTCTCCATGATCAGATCCTGCCTCCTCTGACGGATGTGTCGCACAGGCCAGAGGAAGGATCCACAGTGAAGAGTCGTCTAATCCGCCTCATGACTCATCTGGACACAGACCTCAAACACTGTGCCGCTGACCTCATCTTCGTCCTCTGCAAAGAAAATGGTAGGACATCGTACCCCCACATAGTCTAATCATGAAATAAAACACCTTTTTTTCCCTCACTTTTCACTCGCTCCATCCTCCAGTGAGGCGTTTTGTCAAGTACACGGGTTACGGCAACGCAGCGGGCCTGTTGGCCACCAGGGGTCTGCTGGGCGGCCAGAGCTCCAAGGTGTCCAACGCTGACGCTCAGTACTCCAGCGACTCTGACTCCGACACTGAGGAGTACCGGCAGGTCAGAGATCGCATCAACCCGGTGACCGGCCGGGTGGAGGTGGAGCAGCCTGACCCCATGGAGGGCATGACGGAGGAGGAGAAGGAGGAGGAGGCCACCCGGCTCATCATGCTCTTTAACAAGCTGTCCAGGTCAGTGTGTTGATAAAGCTACAGGAGAGACTTACAACTGTGACAACGCACGTCAGGCTCATTTGGTCTCATTTATGTTTGCAGAGACAACATCATCCAGCCGATGGGAGTGGACTCAGAAGGGAAGCTGGTCCCCATGTTGGGACTGGGGAAGGATTCCCTCCCTGAGGGGGGGTCTGACTCCGAGAACGACCGCGACACTGAAGAAGGAGAGAACTGAGACCTGTGAAAAACATTCCTTTATTTCTTTTTGTAAATATTAATTTACTCATGTTTGACACACATGGACAAGACGAACGCAAAGAGATGTAGTCACCATCCACACTAGCTGAATAAAAAGAAAAAAATCTAATATGCAAAGGATGTGATTTTTTTTTTTTACTTCTTATTTTCACCAAAATAATAATAGAAAGCAGTTACACTTTTACGAGTAAGACATAAACAGTAGGTAATGTCATGACAACAGCATAATATCCTAATATATTTTAATAAAGACTTTAAATCATTGCGTGAATGTGAATTTGTTCGCCCAATAACACTACTAAAACATCACATTGGCATTATTGTTTATAAAAAATCAAAAATATATGCATGTTTAAAATGGCACACGTTTTGTCTTTAATATATTTGCTTTGGGTAATAATAATTGTTATCATTATTTTTACCTGATCTGATAATGTGGGTTTAAAATGTAGATCAAATAGTTAAATCTCATGAGGATTAAAAGAAAGGTAAACAATGACTCTCTTGCATCAGCACAACTCCATCATCTCCTCCAGGGACATCTGCAGCTCCACAGACTGCAGGGAGGAGGCGCCACCTCCCACAGCCATGTTTTTCAGCAGCTCCATTGAAGTCAGCACTACCTGAGACAGGATAAAGAAGACCAAACAGGGGAGAAACCAGATAAAGGTCAACGGGTCGAGGGCCGCACAGGTTCTACGCTTCTACACCTGAGGGATCAGCTGTCACCACTGGAACCCAGGCTCCGTTCCCTCTATTCTATTCATCAATACCGAAACAAAATTGCCTTTTGAAAAGCGGTGCTGGCCACAGCTCGCCCGAGTCGGCGGTTTTCGTGGGGTTTGATCGTCCGTGAAATTTGATAGAGGTATGTGCGGGGGAGAAAGAAAAAAAAAAAAATCTGCCCTGACTGGGACACTGTCTTCAGATCTGTGAGGTCACGGCGCCGTCTGAGCGCTTTAATAATTCAAAGGTTCCCTCACCTCCACTGTGATGAGTTTCTTCTCCCAAGGCCTGTTGTCTGGGTCCGGCCACTTCTCCCCGAGGCAGAAGAACAGCGAGCACGCAGGGCAGTCGCCTCCATTTATGAAGCCCAACATCCCTATAGGGATAAAACAAGCGCTCCCGTTATCAGACCAACATGGAAAATGCTACACAATAACAACACGCTGCATGGAAAATCTCCTTTTCCCTCACCACGTATGAAGTCTTTGAACATGTACAGGGGCTGACACTGCAGTTTAGAAACCTCCTGGGGCTGTCCGCTCCGATCGAACTTGGAAAAGCTCCAAAATGCTTTGATTTCACCCCGTCGCCGGCCGTACACCACATGGCCCGACACCCCGACTTCCAAACCGCTGCCCAGCTTGTCCAGGATGCGCTGTGTCAGTTTGGCTTGAGTCTGATCCAGCATGGCTCCAGGACTTGGCAGAAAGACCAGACTCAGACCTGTTTCGTAGTCCACAGCTGAATGGATGGGTTCAGGGCTGATGGGGAGACGAGGTTCATTCATACGACGGAAACGTTAATAGCAGGTCATGTGACTGATAGGGCTCTAATCGAATTGAAGGAATTGTTTCATTTTGGGAAAAGAGGGATCCCATACTCTGTCCAGATATTATAGAAGATACTGGGAAGCCAGACAAGCTGTTTCCAGTCTCTGTGCTGACTGGCTGCAGAGTTTGGTTAAATATTTATTGCACAAACAGGAGAGGAGCTTCAATCATCTCACCTCTCCTCCCAAAATATCTCCCGGTTCCTCTCAGCCAGGGAGAAGATGAACTGAATGTTGGTGAACATTTGTCAGACGGCTCTTGTTTTGATGTTACCTGTAGACCATGCAGAAACCGGCTTCATTCTCCACCACCTGCTCGGTCACCTTCACCCCTCTGTAGCACACTGATATCCTGAACTGGGTCTCTGTGGTTTCACAAAGAGCAGATGATGAAGTGCTTGTTCAGATGTTAAATGTGAACGATGCCCTTAAAAAAATATTTTTTTTTCAATGACATTCTTGGATGGTATTCAGTTGCAATATTTAGGTGAATTCCACATTTGACAACATCTATACATCCTCCGTCAACTTACTGAAATGATCCCCATCTTTGGTCTGGTTCATGGTATACAGGAACTGCTCTGCCAGCTGCCCACCACAGGCCCCTCCTTCAGCTCTCTCCACTGGATGTTCCGGTTGCTCAGGCAACCCAGTTCCACAGAACGCAGCCTTAAACGTTACTGGATACTGCTGTTGCCCAGGCAACGGGAATTCACCAATCACAACCTGATTCTGCAGCTGCTGTTGCTCGGGAACAGGCTCAAAGCCTGTGGTGCCCTCTGTAGAAAAGTTGGAGAGAAGGAAAAACAGAGTGTAGGAAAGTACCTTGGTTACTCTGGGCTGTCTGCAAACACTGCAGCAGTGAGGAGGATGTGATGAGCAGGGCTGGTACAGTATGTCTGTCTACCTGCTCCAGGGCCGATGTGCAGTCCCTGTAGACACTGCTGCAGAATATCCTGGTTGACAGTGGATCCTGGTGGGAAGATTGATACATTTAGGAATCGAATGAAACAGTGACTGCGCATTTCTTATTATCACATTGAACGAATAGTTCTTCAAGATGAATTGCCCTTTAAAGACATGCACATCACGACAGGAGGAAATAAATAGAATGTGTATTACCTAACAATACACATTTGTCTGAATAGTAGAGACCCTCATCGAGGCATGGGATAACCTGGCTCTTTAAAAAAAAGCACAGACAAACATATGAGTGATCATATATGCAGGCACAACTATAGCACAGACACTTAGTCACTTGAGTCACTTACTTCTTGTGTCGGTGGACCACAGTCTGTAGATAACGCAGGGTCATGGTTGTCCTGGGATCCAGGTGAACCTTTAGCTTTGGGAGTGAGAGCACATCTTTCATCATTCATCTTTATCTGAAACACACGAGCTCCATTATTTAAAAAAAAAAAACAACTGCAAGAGGTAGAAACGTGCGTTTGGATTTTGCAAGGGAGAAAGAGAGAGGGACCCATCTTTCTGAATTATTGATATGCGTTTTAATGTCTTGTGCCAGTGAATACATGTCACATAGAGATTCATTTTTTTTGTTTATCCTGACAGGGGATGGCGTCCTTTACATCTTTTGCCTGATGGATCCTCACCTCCTGATGCTGACTCGTCTGGCCAGCGGAACACTTTATGAGGGTTAGGTTTTTCATTCTTCTTGTCGTCTATCGTTATGAAGCCTTTGGCTCGGAGGGCACTGCGGAAGTTCCTCTTCCACACTGAGGGGTCTCCCTGAGCCCGGCCATTGCCGCTCACCTCCGCCCAGGCCTACAGAGAGGAGGGAGGTTAACACATCTGTGTTGCTGCATGCAGGGGCATTAATACAAGAGTCAGGTTCATGTATGTGTGTATGATGACTCGGACAGTATTTTTTTTGCGTTACCTTAAATATGAGGATGTCAGTGTTGGCGGAGTCATGGCGCAGACCATGTTTCCATGGGACGGAGAACTCGTTATGTTCCGCGTTGGTCCACTGGACACCAGGATACTTGCCGCTGTCTATCTGCGTACGCAGCCACGGGATGAGCAGCGGTTTGGAATGAGACATTTCTGCAACAGCAAATAAAACCACAGAGAATTGAATAGTT
Organism: Trinectes maculatus; assembly: GCA_016785345.1. Taxonomy (NCBI): domain Eukaryota; kingdom Metazoa; phylum Chordata; class Actinopteri; order Pleuronectiformes; family Achiridae; genus Trinectes; species Trinectes maculatus. The sequence continues at coordinate 167,080 of JAFBJQ010002481.1, read as the reverse complement.
TAATTGTGAGTACAGTTTAGGGACTGATTTATATCGCTGGGATATTATTGATTAAATCTGAAGCAATGTTTGCTTCATAACTAAATGTTGTAAAAGTATTCCAGAATTCATAATCAGATTATACATAGGTATTCATATTAGGGTTCATATTACAGGACATATACAATTTTTTTAAAACAACGATACATGATCACTAAGTATTTGTATAAATAAAGAAGAATAAATATAGAAAACAAGTTCTTAAATTTGGGATTCGAAATCCTAAATGTTCATTTATAAAAAAGTGAAAAAAAAATATTTTTTAAATTCTGCAGAGACCCTGAGTCTATCAGAATGAGGGGATTACTCCTCATATAAATTCCCAATCCGACTAAACCATCAAGGAGAAAACATGCTAAGTATCCCGGTGTTTGCAGTTCTATTGCAAAACAGAGAAAATCATCTTCTGAGGAAAGAGGAAGCAGGTCATAAAGCCGGAGTTTCACGACTTATAAACAGTGTACTCAAGATTTTACTGATGACTGAATAACTAAATGCAGTGTCCCAGATTAATATTGATTTCAGTGCAGCTGTAGCTGTGTGAAGTAGTCGTTTTATACACATATAACACACGCTGACATGTAGTCAGCGTGTGTTTTTGTAATAGTGTAGTGGCAGTAATAACAAAAGAGCAGGGAGACAGAGACATGTCTGTCACCATTACCGGTTTAAATGGTTAACCTCTGTTTTCATTTGAGCAAAAACAAATCCCAGCGTCAACAACAGTAACAAGTCTCCTACCTGGAATGACGAGGCGCAGGTGAGTGGTGAGTTCAAGTGCAGTCGTTCAGGCCGGCAGTCGCACAAATGCTGCAAAAGTGAAAACTGCACATAAGTGGAGTGGAGTGGAGTCGTTCAGGGGAAACTCCGACACGTCAGTTTCGTTTTCCAGATGTGACGTCAGCCGTTTTTGTTTTTTTTTTATATAGCAGCTGTCCACTAGGCGGAAACAAACGCACACGTTTATGTCACTATACTTACGAGGACCTGTCATTGACGTCTTGTTTTCATGCCTGAAAACAACACTCTGCCTTGAATAAGGATTTGTAATTGATGTAGTTTTTATTAAAATAAATTTAACTAAAATTATGTTTATTATATAGGGTGATAGCTGTGACGTCACAGGTCATACACAAACGGAACAGATTTGAATAAGCTCACACACACACACACACACACACTCTATAAAGTGGCTAAATTCAAAATGACCATAAGCAACACCACTTGTTCTTTGCAGATTTTATTTGTTTCTCAAATACAGGAGAGTTAATGTACAGAAGGACAAAGAATTTCATCAAGAACTGTACAATATTTACACGTCTTTTTTTTCCTTTTTTTATGGAAAATTAGATTGTTTTCAAAATAAGTCATAGTATGCACAAACATCAAAATGATAAAAATGAAATGACTATTTCCTCTTTAAATATTACTTATTTATACTCCTTCTTCCCACATGGGAAACGGATAGTTTACTTCTTTTTTTTCTTTGCACCTGCATGACTGATGATTGAACTGAAAAACAACAATGTAAGATTCAAATAGATTTTTCCATTCCCTTTTTTTTTCTTCTTTTCCTCCTCTTTTTGTTATTTTACACCCACTGTATTTGATACATTATTTCTCTCTCGGCATCTGTTCTTTTGTGTAGAGGGGAAGACGACTCGGCTATGTGGGTTACCGATTGTACGCTGAACCTGTGGAAAACGAAAAGGTATTTAAAATGTTAGGGCAGCAACCCAGCGCTTGTGAGAGTTTAAGTTAAAAACCTCCTCATATAAATAATAAAAATGTGTTTATATATTATCACACAGCTGACTGGTGCTGCCCTTCACAGAGCACAGGATAAGAGGGAGAGCGTTCATTAACACATTTCTTTTTTTTTTTTTAAATCTGAAGACCAGTCCATGTTCGCGTTGCTCACTGCACACTTTACACGCAGTTTAAAAAGCATTCTCACCCTCTTCCACTCTTTTCAAAAGCCAACAGCTGATGTTAGTCTTTTCAAAAAAATAATTTATGTAAAAACTAAGCGGTAATAGTTTCTCTTTGAACTATTGTCTTTATGACACACAGTTAACAAGATGTAAGTGGCTCCTCCGTTGACTTGGCATGACGGCTCCTCCTCCTCCTCTTCGACCTTCCACCTCGCGTCTCTCCCTTTTCAACTACGGTCAATTCCCTCTTGACCCTATAGCGACCCCCGATCCGGAGGGGTCCTCCTCACAAAGTAAGACATTTCTTAAAGTCATTGATCAACAACAAGAAAAAGAACAGAGGCCAGTGTCTGAGGTCACATGAACAGACCCTCTAATGTTCATCAAGGGCCTTGAAAATTCATCCTCAGATATTAGAGATTTGAAGAGGGTCGGGGCTGTACAGTAGGATCCATCTCTTTCCGTTTTAGTATTTTCTTCTTGTTTTTTTTTCCCTCGCGGTTTAATTAATTCTCTATCTCTCGCTTTCTGCAGTTGGCTCAGGCTTTAGTGCTGAGCGTGAGCAGCTCGATGAAGGAGCTGAAGAGGGTGTCCAGCCAGCTCTGGTTGGCCATACACTGCTGCACCACTTCCTCTTGGCCTGGGTCCTCAGCTGCCTGCTCAATGGTGTTGGTCTGAAAAAGTGGCACAGAAACACAGACAACTGTGAAGACTGGAAATGGGGTCTTTACCCAAAAGGAAGGGATGTATGAACTGGAACTGTGCAGTGGATTTATTGCAAAATAATTTAAAACTTGCCTAACACGGCTGAAGCATATTTTGATATGAACTCATCCTTGCTTACCTCTTTCTTGCACTGTAAGAAAGTGTGGTATTTATAGTGATGAAGGGAGTGGTAGAGGCTGTAGATCCGATACGACTCGGCTGACAGTTTAAGGTCCTAAAAGCAAGACATCATTCATATTTAAAGACTTGTCTGACTCTACCACCATCAGCAAAACAAATCTGCTTAAGCTAATATTAAACCAACAGATCTGCATAAGAAAATGTGTGAATATGGAGCAGGTTTAGAAACTTGCAGCTGCTGTCAGAGGGGAATTTCATTTTTTTTTTCTCTCTCTATTACAAAATCTGATCCTGAGTTTTTAACAGAGTTGGTTCATTTCCCCCTTTTTTAAAAACATGGGTTTCGGTGTCCATATTCTGCTCTTTCTGCTGCACGATGCCCAAGTGCTTTAATTATCTCACAAAGTTGGTGTATAACGGAAAAAGAGAACTGCTGAGTGCAGCGATATTCTTTTAAACATTAAAAGAATATCACCCATGACTCCCCAGCACTACCTGTGGTTTAGGCAGGGTCTTCTTGACTCTGTTGAGGGTCTTGCGGTTGTAAGCATCTCCGCTTAGCCGCACCCTCACCACTCCTGTGTCCAGGGGGTCTACAATGATCTGGGGGTAAGCATGCAGGACTTCCTGTTGAGGGTGAGGCAGAATAACAATCAACAACAGCCACAGGGAGACATGGGAGATTACTTATACATTTGTTCACTATTTCTCATGATTACTATTTCGAATGTAAAATGTCAGTGATAAAACGTAAAGCTCAGGACACTGAGGACAGATTACCTGGTGCTGAGAGCTCATGCTGACTCTCCTCAGCAACCTCCGCTTCTGTTCGCTGAGGATGCTGTCAATCTTCCTCATCGGTGGGAGGTACAGCTCATCTGTTGGCCCAATCAATGGAAATGAAGTTTCATTAGTGATCATTCATGCAGCCGCCAATTACTTTTGAACAAAGGGCAGATTCGAAACAGCTCTCCCGGACTGTAAATGTAGAATTTCAGGGGTTTTCCTTCAACCCGTCACTTCTTGTTTATCTGGATTTATCACGCCATTTAAAGATTCATCTAAACATGCATATGCAGAACACGCTAACATTTCCCCTGCTGTCCAAAGGTTCTCCAGCTGGATGGCTTCACCTGAGACCTGGCAGCTGCTGCTTGTCAGCAACTGTGATTTCAATTCAAACCGCACACATACTTGAAGCCATTTGGGAAATTACCTACATCAGGCTATTGTATGGTTCTTTGGATACAGACATTGTAGCAGTAGAAAATATCGTCAGGTTAGACATATGTGTGCTGTGTCCAGTTCTCACCATCTGTGTCCTCCAGAGCTTGGATCATGTCAGGGTCCAGAGCTGTGCTCACCAGCATCTCCACGTAGCTCCTGAACATCTCCCTCATGGCACGGTTGTTTACTCCGCCCTTCACTGGCACTGAGTGAGTAATAACCACAGTTTATAACCACCCTGAACTAATCTTCTACAAGAAACATGTGTCACAGAGAACAGCTACTTCCTTATTATGGGTTTAAATGTGATTAAGCTCTGTCCACATTTGAAGCACAAGGATTCAAAATGGCATCTCACTTTCATTCTCACTAGCTGCCTCGTCCGATGAGTCCGAGTCTGATGATGAAGGTACTTCCTTCAGCCACTTCTTCCTCTTCTTGGGCGGTGGCTCAGCCTTCACTTTGGACGGCTTCGACTTAGGCGGCCGCTCAGACTTTTCCTTCTCTTTCCTCTCTACTACTTTCTTCTCCTCCTTTGCTCTTCCTCGTTCAGCTGCCGCTGAACGTTTCTCCAGTTTCTCCTGCGGCTGCCCTCGCTTCTCCTTCTCTCTCTCCCTCTCCTTCTCGTGCTCCCTCTCCCTGGCTTTGGGCACTGCAGCCGGAGACTCCCTCTTCTCCCCCCGTTGCTCAGACTTTTCCTTCTCTTTCCTCTCTACTACTTTCTTCTCCTCCTTTGCTCTTCCTCGTTCAGCTGCCGCTGAACGTTTCTCCAGTTTCTCCTGCGGCTGCCCTCGCTTCTCCTTCTCTCTCTCCCTCTCCTTCTCGTTCTCCCTCTCCCTGGCTTTGGGCACTGCAGCCGGAGACTCCCTCTTCTCCCCCCGTTGTTCCTTTGCTGTTGTTGTGGTTGTTGCTCTTGTTTTCTCCTTTTGTTCGCGCTGGACCGGTGGAGCCACTCTCTCCTCTTTCTCCACTACCCTCGGTGGTGCCTGGGTAGTCGGAGGGGATGCCATTCTGGGAAGGGACTGGCGTCTGTGGCACGTAACGGAATTGTTAAAGATTGACATCACTTTAGTGTTTAGAGTTTCAGGAGACTCATTTCAACCACATGTACTGTATAAGCAAAATAATTCACAACATTACAACAATTCATTCCAAACATGACACAATGAACGTACGCCTGCCCTCCTTATGTTTGTAACCTCATCTCCCAGGCAAATCTCATCTCAATCCAGCAAAGCTTAATTTAAAATAAATTGGATTTTACCTGAGAGCAGGTGTGGCTCTGCGCCAAGGCCTCCGAGAGCAGACTCTGACATAGTCCTTCTTATTGACATTCTCCAAAAACTTGACGTAGATTCGCTGGTATCTCCTTTTGGCATCTCCAAAGTAGCCAAGATACTGAGAAAAAAGGTTCAGCAAATTCATACAAACGACCCTTGAACGGCCTCACTCTCAGTTTGTAAGTGTGAAAAATATGGTATGGAATCTATGTATGCGCATTTATTAAGTATATTTCTGCACATATTACACTACAGATCTTTTAATACACACTATGATGTAACCAGGACTGCGAACAGTGATTACTGAGAGCTTGAAGTAAACTCACGTTGCTTGTGGCACAGAACTGTCTCTGCCCATCTTTAATCTCTGGGCTGAACTTCTGCAGCAGGGCTTTCTGCACCCTCCAGATGGGTGGAGGCTCGCGACCCGTCTGCAGGGCCAGCTGAAGCAAAACACATGACACATAGGTAAATATGTAACGTCTCTAATGAGATAGTGACCCAAATCTAAATAAATGTTGTTTACTAAAAGAAAAACTAGTGACGTTTTCTACGTCTGACACCTACACAATAACATGTATTTATTTTTTTTCTGTCTTTGGCTTCATAAACTACTTCTCTGTTCTTCAGTTCTGTCAAAAACACACACAAAACAAAAGCACACAAATACCTTGAGAGTTCGAATATCTTCCACTCGCACCACAAACTCATCCCTTTCTCTGAAAATGCCCTCTCCGCCACTCTCACTTTCATCCTCCTCACTCTCTCCAACAATGGCGGCATCTTCTTGCTTCTGGGCGAGGTGCAGTGAGGTTATTTTAGGAGGTGGGGGCTCTTCGGGAGAGGCGGGAGACTCCGGAGATGGCATGGGCGACTCCTTCTGAGTTGAAGGCTGGGGAGGAGGAGGAGGAGGTGGAGAAGGAGATGAAGGAGAAGAAGGAGAAGGCGAAGCAGAAGGAGAAGAAGGAGGAGGAGGAAGGGGGGAACTCTGGGGTGGAGGAGTGGCAGGCTGAGGGAGAGAAGCAGGGGGAGGCGGTGGAGATGGGGACGCGGGAGCAACAGGGCTCGGAGGCTGAGAATTCTCCTCTTGTTCCTCTGCTGGAGGTAGGGGTGATGGAAGGGAGAGGGGAGGGAGGGGGGAGTGAGACGGAGAGGAGGATGAGGCAGGAGATGGAGGGGCAGAGGGAGGCTCAGGAGTAGTTGGCACAGGAGGGATCTCTGGGAGCGGTGCTGGAAGGAAAGTGGAGCAGGCTTACGGTGAGGTCACATAGAGATCATTTTGGAGAAAAATTGCAATGAGAATTTAATCATGTCTGTCAACTGAGCTACATAAAATAAAATAAATCACACGTTAAGAAAATGGGACAGAGAGCATCCTTACCGTCCAGCTTCGGGGCACCCAGGGTTTCCAGCTGTGGTTCTCTCTCCTCTGTCATATCATTCTCTTCATCTCCTCCAGTGCTTCTCTCTTCCTCAATATCTTCTTCCTTGTTCTCCTCCATGTCTCCATCCTCTGGCTGGAGAACATCGGGTTCATTGGACTGGGGCTGGGTGTGGGGAGTATGCATGGTGGGCTGCGGGCTAAGCGTGGGGGGCTGCATTGTAGGAGTAAGTGGGGCCTGGGTTGGTTGGGGCTGAGGCTGGGGAGGCGGGGGAGGGAGTGGGGGCTGGATGTTAGAGGTTAGCTGAGGAGTGTCGTACAGAGCAGAAATGGCAGAGGAGATGCTTTTCTGGAGGTCCTGGTTCTTTCCGACCGAGTCCTCCTCATCGGAGGAGAAGGAAGGCAAGGTCTCGAGGTTCCTCTTCAACTCATCTTCCAAGCGCTTGGGGCTGGGGCAGTTGCCCAGGGCCAGACCGCCATTCCCTTCACCATCACCAAATGGAGGTGGCGGGGGTGGAGGAGGAGGTGCAGGAGACAGTGGGCGCAGACCCCCAGATTTACAAGGTGAGGTTTCGCCGTTGTCAGGTTCCATTCCTGGTGAGATATCCAAGCCTGGAGGTCTCTTCCCTGTCTTGAGGAAGTCTAAGAATGAAGCCACAAAGCCTGCCTTGGACTCAGAGTCTTTCTCGTCCCCCTAGAAAAAACACAAGGCACAACTTTAAAGCAATGAACTTGACTTGGATCAATTCAATCAAAGCTGTGATGTATAGTCCCATATCCTTTACCCTTTCCTCCAGCCCCTCGTCGTCCACTCCGTCACCCATCATCTGGCTTTTCTGCTTATTCTTGTCTTGACTTCTGGTACTCTCAGCGCTGCATGGGGGTCCGGGGCTTAGACCAAGTGAGGGAGCAGAGCCCACTGAGCCGTCTGACAAAGCGGGGTCTGTGCCAGACAAAGAGTCCGTCCTCAGCAAGGCATCGGATGAGGACAGGGTACCGATCGGTAATTTGATCTGAAACAAAAGAAAGCAAACAGGAGTAGTTCAGTAACTGTAACCCAGAATGGGAAATACATTTAATAATTTAAGTACTAACATGATAGAACATTTTAAAAGGACAAATGGAGTCATGGGGTCATTTTAAAGTGACTCCATGCTTCGGCTGCCATTCTCTTCTTTCACACGAGCACATTCCTACCAAATTAAGAAAGGGACTTACATATCAACCGCCTCTATTACCTGCGTGTTTGAAGAGGCTACCTGAGGCACCACAGCAATAATAACTGCCATTTATTTTTAGATTTAATAGGATTACATCTGTGCACGAACGCCAATATATTTGAAAATCTCTAAGCCACCGACCTTCAGAGGGGGAATCGGTTCGTGTTGTTGCTGTTGGGGCTGGTGATGGAGCTGTGGTGGTTGCTGCTGATGTAGGTGATGGTGGTGCATCTGATCCTGCTCCTTCCCACTCATTTCAATGTACATATCCTCCCTCCTTCCTCCTCTACCTCGGCTTCCACGACCTCTGCCTCTACCTCGCCCCTCCACGCTGAAACCTCCACCTACTGTTGTTCCACCCATCTCCCCCATCATGCCTCTTGGCGTGTATGGTTCAGGCATTGGGCGGATCCGAGGCCTGCCCCTTGGTCTGGGGGGACCCTCTCTCTTAGGTCTTGTGGGCTTTCGACCCCTCTTCTTGGGTCCATCCTGAGGCAGAAGAGAGTGGGAACCCATAGTCGAGTAGCCGGAGGAGTGGTAAAAGTCAATGTCACCCATTAAAGGGCTGAGGGAACCGCTTCCACCTCCCTTTCTGCAACTGGACACCAAGTCTGGCAACAGGTCTGGGAGCCTCCGGCTGTTCAACCGGATGTCGGCTGGCTGGTCAGCTTTATCCTCGTCATCTTCAAACTCGTACTCTTGCGCATAACTTTTCTTAGGGAGTGTGTTTGGGTCCCGGCGTTCCTTTAACAGGTGAAAAGAGCTGGATTTGAGGAGCTTCTTAGGACGAGATGAACAGAAAATAGGAGACTGGAGGCCTCCAGATCCAGCTCCTGCATTAGGTCCTCCCGGCCCAGAGGCCATTTTACCTCCAGAGTTGTTAGGACCAGCAGTATTAGAGCCCATACCCATAGCTGGGGCCTGGGACTGTATCAGTCCAAGCTGTTCGGTGTTGACAGTGGAAGGGAGCTCATGGGTTTTAAGGGAGTCTAGATCCAGAGTCATGGTGTTGTTGCTGGGTTCTTCCAATCCATGACAGTATGGTTCATAACCTGGATCTCCACCATGGTGACCCATTAGGTCATAGCTTGTGCCGGCACTTCCCCCTGCTCCGCCTGCACTCTGACCGGCTTTCATGGAATCCATTCCCTCCTGCCCAGGGTGGCTTTCATTCATTTCCCCTTGGCCTGGTCCTGCACCTCCAGCGCAGCTTGACTTGTAGTCCTCTGCACAAAACATGTCTTCCATTCCCGGGAAAAAGGAGCGGTCCTCATCCTGAAGGAGGGAATCTGGGAAGCAGATAGATGTGAGAGGTACAAAGCGGTTACTTTGTTGGTTCTGGTCTGCTTTCTCCACTGGGCTTACTGTGTCAAACTGGTGCTGCTCTGAGCGTTGCTGGTCCAGCTGGCTCTGCTGAGGAGTGAGCTGGGATGAGAGTGGCTGCTGAGGGTCAGGCTGAGGCTGGGAGTGGGCGGAGGCAGACGGTGGAGGTATGTGGTGAGGGAGTGGGGGCTGCTGCTGAGGGTGTGGTTGGGAGTGAGGGTGGTGAGAATGGGCTTGTTGATGTTGAGAGCTGGGATGCTGCTGTTGCTGCTGATGCGGGTGGTGCTGTGAGAGGGGGTGCATGTGAGATGGGGTGGACAAGCTGATATCGGGCTCAGAAAGGAAGGAGTGGAGTTCAGAGGCTGGGTGTTGCTGTGAGTGATGGGTCTGCTGTGGCTGATGGTGGGAGGGGTGCTGCTCTTGCTGCTGTCTGTGGCGATCGCTGCTACCTCCACTCCGTCCTCCGCTGCCTGCTCCACCACGTCTGTCCTCAGCCACAGCTACGTCATTGCCGGATGTCTGAGAAAGGGAGCGCTCCAGCATGTCTAAGGAGGAGACCACTGTGCTTTGTTTTACCTGGCTCTGTTCGTGCTGATGAGGTGGGGGCCCGTGATTGTAGTGAGCCGCTGCCACTTCCAAAGCCTGTGACTGAAGCTGAAGCTGGAGCTGGGTGGTTTGGGACTGAGACTGGGCCTGATGTTTACTTGTGCCAAGTCTTCCACCAGCACCTTCCATTACGGCTTGCTGCTGGCTAATAGAGTGCTGCTGTTGCTGGGCATGAGAGTCCATTTTATGGTGCTGTTGATGTGAGTGAGAATCTATTTTGTGGTGCTGCTGATGCTGATGGGAGTCCATCTTCTGATGCTGTTGATGCTGAGGGTGGGAGTCCATCTTTGGGTGTTGATGTGGTTGGTGGGAGTCCATTTTGTGATGCTGTTGGTGTTGCCTGTGAGAGTCCATTTTGTGGTGCTGCTGATGCGGCTCCAGTTTGTTGCGCGTGGTGTGGGAAAGCACTGACTGGAGCAGGTGTGGTGGCTGACGGGATTGGTCGGTGGGAGAGTCCATGAGGGAGGCAGCTTGAGACTGGGAGTGGCGCTGCTGGACTTCCGGTGTCTTCCGAGGATACGGGATATCAGCACCTTCCTGTGGCTTCTTCTGAAGATCCATTTGCGAATGGGGTGGTATCTGTGAGTGAGAGGACACGTGCTGATTATGTGAGGAGTGTTGGGGGGCAAGGGAGTGTTGGGTGTATGGATCACCCCGCCCATAGTGCACCACCGAGCCTAGGTTGTCATGGTGATGGAGGTGGGAGTGCACTTGTTCAGCACTTCCTCTCCCTCCACTGCTCCTGCTGCTTCCAACAGACCTCTCATTCCGTTGCTGCTGCTGTTGCTGTTGATGATGATGTTGCTGATGTTGTTTCTTCAGCGACATCTCCAGCTGGTTGTCCAGCCCGGAGATGGATGCTCCAGACCCTGCATTTCCTACTCCTGCCGTGGATGTGGCACTGTGAGTACGTATGACACTCTGGGGGTGATACCTCTCCTCAGAGCTCTTACCCATGTCATAACTCAGCCCTTTGCCTGAGTCAGTGGTTGGGGGCACTGACCCCGGCGGAGGCTGTGCTTGTTGGGATGACTGGGGTGGTTGCTGAGGATGGTGATGAGTAGTCTGGGGAGCAGGACTCGCTTGGGCTTGAAGCAAGTGCTGAATTAAGAACTCATCATCATCATCTACTTCATCCTGGGACCTCTGAGAGCCCACCCCTAGCATGGAGGTGTCTGCCTTTGTTTTGGAAGAGGTTGAATGGTAGGGCTGAGGTTGGGAGCTGGGACCTCTGGTGTCAGGATAGCCCTGTGGGGACGCGAGAAAGGTGGGGGAGAGAACTGAAGATATGTATTTATTTGAGCTGGCCCCTCCTGGTGATTGTGTAGGGCAGGTGGGCACTGGGGAGTGCAACCCTGGACGTATGATGCCTGAGTTGCCTGATGGAGAGGGGCTAGAGTCTGGAATATGATAAGACCCTCCACCACTACCTCCTCCGCCTCTTTCATTTGTCATACTATTTCCTGCTCCTCCTCCTGAGCCAGAGTTTCCACTTCCTGTGCCGCCGCTATTTCCTCCCCCAGACGCTCCACTGCCCGATGAACCACTTCTTAAAAGGGCAGGGGAGTGACCTGGGGCTCCGTAACCTAGTGATGGGCTTCCAGCTCCACCCAGAGAAGATGGAAGCGATCCATAAGCAGAGTCAGCTCCATACAAATCTGTTGAGTATGACTGGCTTCGACCGCCTAAACTTCCATATCCTTTCCCAGCAGCACCTGAGCTCAGGTCTTGGGCTTGTGGTGAACTGAAGCCTCCATAAGACTGGGTCAAGTGTGAAGTAGGGGGCTGATTAGGGGAATATGACTGTGTTTGTTGTTGGGGTGGAGTCTGACCAGTAAGAGCAGAGGTGGGGGTTTTCACTGGAGGCACAGGAGACCCGTAGCCTGAGAGGCAGGATTTGGGGAGAGACTGCGGTGCTGAGGTGGAGGTGGCAGGGGGCTGCTGCTGTGGGGCAGGGGGAGGGGGGGCTGGCTGAGTGGGAGGCTGCTGCCTTGAAGGGGCTGCACTGGAGCTGGAGGTAGGGATGGAGTTGGACGGATGAGCGCCAGAAGTGGCAGAAGAGGAGGAAGAGGAAGAGGACGTGGAGGAAGCGGAAGGGGGCGTGTGGGGAGTTCTTGAAGATGAAGCTGAACTGGCAGAAGAATAGCCGCTGCTGGAGCTGCTTTTGGAACCTTTCCCAGCTGAGGATGACGAGGAGGAGGAAGAGGATGAGGAATAAGGAGGCTGGATGATTGGACGATACTGTTCGGTGCGAGAGCTGGGCTTGTGGTCAGATGAGGGGCTCTGGTCGCCTAGTGGGCTGCAAGAGAGGCCAGCGTGTCTGTGATGGGTTGCTATCTGCTGGTACCCTGCCCCTCCACAGCTGAGGTAGTGCTGAAGGGAGTGGGCAGCAGAAGACGAGAGCTGTGACTGGGCTGGCGTGGGGCGCTGGTAATGCTTGATAACACTGTCTTGGCGGGGCACAGCCCGTTCCTGAGCCGAATTAGACTGGGACTGGGACTGAGCCTGGGGCTGGGCTGAGGAAAAGACTGATGCGTTATACAGCTGGGAGGACTGGTCCTGAAGCTGTGAAGAGAGCAAGTTGAACTGGTGGGACTGCAGGTGCCTGGCAGACGACGCCTGGGCTGACGTGGCTCCCGTGGGATCCTGGCTGCCCCTATAGGCAGCTGCAGCAGCACCCTGCGAGGACAGGAGTCTGTCAAAACCCAGGCTAGACTGGGAGGGAGCCTTAATGTGCAATAGGGGATCATGTGGGGAGAGTAGGCCATTAGACGTGGGACTAAACGTGGGTGTGTCCTGGAGGGAAAGGGAGGCAGCAGGGAAAGAACGGCTGGAGAAGGATGCTGGATGCTGATAGGCTGAAAGAGCTGAGGAGGAGGGGAAGGAGCCAGAGCCAGGAAGGGCTCCAGAGATGAATAGTTCAGGAGGAGCAGGCGTGTGCATTGCTGAAAAGGGGAGACATATTTTAATATTACTCAGTGTCATTCCAGTTATCATCTTAATTATTAAATCAATGTTTATTTCTAAGTAAGTCTGTCAACAAGAACAAAGAAAATACTTAAACGTTGTGTCTGTATATAGTATATTTGTGTGTGTGTATATACAGTATATATACAAACAGACTTCCATAGAATAGTGAATAATAATGTAGCCACGACTGAGAGGTTATATAAATGTCATGTTGACTGTGAAGCCTGTTTGAATGTCAACACAAGAGGGAAGATCTCTCTCAGCCCCACCTGTCTGCCAGGATGGTGTACGGAACTGGGAAAGGAGGGAGGAGGCAGAGGGCGGAGGCTGGGGACCCCGGGACTCCAGGGCCGAAATCAGATTCATAACCGAGGCATCAGGAGCAGAGGGGCTGGCATGGTGCAGGCCAGTGTCAAAGAGCCCCGACAGACCTGCAGAAGGTTAAGACAGAAAGGTGTAAATAGATTAAGAATGTAAATATTGACTGCTAGCTGTACAGATTCAGGTGAAATCTAAGATACAGATCAAATCAGTACATTTTATTGGGTCTAAATTATGTAAACAGCAAATCTGCTTTCACACTTCCAAAAGGATCTAGATCAAAATGTCAGTAGCTCCTAATGTAACTAGGAGAACATCAACTTCTGTTAATAAAAGCAACCCTTAAAATATCAGCACAAATGAATGGGAATGGATACTATGACTAAAGGATTTTTCCTGAGATGGGGCTGTAACACATAGAGCTTAAACTCCATTGAATTATAATGTGATCATCTATTATAGGAAGCCTGCATGGAAAGACATAGTAATTCATTGCTGGGGCCCCTCACAGTGGTGACATGGAAGGTATGACATTTATCTCACCCAAACTCCGTCCAGCTGCTCCCCAAGCTCCGCCTTGGCCAGAGCTCCCTGGGTGGTGATTGGTGGCATAGCCCTGCAGAGGGTGTGGGGTGGCGTAGGCTTGTCGGTGGAGGAGCTCAGAGTCAGGGTGGGATGATCTGGAACTCCCATATACAAGACTGGGGGAGAAGGAGATTGGGGTGTCTTAAATGTCATCAATTTCAGCATACATTTACTTAAAACTAATCTATTCTCAAATTTCACACTTGATAAAAAGGACTGTCTGTGAGTGGCTCGCTAAATAAATAAAATAATATTAATAAGTAGACGTAATTACATGGCTTTTCATTTGTTTATTATCAATCTGTAACAGTAACCCTAAATTGAAATCCCAAATCACTAATGACTCTCATTTAGACCTTAAGTTTAAAAAATGTAAAGAAAAATGTATCAATTTCTAATAAAATACCAGACACATGATTCTAAACTTTGTCATGATGCCAAACTGTACTACAAATTATGCAAATCTGTCAAACCAGGAATTCAAGTGCTATGCAAAAATATATGGTTACTTTATTTGCAATTATAATGGTCTTTACACATAACCCTTCCATAACCCTTACACACCTGAAGATTCAATTTACATAAGCTTCTTAATTCAACGTTTTGGATTAACCCGTGGTTCAACTTTGCTTGCTAAATAAACACATGAAATGCGTGGATGGTTGGAAGATTAGCATGCTAGCATTTGTGTTGCTGATTGCACCGCCTAGCAGCCGTGCACAGCAGCTATGGGAGAAATGCAGAGACCAGGCCTAATATTACAAGGCCAGTGATTTACGTTTACGCAAACATTGATGGGAATTACACAGATTAGGGCCAATAGAAAAACACTGTTTCCTCAGTTTGTAACAAAGACAAACGACTCCCTTATCTGCAGACACTGATTATGTTGGTGTGGCTAACAACTGCATGCAGCCAGACGACGCAAACGAATGCTAAGTTGCATGCAAACACCAGCAAGTACCCAGGTCTTTATTAGCCAAACAGGGTCACAGACAGAAACACGATGTCTTCCATATACGATCAAACAGCGATACGAGGGTTCAAATATCGCATATGTGCAGCTGGAAAAAAAACAGACAATGCTTGAATGCACAGGCCTCGGTGACTTCCATGCAACATGACGCTAGCTCGCAGGCTAACATAAAGCTAAGAGGCTGTCTCACACAGTCTCCACCGTTTCCATCATTATCACCATCTTATGAATTCACTCTGGTTGTATTATCATCATTTATTAATTAAAGACACCCGGCGGATTGTATGTTTGATGCAGAGGGGATGTGGTAAATTATGCAAATGAATGCAAACCCTCCAAAAAAAACACCAGTAATTATCTAGATCACGATTGGTACAAAACGCATTGTGGATGATCAGGGAGTGTGGCAGCAGCACCACATTAGGATATGGATTTCCTGTTTTCTTTACATTGTCACGTTATTGATGTGAATCTTGCCGGTTAATGTGCATCAGTCCCTCATGTTGATGTCTGTCAGGGGGGCAGTTGTGATGGGGCTTGCTGCGTCTGCACTCTTCGCAGCCCCTATCAATCCACTGAATTTATCTATCAGGGTCTGTATCCAGGCCTGCACACGGGGAACAATAATTCCTATGGATGCTCCAGACATACACCCCCCTCCCCCTCCCTCCCTTCGTCCTCCCTCCTCCTCCTCCTCCTCCTCCTCCACCCTGCCAGGTCTACCTAAAACCCACGTCTGTCAATCACACTCAATTCATATCCCCAACCTTTCCTTTCTCCACCCCGCCCACCCCCACGACACGCACACCGCTCCATTCCTGTTTATAATGCTATTACTATGCAACTGTTTGGATGACAATGCACTACACATAATGGTGAGCCGCGACACTATTAACGATGCCAGCGGCGATAATTTGTTTACATGGGGTCACACACCGTGCCCTGCGAAGTGCCACTGATGCATATGCACATTGTCTGGATCAATGCATACCTTGCTTTTGCCGATCTCTCGTAACTCCATCCTGCTCCTGCGCCCAAATCACCAAATCCTGTTCCCGGGTAATTTCTATCCATTTATGTCTCGTACGGCGTTTGCGATGAGGACGAAAGCAACGAGAACGTCGCAGAGCAGATTACGGAAAAAAATCCAGTATTCCCCGTTTTCTCGGTTTCAGGCTATTTTTCCCGGTTTCATAAGCAAGTCCTCAGGAGTGGAAAACAGCATATTGAAAGAGAAATGGAGGGGAGGAGGAGAAAGCTGGATGAAAAAAAAGAGGGGGGTCTACGGGGTTATAATCCAACCACCTCCAAAAAAAGACAGTCTTTCTCCTTTTCCTACGCCTTTCACGTTTATCATTTCCCCGAATGGAGATTTAGTCCAAAATCGGTCGCGGTCATGATGGAGATGCGGCGGATTTGGCCGGTGATGGACGAATTGCTGATAAACATTTGATTTGAATGCGTCCTTTTTCACCGTCTCTCCTCCCCTTTCTTTAGGCTAGTTTCGGCTACGCTGCTAACGCTATAAAGGAATCGCGGTCGACAGGCCACGTTGGTAGCAACCATTCCCCACAGACGAGCGAAGAAATCCCCAATTTCTTAAATCGTTCCCCTTTTTTTCTCTCTCTCTCCCCCCTTTACATGCAAATCGTTCCCACCCCCCTCGCTGGAGCGGAGCCGTGTGCTAGCAGCAGATGCTAGCTGTCAGTAACGACGCATCAAAATAAAACAGCGCTGCTTTTCTTCCCTCAAACTGCTCCCTGTGTTTCTGCTCTCTCTGGCCACTCGACTTAAAGCTAACGCGAGTTGGACCGATGAAAACAAAGAATGCAAAAAATAAAGAAAAAATTAAAAAAAAAAAAACATAAAACCCGAACGAGGAAGTGTAAAGAAACGAGGCCGCGCGTTTTAATATTTTTTACTCATTTTCCTCCGGAGACGCCATTTTTGAAGGCGGCTGGCCGCTGTCCGTCCTCCCTCTCCCCCTCTCTGTCTCACCGCGGAGACTCATTCAGTGTCTGCGGTGACCTCCATTCACCGGCCCGCAGCCTGCCTGCCTGCCATGCGTGCTTTTCCACATTTTCACCTTATTGTGAGGCGGATTATCACGTTAGACAACATTTAACGCGAAGGGGGTGTAGGGGTATAAAAAAAAAATAGTCCGCCGTTTGTTACAGACGCTGCGAAGGGCCGAGATGCGTTCGAGTGCACAGTATTTTCAGTAATAAGCAGGTTTATATAGTCACTCTACTGATTCACACACACAAATGAAGATAGTAACATTATCTGCCTCCATTCAGATGCTTCATCAATGAAATAAGAAGCAATACGTGACTGTAATCAATAAGAGATATTTTCTTCCATATACAGTATATACATATATATCCCAAAAATGCTTGAATATACCAAGTATTTTTTTAGGCTTATCTTTATTAAATAAAAAAATCTTCTAGACCTCATATACGTTAAATTAGTTCTCCAGTAGATGGCGGTCTGATTTTTATGGTTATGATAAAGGAGGAGGGATCGTCAGGGCTGAGACTGGGGGATGCTGTGTTCTTGTGTATATATATATATATATATATATATATATATACACCCCCTATATTTTGACACCATAGCTCTAAACTGGGTTTTTCAATTCATCACATTGCGCCACGTCTCTTTTCACATCACGACGAAAAAGAAATTAAATATTCTAAGTGGCACTGACTCATTTGTGTTGTCTAATATAGGCTACATGTGATGCCTTTTGTGTACAGGTAATATATAAGGCACACACTGAAGAGGCAAGAAATGTGTCCAGAAATTCATCATTGTGTACATACCACAGTGTTTGTTGCCCTCTAGTGTTGGACTTGAAGCACCACTCTCTACAAGCACCACCCACTACAGTAGCAGCATTTGAATTTTGTGCAACTGATATTAATATATTTATTATCAATGGATTTTAAGGTCACATTTATATATATATATATATATTCATTCCAGGATATTAGTTGCATCCTTTCTAACAGCTAACTCAAGGTTTTATTGGTTAAACAAATGCCAGGACTCTCAGCTCAGGCTCTTAAGCCAACAAAACGGAATAAAACAAATTCAAGCTCCTCTGCCTCTTTTCAGGAAAAAGCCCTTTGCCAGCCCCCCTGTAGTGAGTGTTTTAGATGCATTATGTGGCTTTTGTAATGCGTAATGCTGACTCTAAGAGTCATTCATCTGCATATTCATTAAAAGGACAGGAAAACAAAAGACAACAGTGAAGGAATTCTAAGAATACTTTAATTATGTAGTTTGATGAACATAGGTGGCACAGAATGTTAAACACAAAACCCAAGAAATTGTCATTTTCCAATCAGAACTGCACTCTTGTGTAAATGCTCTTTATATATTGCTTCCTCCCTCCCTCCCTGCCTGCCTGGACTGTGTGCCTCTCCATAACCAGTCTGTATCATAACAAACATACTTGACTGCAGCTCGTGCAGCAACACACCTCCACAAACCCACGCTGCTCTCTGTCCAAAATGCCCGATTCTAACGAGGCTGTGCCAGCATCCTGCCAGGTTATCAAGGAGGACGTTGACAAATGGTGAGTCCTGACATGAACGTTGCACATTGATAGAAGTAAAACTTGTTATTACAAATAAACATATTGTCAAAAAAAATATGACAGGATTTTATTTGCCTGCACAGTGTCTTTGTGTGTTTGGTGCTTTGTGCCATAAAGGACTATTCCCTAACTGTGTTTGTGTAATGGTCACTTTCCATTACATTACAGAGTACAGACATTTACAGAGGAGCATTGCACGCACGTGAATGTTGTGAAGAACACAAATAGAACTGCAGTTTAAAATAGGCTTTTACACGTATGACCTATTGCTGAGGAATAGAACATGCCAGGCTGTTGGTTCATGTTACGTGCTCATAAGAAGTGACATTTGGCGTGTGTCCACGTGCAGTGGTGATTAGTGTAAGCAGAGGTACAGATTACTCACTGCAGATAAGAGCAGCTGTGGAGATGGGAATTGAAACACACTGTCATCAGGCTACACTGTAATAATCCCTTTGATGCACATACTGGCTGAATTCAGAGCTTTATTTATGAGGAATAGGTTGTAGAACTTTTCCATATTTACATTATACAATATGCAGTATAGTCATAACTGAAGCCCTGTTTATATGCCAAAGAGGATGAGCGTGCTCACACTGCTCTATAAATCTGGCTTTGTGTTTCAGTGTCAGAGAGAAGGGAGCGGAGGACTGTAAAGATCTGATAGATGCCTTCCAGGCCTGTATAACAACCCTATCTGAAGGATCATGACACAAAAGGAAGCACATCTGTATAAAGTGTAAGTTCACAAGAATGACAACAAACTTTGTCATTGTATGAAGACAATCTGATCTGTGAGGGCAGTGGAGCTGATTAGGCAGCAAACACAAACTTCTGTGGCACATTCAATTATCTAATTTTGCCAACCCCCACATGGCTCTTATCTGTATTTTTTATTTTTTTTTACATAGAAACCATATTTGTTGTATTGTGAATATACAGTTGGTGCGCATTATCTTGTCTTGAATCATACTGTATTTGTGTGATTTGAACATTTTGTACCAACCATTGCTGCCAGTTAATTTTTTCCATCACTGATTTTTTTTAATTACAGATTCTTTCACTGTGTCGGCACGACCTTCCTCTCTTATTGCATCATGTGAAAAGATGTGTGGGTGTGAAGATAGTGAAGTTCAAATACTATATGCTTTGTGAACATGAAATTTACTTCTCTCTCTCCTACTGCTCTGCTGTAAGACAAATGATCAGTGCATTTTTGTGCACAAAAACACAAAATAAAATATTACAACACACACATATGCATTTTATTGTTATTGAAACAGCAATTTCTGTTACATTCTTGATTTATGAAGATGCACAGGTTGTTGGAGGATCACTCCCTGCCGAACGCATGCAGGCTTCCTCTGGAGAAGTCTGCTTTTAATGGAATTAAGACGATCTTGTTAATCTCTTCTTAATCCCCACATTAGTACCTGCCCTGAGCAGTCTTATGTCAGTTTTCCAGTCTGAGCTCTGCTGATGAATGTGGCCATGCACAAAGATTAGACTGAACAGCACCTGAAAAGAGGTTTTTCTGCAGTCACCTGTTCTCAGTATAGATGAGAGGGAATAATGGAGGAATATGCTCCTGTGTTTCGGGCGTGCAGACTGATTCTGGTGCTGCCAGCTGGAAGGAGAGACTCAGGAGCACGTTGTGGGAAGCCAGAATTCACAGGAGGACGTGTGGTTAGCTGGTAGATACCTCACTCCGCCCTCAAAACCTACAACTGCCGACTGAGGAGTTTTGTCCTACTTCTTATTTCCCCCCGCCATTTTTGTTAGGCACACATGTACACTACAATCTTTTGTTTAAAACCAAAGATTGTAGAATTTCTCCTTTATTTTATTTTTACAAATCTTTCTGGCTGCCTGCAAATCAGCCAATCTAGAGGCACAGATGACAATGGGCTTTGGGGGATTATCCACCCACACACATTTCAAATTGAGATTTTTCGAGGCACTTTTCGCATGATTCATTCAAATGTCCAGCTTACTTTTTTGTAGCAAACCTGTCGTCTGTGTTATTCATTTTAAATATCAGAATCCTAAAACATACATTAAATATATGTTAATCGTGTCAAGTATAATGCATTTTAATAGATTAAACGTTTTGATACTGTAAAAATTACAATCATATAAATTCTATAACACTTTTTTTGAAGTTCATACTTCTGTTCTCAGCATTATTATGTGAATGTTTGTGTAGAAGAAGAAATAAGCACCTAATGCATTCAGTATCATGCATTGCTCCATTATCATAAATAACCGAACCAACCTTACTGTATCGTCTTAAAATGTATTTGGGTAAAAGTACTCTCAGCCATTTGTAACGGAGTATAATTGAGGGGCTGCATGCCATTAAGCTGAGTGCGGTGCACGTGCTGTTATGGCTGATGTGGGATCAGTGGAAACAGCGCGTGACGGCAGTCTGCGTCCCGGCCGCTGTCCTCTGACCGAGGTGTCCGCTGCAGCTCCGTGTTTCCGCTGCTGAGCTGGATGCAGCAGAGAGGAGAAGCAGCAGCAGCAGGAGGAGGAGGAGGAGGAGGAGGAGGAGAGGATGGAGAGGGACCCGGATGCTGATGCGAGTGAGACGAAGGAAGGAAGAGGGGAGAGAAAAGGCCTGGACTCTGGACCCGGAGCCACACTCAGGAGTCAGGAGGGGGGATAAAGCTCTGGTCTGCGGCCCCCTGTGGATCATTTTGTGCCTGTGTATCCGCCGGAGAGGGAGGACACGCCAGAGGGGAGAGACACAGAGAGAGAGAGAGGGGGAGAGAGAGAGAGAGAGAGAGAGGAGAAGATGCTGTGATCCGCTGTACTCGCAGGGATGTAGAGAGGGGGAGACGGGGGGAGAGGCAGGGAGGGGGAGGACTACGCCAAGCTGAAGATGGTTGTTTTGGCAGGAATACACGTTTCACCTCGATATATTGCGGGAGCGCGGCGGGCGGCCGATGAATCTGACCGTGTGGCGACGCCTGGGAACTTCGGGAGGTGTCGGTTGTTTTGACAGGCGGCGAGAGAGACGCGGCCGCTGGTCGAGGCGTCGAGGCTAACTCCCGCTAGCCCCGCTGCTGTGTGGGAGAGCGCCGAGGCTAAAATAGCATGTTGTTGCACCTGTAAAATAGGCCCGACGGAGAGAACTACAGTGATGCGACCCCCCCTTTTGCTAACGTCGACCACAAAATGACTAAAAACAAACAAGGCTAAATAACCTTTAACGTTACTCTGCAATGATTTTCTTCTTCAGCGTCACATACAGTTGACGCTATACACGCAAGAAGGCGCAAGTTGTACTAATAAGCTAATGTACAGTGAGTGAAACCCGTTAGTTGACCTAGCTTGACATGTTTATCTTTAGGGTAGTGGTTGGTATCTAACGCCTAAATCAACCTGCTAACTCGCTGCCATCTCACTTTCCTCTGCTTTAGTCGTATGTCAATGTTGTGCGTGTTTACCGTGCTTCAGAACACAAAGGCAAAGATATTTATCTCATGTTTATTAGCCGGCTTGTCATGATTTATCATGCAGATGTTGTAAATCATCACTCTCATGTCCGCTGGAATAAGAAGTGGACGCTTTTTCAAGTTTGAGCGCCACCTTGTATCGCACAGTAACTCCTGTACAATATCAAATAACTGCAATAATAAAAGTAATAATTATTAGACTCCAGTAAGAGCAGTATGAGTAAGGAACTGTCTCTTAGTCAGTCAGCTCAATATGTTGGGCCCTATCGACTGGAAAAAACACTGGGGAAGGGGCAGACAGGTGGGTACGCTAATTGAGTAACTTTTTTGAAAAGTGATAATGGGATATGTTGATATATATATATATATGTGGAATAATATATGTGTAGAATTAAATACATGACGCTGTACTGTCCTTCTGTCCTTCAGGACTGGTCAAGCTCGGGGTCCATTGTATTACGGGTCAGAAGGTAGCGATCAAAATAGTCAACCGAGAGAAGCTGTCTGAGTCGGTATTGATGAAGGTACAGTATGAGACTGTAGCTGTGACTCACAGTAATGTGCTGGTTTTACAAATATAAAGATGTGTTGTGCTGTACACAGACTCCTGCTTTAACCTGTGTTTAACCTGTGTGTTGTTTAACCTCAGCTCTGCTGCTTTAAAACTGACACCGACCGGCCCTTGTGCTCCGCTTCAGTGTCTTCACCTCTTTCCTTCGCTCTTTTTCTTCATATCTCTTCTCTCCAACCAGGTTGAGAGGGAGATTGCCATTCTGAAACTGATTGAGCATCCGCATGTGTTGAAGCTGCATGACGTTTACGAGAATAACAAATATCTGTGAGTTCCATCTGGGTTCAAATGAGACTCACAACTGGGGTCGCTGCAGTTTGCCTGCTTTTTGTGTGGGATGGGTATAAATATTACTCTAACAACTACATTAATCTTCTTTCATGACTGTTATTATCGCTCTATTGGCACCTTAGACAATCATTCCAAAATGGGTTTGGTTTATCTTGAGGAAAATACATCCAGAAATGTTTTAATGCTGTCAACACAGCTGCTGGAGCAGACAGAGGAAGCGGTCTGACAACGAGTACTTTAGAAGAGATGAATTACAATCGCAGTATTGGGATCCTAGAGTCTGTAAAAGTTTGAAGCGCTTTTCTTTTTCTTTAGAGTTATTAATTCCTTCTCCTGAGTTTTAAATCACAGTGCTGTCCCTGTACGTTGACAGGTACCTGGTGTTGGAGCATGTGTCAGGAGGAGAGCTTTTCGACTACCTGGTGAAAAAAGGCCGACTGACTCCGAAAGAGGCCAGGAAGTTCTTCAGGCAGATCATTTCTGCTTTGGACTTCTGCCACAGTCATTCAATCTGGTCCGTTTTAACACGGTTGTTCTTAAATTGTAGTCTGGCTCATGTTACAGACTGATGGTTCTTATTTGGAGGTCTAAAAAAAGATATAATAATTTTGCTTCACTGTCGTTCACTCTTCTCTTTAAGAGATAAAGAAGTATGAAATGAAATCAGTGGGGAAAACCTGTGATGCTGTAGCACGAGCCAGTATCAAAGCCACTCTCTCAAACCAGTGCAGTCGCGCTTTATCTGAGAGTAATCGTCCATGTGGTTTTGTTGTGCAGTCACAGAGACCTGAAACCAGAGAACTTGCTCCTGGATGAGAAGAACAACATCCGTATAGCTGACTTTGGCATGGCCTCCCTGCAGGTGGGAGACAGCCTGTTAGAGACCAGCTGTGGGTAAGCACTCACTGGGAGTGTGTTTCTCTGTGGCTTTGAGGTCACACTTTGGTTTAAAACCATTGTTATGATGCCATTTTTAAGAAATGTTTTTTAGGACTTGATTTTAGAATTAGAATTACAGGCTTTGGGTCGAGGATTAGGAGATGCACAATGTGTCCTATAGACTTGTGCAAATTATATAATGTGCTCTTAATGAATCATGTACTTATTGCCACTCAAACTAAAGACGACATATCATACAGAGCTCATACCATACAGATACACATTACTTATTTATTTTCTTTGACATTTACAACCAGGTCTGTTCATTCTTCCAGATTTGTAAGCATGGTACTGTTTCTCTCTGTCTTTTCAGATCACCACATTATGCGTGCCCTGAAGTCATACGGGTAAGAGTCTTCTGAGATCATAGTGTTTTGGACTGAAATGAACTGCATGGATTGAAATGAATGAAATGTATTACCTTGCTTCTTTTAGTGGTGTTTCTTTTCAAAGACTTACTTTATATAAACTGGGATTTGTTTTAAATCAGCTACAATGATCCCAATGAATGTAAATGATTTAATGTACTTTTTTTGTTTTAATATTATGTGACTTCATGGAGATTGTATGATTGGCAGGGGGAGAAATATGATGGGCGAAGGGCAGATGTGTGGAGCTGTGGGGTCATCCTCTTTGCTCTACTGGTGGTAAGTCTGTTACTTACAATACAGTTCCGACCTACTTTTCTAAGTACCGGTACTCCCTTTTATTTTACCAGTTTTTTCGCAGTTTCCTTTTTTTCCCCAGCTAATTTAGTCTCATCTGTTTACTGATCCTTTCTCCTACTTTCCTCACTCTCTCTTTTTCCTACAGGGTGCCCTGCCTTTTGACCATGACAATTTACGTCAGCTCCTAGAGAAGGTAAAAAGTGGGGTTTTCCACATGCCCCACTTCATCCCCCCGGACTGCCAGTCTCTGCTCAAGGGCATGATTGAGGTCAACCCTGAAAAGAGGCTCACGGTATGAGAATGTGTTATGTTATACTGTATGCCAAACCTCTGGAAATTAATACTAGTCTCACGCAGACTTTGTCTGGAGTTTCTTGAGTCAGATTTACACAGTGTTACATTGAATATACTGAGTGTGCTCAGAGGAGCCTCACTACACGTGTCTTTGCACTTTGTTGCTAAATCTCCCCGCTAGCATTTAAGTTATTGTCATTAACACAGTTGCATTCAGATCGGGTGATTTCATCATCAGTGTGTTTAAGGTGCATTTGTTAAGTATTTCTGTAACATCAGAATCAGATAGATGTCTGTTAATGGGGACAGTGTCAACAACACAGATAACACCCATAGTCATGGTGCACAATTTTCTGTTACATACTTGTGAAGTAATGTGATTTTTAATGTGATGACTTTTGCGCTTGTAAAAATCTGGAGAGAACTGTTTACACTGCATAGCTTTCTGTGACCATCTGGCTCTTTTCAAGCTGTAGAAGTTAATGGCCCCATCTGCCCTGTCACCCTTTACAGCTAGAGACCATCCAGAAACACCCCTGGTACCAGTGAGTATACATTCATCATTACATTCTTAACTGTTTAATAAAATGGTAATTTAGTCACTAACATGGCATCATATTTATTCATATAAATCATATCTCTGTAAGTCATTGTGTTTCATCATTTGTTATGTGCACACGTATGGCTCCCAGGGGTGGACGTAATGAGCCATGTCCCGAGCAGCCTCCTCCCAGGCGAGTGTGTGTGAGGCGAATCCTGTCCCTGACTGAGCTGGACCCAGATGTGTTGGACAGCATGCACTCGCTGGGTTGTTTCCGAGACAGAGTCAAGCTCACACGTGATTTGCAATGTGAAGAGTAAGATTTTTTTTTTTTTAGCCCTGAACATGACTGTTTCAGAGCGCATAAGTACACCAAACACACACAGCTCTATTACTTATTATTGAGGTTATGAAATGGTATAATATAAAAACTATATGAAATAATTTTTTATTTACCCAATTTATATTTGTTGAGGTCTAAGTAAAGTTGATGTATTTCCCACGGGGTTACCTCTGTGTATATGTACACAGATTATTATGGTGTATTCATCTTTTAAGCTGCTTTCTTTGCTTTTTCTTACTCAGAGAAAACCAGGAAAAAATGATCTATTACTTACTGCTGGACAGGAAAGAGCGGTACCCCAGCTATGAGGACGAGGACTTGCCGCCGCGCAATGACGTAGGTCAGTCATTAGGGGGCAGGAGGGATCTAATAAGGGAAGGAGCTCCTTCCCAATCTCAATTTCTGAGAGGCAAATGTATTACTGTCTGAGACTGGGGCCATACATGGATGCCCATTTCCTCTGCACGTTAATTTTACATTATTTAGGAATTTTAGGTGTTATTAGGTTTAGCCATTAGTCTAAGAGGGACTATGATCTTGAAAGGCCTCGCAGTGAAAACCTGGTGGAATGGTGGAATGTTATGGAACTGACATTTTTATATGGTAAGTACACTGCAAAAAAACATTCTGTCATAACATTGTGGTGGTGCTCTTTTAGCAGACCCTCCTCGAAAGCGTGTAGACTCTCCGATGCTAACGCGCCATGGCCGCTGCCGCCCTGAGAGGAAAAGCCTGGAGGTGCTGAGTGTTACAGAACAGGGGTCACCCACCCCACCTCGCAGGGCCCTGGATACAGCTGCACACAGCCAAAGGTACGCCATACAATGCTACACACAGAGACTGTGTACAAAACCTGGTCAGTCTCACACCGTTGAGATAAATATACAATACTATGCTACAATATATGTATATATGCATTATATATCTTATAGTTATATATAGCTTTTGTATACTAATACTTATTATACTTACTATATATTATTATTTATTATTATATACTATACTATACTACACTATACTATACTATAATGACCTTTGACCTCTTTTCGTCAGGTCTCGCTCAGTGAGTGGAGCCTCCACTGGTCTCTCGTCCAGCCCTCTCAGCAGTCCCCGGGTAAGGGCCTGTTTAGGGCCAACTATGTTAAACTGCACACACTTTTGATTATGCTCACTGTCACTAAGCACAATACAAATATTCAATACAATATACACAATACTATGAATTTAATGTTAGATGAATGACAACAGCCACCCTGTAAAGCAATTGCAAGCAATCTTGGAAAGCCCAGTAAATAATTAAGTACTCTTAGTTCAAGATAAATTTAATTAATAACCTATATCCTTTATTTAACATTGAATTAGAGCTTAAATATTTAACACATGCAGTATAATTTTCAAAGAGTCATTGAAACATATATTTATCATATGTCATTTTGGATGCTTCATTAATTGAATTGCAGACTATCAGTATCACAATGCAGTGATAATATCCAGCCACAGTTACTTTTAAACTAAATTACTGCAATAAACGACTCCTTTAGATGTCACTCTATAGAGTTCCTCTTTCATTTTCACGCTTCATCATGTTTCAGATTAAATCTTTCACCCAACTGGAAATTCTTTGTTCTTTCTGTTGTCATGTCACTTCTCTTATACTAACCCCTCACTCAGGACATTACATCACAGTCATTTCACAGTCAGGACATAAGTCACACATGCAAAGACAACAGGACACAGACTTCAGCTATTATAGCTACAATAGCCACTATGATAGCACTGCATTTAAAACTTTCACGACTCATAAGTTGCACTCTTTGTCACGAAGCATGATATTCATTTCCATCCTTTCTCCATGTTCCACCCCCTCTCTTTCTTGTTTTTCATCTCTCCCACCCCACAAATCCACCCCCCCAGTCCTATCAGAGCCCCGTCTTCACTTTCAGCCAATCAGATGTCACCTCTGCCACCGCTACCCCCCTCCCAAAGGAGCCCAAACAGGGAAACACCACTGCTACTCGCTCAGCACGGGCTCATGACAAGCCCAAAGCTCCCCCCAACCCAAAGACCCAGACCCTGCCCACCAAGGGACCTGCCGACCGACCCCATCTGCAGCCCATCAAATCCCTACCTCTGCACAACCCATCCTCCCGCTCACCCTCTCCTTCTCCGCTCCTGTCACCCATCCCCCGTTTCTTCTTCCCTTCGTCTTCTGTCCTAAAGTCAGTGACTAAGAGCTTCTACCCAAACTCTGCCCACTCTGTGCCGCAGGTCACTCCCCAGGGCTCTCCGTTGCCCACACCTTTGGGCACCCCTGTCCACCACCCTCACCACCCCTCCTCCACCCCACCCTCCTCTTCCTCATCCTCGTCCTCTTCGCGGGCGGAGGGAGGGGGAGGGGTGGGCTCGCTGTCGTTGACCCCACCCTCGAGCCCCGGAGGGGGAAGTGGCATGGCGGCCAGCAGCTCTGCCCACTGGAGGACTCGCCTCAATTCATTCAAGAACAACCTGCTGGGTTCACCCCGTTTCCATCGCCGCAAACTGCAAGGTGAATTTTGCCTGTGTAATATAATATGTTGTAGTTATAGTTTCACAGCTGGACTAATGTAGGTCATCAGTTTCAGAACATTTCATCTGTGCTAACATTCTCCAATGTTCTGTTTCAGAATACTACTGCTTCCATGTTAGTAATGGATTTTCTCTTTTTTTCTCCTGCTTAAATGAAAGGGACTAATATTTATTTTCTTTTTAACTTTATTACCAATTTGTCTCTATTAGTTCCCACATCAGAGGACATGTCCAGTCTAACACCAGAATCCAGCCCAGAGTAAGTCACAGACCTCGAGATAAATTTTGTTAAGGTGTCACTTGTTTTGTCCAAATAAAGATGGGTCCTATTTCCTCCTGGATGATTTCCAGACTGGTTTCTCACACTGTATACACTTTTTGTCTTGCAAACAGGTTGGCTAAGAAGTCATGGTTTGGAAACTTCATCGGCTTAGAGAAAGAGGAGCAGATCTTTGTGGTCATCAGAGACAAGCCTCTGAGTTCTGTCAAAGCTGACATTGTGCATGCCTTCCTGTCTGTGAGTATCTGATGTGTCTGTCATACAGTGCACTACCTAAGCATGTTTGTAGAAAGCATGGCTCTCACTTGCAAAGCTTTAAGGTATTCACAAGGGCTTTCATACTGTACGCACTTCATTTCTCTCATTTTTTCAGTTTTCTCTTTATTTCAGTCTTGCTCACTCGAGGCACGATGATCACTGTGCTTTCACCAATGGCTCACTCTGTCTCTCTTCTCCTCACCCTCGCCCTTTGTCTCCCTACACTCACGTTGGCCCCCGTACCTCTCCCGCCTCGTAAGTCTGTCGGTCTCTCTGCTTCTTCTCTGTCTCCCCACCATACAGATCCCATCGCTCAGTCACAGCGTCCTCTCCCAGACCAGCTTCCGGGCAGAGTACAAATCCTCCGGCGGCCCCTCCGTCTTCCAGAAGCCCGTGAAGTTCCAGGTGGACATTGCCTTCTCAGAGGGCGAAAGGGAGCGGGACAGGGAGAGGACCGAACGGGAGGGCAGGAGGGAGACCGGAATCTACAGCGTGACATTTACCCTCATATCAGGCAAGTGAAGTCGACAAAAGATGACACAATAATCTTTCTTTTTTTTCACTATGACACCTTGCTATGGTTAGATGTTTGTCCCCTGGTTTATCTCCAGGTCCAAGTCGCAGGTTCAGACGAGTGGTGGAAACGATTCAAGCCCAGCTTCTCAGCTCCCATGATCAACCTATGGTGCAAGTCCTATCTGGTGAGACTGCTTACACACGCCAATAGATTACCTTTTATATTATTCATGTAAACACTGTAACAAAAGGAGTCAGTCTGTGAGTCTCTCTTGTTTTACAAAGGCATTGTTTTTTTTACATAATTTGTTTATTTTGCAGATTAATCCGCATTTCTGTTATTTAGAAATGTAGAAAAAAAGGGCTTGAATTTATTTGTTTAGTCTCAGCCACCATCGTTTTTAGTCATGGTAGCATTTATATGGCAAGAATGACTTTCCTGTCCTCTGCTCTTGATCCCTTCCCAGATGAGAAGAATGGCCGGCCCCATGGGACCCCCACCCGCCAAAACTCGAGGCGCTCTGAGGGTGGGGGCGACAGGTGCGAGTGGGGAGACCGGACAGATGCAGGAGGTATAGGAGGCAGCGGGGGAGTTCTGCAGCGCAGAGGCTCGGCAAAAGAGAGAACCCGACTGCTGTCCTCTAACGGAACCCAGTCGCAACCATAGGAATGAAAGTGAGACCATGCAGCAGGATGCCTGAACTACCACAGACAGATGACAGTGTAACTCCATTTCAGCATATCCCTGCAAGCCATGAGCAACTCCTCTTCTTCCTTGACTCAGTTAATGAAGGTGCTTGACCATAGCGAGGATTGAGCCTTTTCCCCATCATGTTTATTTTCCAACTTGTCATTTTCTCTATATTTTGGACCACCAGGATTCCTCCCCTTAAATGCAAAAGAAGTGTTAGGGTATCACCCTTTATTGAAAAAAAAATATGTGAATGAGCAGTTTGGTATCCATCATAGGTACAACCTCACAAATCACACTAGGAATTTTGAAGTGCTTAAGTGCATGCCAGGTAGCAAATCAGCCTGATGAAAGGATGCTGACATGATCAGATAGCCTAGTCTACCATTTCATAATAATACAGAATCTGACACCAAAAAGAAATAATAGTCTTGTGATGGTTCTCAAGATTACTTTTAAGATTAACCAGTGTGCTCATATCACTATCAAGCAACATGCAAATACCAATCCATACTGAAGACATATAGACGTATCTCAGCAGATAAACACTAAACGTAAGCAACCTGCTACCACTACAGCGAGTGCTGACAAGCTGAACATAAGGTCCTGGTTTTCTCAGGAGAAATCCAGCAGCATCTTCTCCTGAGCTAAAGAAAAGTAAGTGAATGTGAAATTTTAATTTTCTAATTTATGTTTACATATTTCTTTGAAAGATGTCAGTAGCACAGAGATGGCAGCAAAGACAGTGTTAAAAGGGGGAAGCTGACCAGTTGTGTGTGTTTTTGGCAGAAATTGATTTCCAGTCAACGTTTTGATTCTTACGTATTTTCTTTTTACTCAGAGACAATGTAAATCAATGCACCTGAGATTTTGGCATTGGACCCATGTTGCTCTGAAGAGAAATTATTTTTGTTTTGAACAGAAATATGAACATTGCTTTATGAAGAAGAAAACTTCACTATGTGTGAATAGTTCCATGAACCTCAACAGAGCTGTTTGTGCCAGATTGGATGAGAAGAGCAATCCTGACCTGTGGATGAAACAGAGGCCACCTTTCTCAATGAGCTCCTATTGCCATAGTATTCCCCCACTGACTCTGAAGAAACAGTCACACACAAAAGAAATTAATCACTGGACATTTTCATAATGCCGGTCTTTAATAGCTTGCAGTGTCAATTCCTTGTTGAACAGGACCTCAGAATTAGAAGCAAGCAAAGAGTCTCCTAACCCCAAGTTCCTCACGTCAGTGTTCACTAATAAGCCAAGTAGTCCATCACTACACCCACACTCATCACTGAGGGTCGCACCATTTGGCAAACAGACGTAGCAACTCGGACGGTCACGTATTACTCCAGTACTCTCAGACCAGTCAATGTCCATCACCAGTCTTCCATACAGCACAATATGCAACAAACGTGCAGAACAACTTCAGAGTGATATAGAACAGTCCTACCATTGTTTAGTTTATGTACATTTTAAACTTTTATTTATTTATTTATTTATTTGGAATGTGGTTATTTATGTTGTGTTGGTTTACAAACTAGATTTTATGCCAACAAAAAATTTTGTCAAACGCCTGCCATATTGCATTTTTCATTATTCACTTTTTTTTCTGAGCAGTTCTTTTCGAGCAGAACAACATAGATAGCAGTACTGACAAAACTTCTCTTGTGACCTTTGTCTATAGCTCACATCTTTTTAATCACGCTTATTGCTGGTAAACTAAAAGTGTGTGTGAGACAGGTGGATGATGGCTGACTGAAAGTGAGCTGAAAACTATGGCCAGTGAGCAGGTTCGGAGAATATGACTGACCCAAGACTATTAATCTAAGTAACATTGCCAAACCTTAGGTACATAATTTCCCTCACACACATTGGATGCTTGCTAAATCACTTCATCCCTTGCCTTTATGCCTTGTCCCTTTGACCCACATGTCTGTCTCTTTACCTGTTGTGGAGCCATTATCACAGGAATAAGTGTATGAAGTTGCCTCACTGTCCATACACACTATGATTGCTCACTGTCATCGCGTTCATCTATTTCCTCACCGCATCACCTTCACTTTTATTGGCCCAACTCTGGCTAAGATTGTAAACTATTCTCCATCCATAAGGGTCAGTAGAATAAGATGTTTAAAAAAAAAAGAAATGTCTGTATCATAATTTAAATATAAAAAGTGCACTATTATAACTATTGCCTGTGACAAAAAGAACAATTATGATTGAACTGATGGTCAAAAATAAAGAGAGATCCACCTTATTGTTATGGTTACAATAATAAACCCTAAATTCATGTGTGTGTATTTAGTTTCTGGGTTAAAATTGCATCGATAAAATTTAGTGGCTTTTTTTTACCATGCAGAAAGTCACATGTGGATACATATTTGTACTATGTTTTAATAATAGTATAATATTATGAACCCAGATAGTCACTATTCACACAATGTTTTTAATTTTAGTTATTAATTTAGGATTTTTCCACCCTAAAATGTATACTTTAAAAAAAAGACTCTTTCTATTATGAATTAATTGACTGTTGTTTTCACTCACATACAGTACAGCCTGTGAAATGAGATTTCCTGTAGTCGGTGAAGGTAGCATCAGTTCCGTACAGGGGAGCGTCTGTAGTTGAGCGGTTCGGCTGCAGGAGAGAAGAGGCCACTCGGCCGTCGTTAGAAGTTGACAGTCGGCCCCCGCATCTCTGTTTTGTCGACGTTTGCCGTCCAGTTAACAACAGCAGGTATGCTAATATATGTCGCTTGGCGAGAACATACAAACAGCCGCATCTTTTCCAATAAACCTGAGTAGACGTTAGTGTGTAGCTAACGGGGCGCTCGGCTAGTAGCAGTAGCATCAGCAAGCGTTCATTTTCAAACCCATTGCAGTTAAAATAGCCTGCTTTGACGTATACTAATGTAGCATTAAAGCTAACACTGGAGTCTTTAGATATGATTAAAGGTTGGCGTCGATACATGTCGAAACATCTCAATTTGCTTTGTGCTCACGGTGAAACACGGTGTTGTTTTGTGTGTTACTGTACTAAGATTTGTCAGTCACATTAGTTATGTAAATTTATCATTTTCTAGACTGGCCTGTTTTGAAAGAGGCATGTGTGATCTTAACTCCATAGATTTGTAAATTGCCTTTTAATTAGATTAGCATATTCAGTGCTGCACTACGTGGCTTCACTGGTGTTTGTAGAGTTTACACCAGTTTTTTTTTTTTGTTTGCTTGTGTAACACTGTAATATTTACAGCTCTGCCCAGCCCTGCCTCTTAAACACTGACTGAGAATAAGACACTGACTGTCAGTGAATGTTACATGAGCCCTCAATACCCACCTTTTGTTATTGGCTAAAAGAGCATTCATCCAATTGAGGTGAAAGTCAATTTTATATATATATATATACATACACACACACACACACACACATATATATATATATTTTTTTTCTTCATTGTTTAGCTTGTAATATGTTTAGGTTATGGGCACTGAATTGGCTTATATGTAACCGATGAATAGCAATGTTGGTGCAGATGTAGCTATCAAAACAAGGGTCTTTGAACATATCTAACAGGACCTGACCAAGCAGTTCTTCCCATGTGCATGTGGTGATTGCTGAACTGACTGGGTGTTTCTGTGTCTGTCCAGATCTGACCCAAAGAGCAGTACCTTAATAAGAAGTGTGGATGAGGAGGGAAAAGTGTGTGTATGTGTGTGTGCAATTTTTAGACCCATAATAAGAGCAGATGTTGCCTCCACAGGGGGGTAGTCCAGTGTCACAGTGACCAAACCTCGGGGCATTATCCATAGCCTATTTGTGGAGGAAAATCAATTCCTTTTGTGACGAGAAGCAGTAATTGCCTTAAACAGAAAAATACCCAGTCACATCAGCGGCCGTTGTGCCCTTTCCTATCAGACTCAGTTTCAAGCTGACTTTGCATTCAAGAGGAATCATATACAATAGCTTCTCTTTAAATGTTCATGTTTAAGATGGATGTGTTTTGACAGGCTTATGCAGCATTAATTTTACATTTCATAATCAGGTTGATGAATCATTAGTTACTTCCATCACAGTGCTTAATAGCACCCTCAGTGGTTAGTTTCAAACGGGTTTCTGCATTTTGGTCACATATGCACATGCGACAATACCGTTTTCCATTTACATTGTCGCTTTTGGTCTTTTTTACATACAGTTCCCGCTGCTCTATCGTCAAACTGTTCATTTCACAGCGTCAAAAGCAGCTGTTGATGTTAATCATCGTGTGGCCTTTGCTCTAATCTGATGTCTCAGGCAAAGTCTCATCAGAAGTGTTGTTTCTAACCACAAACATGACCAGCAGGCAGGAAGCCCTCTTCTTCTTTCTGTTTGCACTTGTCTACTTGACTGTCTATTTAAATCGTCAGTTAAAGACATTTTATATGTTTCCTCTCTTGTGCCCTGTCTCTCCCTCGGTGCTTCTCAACGTACACAGTAATCATGGCAGAAGCCCACCAGGCTGTGGCCTTCCAGTTCACAGTCACCCCAGAGGGCATCGATCTGCAGCTGTCGCACCAGGCCCTCACTGAGATCTACCTCTCTGGTGTGCGCTCCTGGAAGAAACGAATCATCAGACTTAAGGTATCTCCACTTTGTGCATTCCTGTGCTGCAGCCAAGAATGTTCCTCTTCCTTTTTATTATCGCTGTGCCCCCTCCTTGACATGTCAACACTTGCACGTGTCATAATTAAATGTTCAGGAATCTTTGCCTGGTGTGTTGCTTTTAGTCTTTTTTTTCATTTTTAGCTATTGTTTTCTAACTGTAGGATAAAGATGTAAAGGAATGTCATTTAATATATGCCTGACACTGAGACAAATGCAGTTCAAGTGCTCATATTGTGGCCCTTTGCAACACTGTATTCTCAGCTCATCAGGAATGTGTGACGTTAATCACACCCCAAATCCAGAAGCTTTTTGATCAGCGGCAAACACCAGCATTGCCATGGTGACAATCGCATTGCGTCTGCTGTACCAATCTAAGCCCCCACTAGGTGTTGCGTGGGCATGTTATATGTTTCTTGGAGCTACTTTCCAGGAAAAAAGGCCAGGAATGCAAAGGAGAGGGTACTTCAGGAGCGGTATATATGAGAGAGAAGGACTTCATCTATCATGGGGTTTGGCTTTTGCAATAAGTCAGCTCTTTGATATGCACAATAACACAAAGGGCATCATATGAGCACTTTAAAAATAGGACTTAACTTTACTGTGATTACCTAATCTAATCTTAACTAAATTATCAGTGAACTGATTGTGAACAGGAAGCGTGGGATTCAAAGTCAGTCTTTCCTCTTTGACTCTGACAGAACAGTGTGGTAACAGGGGTGTATCCTGCCAGCCCGTCTTCCTGGCTCTTTGTGGTCATAGCAATCCTGGCTACTATGTACACTCGCTCTGACCCCTCCATGGGCCTCATAGCCAAGATACAGGAGCACCTGCCTGTCAGGTAACGCAACACATGACTCAGTGACAGGGGAAAAGTTGATGATAAATCTTGTGATTCACCAGACACTGAAAGTTCTGCATACTCTTTTGTCCGTTTTCCATCAACTTTTAAAGTGAGGCAATATTGCCCTCAGCGATTAGTTGCCACAATAGAGGTTGGAAAATTTCATATGAGATTTCCTTGCTTGATATTACCACTGTGAAAATAACAAGCTCTTGTAATTGACGTAAAAATGACTTAGTCCTCCAGTCTATCTTTATGTATGATCTCTTATATTCTGGCTTTCATTCCTCAATTCATGTGTTTTGCTTCCTGTTTTTTTCTTCCGTCCATCTGTCCACCTGTGCTCACCATTCTCAGCCAGTCGATGAGCACCCAGTGCCAGGTGGTGGTGTCAGCAGTGCTTTTCAGCACCATGCTATGGCTCTTGCTCATCTTCACCATGCGCCTGTGCCTCAAGCAGCTTCTCTCCTACCACCGCTGGATGTTTGAGCAACACGGCAAAATGTCCAACACCACCAAAGTCTGGGTGGTCAGTCTGTTTTCTTTTTTTTAATTCACCAAAGCTTATATTTAGTTTTTATATAAGAGGACAATTGTAGTACCTTATTTTTTAAATAGATTTTTATGATATTAAATATTAAAAAAACAACTTAATTAAATAAATGTTTATGTCCTCTCTTCAGTATTAGAACATGTTTATGCTTGTTTGTGCCAGGCTCTGGTGCGGATCTTTTCTGGCAGAAAGCCTCTACTCTACAGCTACCAGGGTTCACTGCCAAACCTGCCTGTGCCCACCATCAAGGACACAGTCAAAAGGGTG
The DNA here is from genome assembly GCA_016785345.1 of Trinectes maculatus. Lineage (NCBI taxonomy): Eukaryota > Metazoa > Chordata > Actinopteri > Pleuronectiformes > Achiridae > Trinectes > Trinectes maculatus. The sequence goes on along the minus strand of JAFBJQ010002481.1, from coordinate 131,041 downwards.
AGGCGACGTCACAAGAAGCAGAGGAAATGACAAATGCACTGATCACAGAGCACAAAACAGATGGATCGCTCTCTCACCCCCGTCACTTTCTGTCTCTGTTGCATCCCATGTCCTTTATGGTTGTTTTATATGAAAGCCGGTTGGGAAAGTTACAAAAATGCAAGCTGTCCATCAAGTTAAATTGAGTCATTTGACAGATGAGAAAAACATGGTATTTAATCAGGAGACTTAAAGAGGATGTTATGCATTTGGTCATTCTGTTTCCATTGAATGGTTCTTTTATTTGTGCTGAACTGAGGTTTCTTTAGCATCTACCATATGTCTCCTGTTTAGTATTTGGAATCAGTGCGTCCACTAATGAATGATCAGCAGTATGAACGTATGACTGGTCTGGCCTCCGATTTTGAAAGCGGCCTCGGTAATCGCCTGCAGTGGTACCTCAAACTCAAAGCTCTCTGGGCATCCAACTACGTAAGTGGCTGACCACAATGCTCTAGTTACAGTAAATGTGGCTACTTCAAGGACCACTTTAATATCCAATGCTAATATAAAATTCCATAAACAATGCATGTCTTTGTTCTTCTGTGGTTTGAATTATTTATCCTGTCTGAATATGAGAATAATGTAACAATGTACAATGCTGACTTTCTTACTAAGATTTTCTTTGTTTTTCAGGTTAGTGACTGGTGGGAGGAATATATCTACCTCCGGGGACGAAGTCCAATCATGGTCAACAGTAACTACTACGGCATGGTATGGAAAAATTGCTTTCAATTTCAAGATAACAACACTCCTGTTTCCTCCTCCTGACTTTTGGATGTTATTTGTTCTCTTCCCAGGACTTGTATGTGACACCCACACCCATCCAGGCGGCCAGGGCAGGCAACAGCATTCATGCGTTTTTCCTGTATCGTCGCAAACTAAACAAAGAAGAGATTAAACCTGTAAGTTTAGCTACCACTAATCCCCAGACGCTCCATACACATAGAGATAGTTACAATACATGTCTCTGTGCCATGGCAACAGAAGATATATTGAAATGTCAGAAATTTTGAGACATTGGGAATATTGTGCAAATGGGAAATAATATCCGTCCATCAGTGTTTGTGGGACTGGACTGTCGATGGTAGAGCATCCTCATTTGTTTGTTTTTGTAAAGACATTTACCTCATGTTTTCATACCACGTTAATTTCTCACCCCTACTGTTTTTCTCCTTTCAACCTCTCATTTGCTTGCTTGATTTCTCTTTATTTTTTCCTTACACTCTTTAAATATTTTTTGCTTGAAACTACATTTTCCTCCACTCCTTTTGCTTTTGCCTCGTCTTCTCCTCTATGTTTCCCAGAGTCGTATACCAGGCACTGTCATTCCTCTGTGCGCAGCTCAGTGTGAGAGGATATTCAACACCACACGCACTCCTGGAGAGGAGACGGGTAAAGAGATGGACATGTACACACGCGTAGACACACACTGTAGGCAACGTGATGTTTCTCACAGTGTTGATGAGCAGTTACATTCTATATGGAAGCCTGCACCGGCTTCAAAATTAGTAATGATAACACAACGCTGCATCAGAGATGTTTAGGGACACCGAGGATGTCTAAACCCCCTGGAGCTGAATCGTGGGATAGAAAATTGTGTGTGCATGGTCTCCTAAAGTAATATGTCTACATCCCATCCTGTCATCACTCATCAGTCTCACCTTGCCTTATGGTCTCACCTCAGGTCTGTCTGGGAAGGTTCTGTCTCCAACTAATATCTATTTTCTTCTGTCCATTCATTTTATGTTCCTGATTCTTTTATCTTGACCCTTATTTCTTTATTATTTTCATTTCCTTATTTGTATTTTATTTTTATTTTCATCACCCCTTTTTATCCTCTGTTTATTTCCTTTACTTTGTTATTGTACTGGCCCACCCTTCTTTATCCTGCTCAGTGGTTGTTGAGGTCTGCAGTTCCTTGCTGTTCCTATCAGTTTGAGCGGATGTTTGACACTTGTCGAATCCCTGGAACCATAACAGGTAGTATTTATATTTTCACATGACTGGCCCAGTTATAAATGCAAAAAACAGTATGTTAACAATAGGACTGTGCAGTACATTGTCACTGTGTATAATTAGTCCTTAAAACTAAGATACACCCCTGTCTCATATATTCAGGAAAGGTTCCCAGTTGATTAGGTCAGTGGACATAGATCACACACACATCAGCTGTCCCACTTCACTCCACCTGACAACTTCTTTCTGGTAAAGACAGCACTCACTTTGTTCTCTGCCTTTCCATCTTTCTTTTATATCTAAAGATACTGTGCAACATTGGCAGGACAGTGACTACATAGTGGTCTACCATAGGGGGCGCTACTTTCGTTTGAGGGTGTACCAAGCAGGCAGACTCTTGTCCCCAAGAGAGATTGAATTCCAGATTCAGAGGATCCTCGATGACCCTATATCTTCCTCCAAGGGAGAGAACAGACTCGGGGCCCTGACAGCTGGAGACAGGTCAGATTGTTGTACATAAATCACGTGGACCATGCGGCCCAAAACGTCAGTAAGTCAGTTATCAGTTTCGTCTGATTTTTTTCCCAGAATTCCATGGGCTAAAGCCAGGAAGACTTATTTCAGCACTGGGATCAATAAACGCTCTCTGGACTGCATTGAGAGAGCCGCCTTCTTCGTGACCCTGGATGATGATGAACAGGGCATCTTGGGAGATGACCCCACGGCCAGTTTAGCTCGCTATGCCAAGTCCTTGTTGCATGGCAAATGTTATGACAGGTAATTATACCCTAAACAGATCAACGCCTTTTGAAATGAATAACTCATACTGTTTTGTTTTCTGTTGAGCATCAGTCATTTTCTTTGGTTGCAGGTGGTTTGACAAATCCTTCTCAGTCGTTTACTACAAGAATGGAAAGAATGGCATCAATGCAGAGCACTCGTTGGCTGATGCACCTGTGCTGGCACACTTGTGGGAGGTAAGGAAAATGATAGAAAAGATCATTTGCACACTGTTGTCATCTGGCACTGAGAAACGCTTGTCACTTCTAATTGTTGTGTGTTTGCAGTACACTTTGGCAACCGACTGTTTCCAGCTTGGATACAATGCAGAGGGACACTGTAAAGGAGACGTGGATTCTTCTCTTCCACGACCACAGAAGCTGAACTGGGAAATCCCTCCAGAGGTAAATTGTGTTAAGTATCTTTCACAGAATCATGATGAAGGCATCACCACAAATATGGCAGCAGGCAAACTGTATCACCATTATTATTATAACATTATGTGTGGGGAGTTCAGCTATTTCTTTCACCTGCAGTTCTACTCCTTGGTCTCGAACTTTGTTCATTGTAAATTGTCAAAAATGCAAATGTCCTTTGAGTCGACACATATTACGTTCATGTGGCATGTAAAACAGCAGGGTGACTATTTCAAACAATATGAAAATGCGGCTTGTTTCAATAGTATCGCTATCCTGCTGGTGTTAACTGTATGTGTGTGTCTTTTAGTGTGAGGAGCAGATCTCCCAGTCTCTGGCAGTGGCCCAGGCGTTGGCTGATGATGTGGACTTCCATATTTTATCCTTCCAAGACTTTGGCAAAGGGCAAGTAAAGAAGTGTCGAGTCAGTCCAGACGCCTTCATTCAAATGGCTCTTCAAATGGCCTATTTCAGGGTGAGTCCCTGTACCAGTATGGATATGACCTTAAGTCTAAGGCATATTAATTACTCTTGTGACAACTGAACAGAAAGAAATGTGAAAGTGAAATGAGAGAAATATCTGGGATTGTCAGTATTAACTGCTTCATGTGAGTTTTGTTGATGCGTTTCAGAACCGGAAGACGTTCTGTCTGACCTACGAAGCTTCCATGACCCGTCTGTTCAGGGAGGGCCGGACGGAGACTGTTCGCTCCTGCACCAGTGAGAGCTGTGCCTTTGTCCGGGCGTTGGATGGTGGCGAGGTAAGATGGGAGAATCTCTCATTCTCTTATACTTTTTATAATTTTTGTACAGTGTTTGAAATGCTTCAAAAGGGGTATTAGTATGTTTGCGTTTCAAATTACTATATCTAATTGTTATTTTACTCTCATCAGTCACACATTGTGTTGTGTCTATTTTTAATGTGCACTATGCCAAGCAGTCATACCTCTCATGCCGTTCTCCACCAGGCAGCAGATGTGTGCCGGCGTTTATTCCGCTCAGCTTCTGAAAAGCACCAGCTTCTATACCGCATGGCTATGACTGGAGGTGGTATTGACAGGCATCTCTTTTGCCTCTATGTGGTTTCCAAGTATCTCGGTGTGGAGTCTCCTTTTTTGAAAGAGGTTTGCTTTTTCACTTCACTTTGATATGGGTCCATTTCAGAATGCGTATTTATCTCTTTAGTGGGCTCCATGTGGTAGTGACTTTAGCAAACAGACACATTGGTTTACTGTGGGCGTTTCAGGTGCTGTCTGAGCCATGGCGCCTGTCCACCAGTCAGACTCCTGTCCAGCAGGTGGAGCTGTTTGATATTGTCAACCACCCAGAGTACATCTCCCTTGGTGGGGGCTTTGGTCCGGTCAGTATAATCTTACCATGTAGTTCTCTTGTTTATACAGCGTTACTGTGACTTTTCAGTAAACTTCATGAAGCAAAAAAATATCTATTTGTATTTATGCTTTTCAGGTGGCTGATGATGGCTATGGGGTGTCCTATTACATTTTGGGAGAAAACATGATTAACTTCCACATCTCATGCAAGCACTCGTGTCCAGACACTGTAAGTCAAAAGACAGTACTACTTTTACACATGCACAGTGAAAGTGAACCAATTTAAATCATGTTTGGGGCAGGAAGGGCACATTATTCAAAACACATGATTTGTATTATTTCTGAATTTTTTTGAGAACAGTTTATTTTAATTTAACCACAGGGTAATGAAATTGTTTGGCTTAAAGTCTTAATTCTTTATTTTGTGTCTATCTTCAAGGACGCTCGTCAGTTTGGTGCTCAGATCAGAAAAGCTCTGCACGACCTGATACAGCTGCTTGGCCCCGCCCAAAAAGAGGCCAACAAAGCAGAGAGTCGGGCCGAGGTCAAGAAAGACCTTTAGGAATTTACATTTGGGGAAAAGGGAACTGTGCAATCCCAAATCGTTCATTGTGAATTAAGAAGAGACCATTTTTTTACTTGAGCATTGGGGGGATTTTATAAAGATGATGTTGAAAAGATATCTGGGGAGAACTGGCATGATGGAGATGGTGTTTTTACAGATATATGTCTGAATTTGAGTGTTTATATTAGCTGTGTGCGATTGGTATGTGAAAAAGAAAAGGGTCTATAGAAAAACAAACGAAGATGCGTTCTTCAAATATAACATGATGTATTGGTTTAGTTTTAACAATCAACATTTCAAAAAACATTTAAAATGAATCCCATATTTAGAAATTATTATTGTCAGCTTTGGGGCATTAGAACAGAGAGAAAATATGTACTATCTGAATACAACATTTTTACATTGAGGACAGCTATGGTCATATGATCTCAGAAGTCTGGGACTTCTCGGTGTTCACTTGTTATGGATAAATCTGCTTTTTACGTACATGATTGTAATGCTCTGCGAAGAGTACCAGGCTGTTTATACATGTAGTGATATGGCTCTGCTAAACTCATAGTTTGGCATTTATGTTGGTTATTATATTCAGTGGTAATTCACCCAGGAAGTAACTTTTACTGTGTGGGCAAATTCAAATAGCACTTAGAGATGGTGTTGGTCAGTTTTTTTTCTCTCAGTGGTCCGGTGGCATTTCTAACTGTACTGTAAAGAACTCTAATGTTATTTCACTGCCATCTATAAATCTGTTATCTCTGTTTTGCTTTTTTCACTGTTTCATTAAAGAAGCCGTGCTGCAGGTCAGATGTTTGTCACTCGTGAAGTGACATAGAATTCAAAGGACAGTGTGTTACCAGTGACACAGATTCCTGTTGTTCTTCCTGTTATTTACTGCCATTTTATGTTTCTGGTCCAGAAGAGTTGAGCTTGTCATATTATATTGCTATGCCCTTTTTTAATGCAATATTACAAAGGAGAATAAAGTCATTCTTAAAGAATAAAAGCCTTAAGTGTGTTTTTGTCTTTTTAAGAAAACACCCTGTTGATGTAGTATCATGCTTCAGCCCAGTTTTACAGTTGTTACAGTTGTACTTGCGTAAACTGCTTCTTTTGATTCATTGTGCTAAATAAGAAACATGAACAATTTGAAGAAGAATTTTAAGGAATTTCTCTATTTAAAAAAAAAATCTTTTGTGAAATATGTCAAACTAATAATCGTTTCTATGATTATCTTAGTTCTTATGCTACAGTATATTTATTATTTTACAGTCTGTGTTTCCAGCTTAGGCCACTCAGATGATCAGGAGTCATTGGTTTGTTGTGTTTGGGAGCTTCACTTCAGGACAAATTTTCACAGGACAGCTGACTTTCTTCCTTTGTTAGTTTTTTCTGGAAAATCGTCCCGTCTTGCTGGACTCTCCATTGAAGCACTCCATTGTCCACTTGATACTTTGATTTGATCTGCGGAGGCAACAAAAGATTTACAGACAAACTGTTTCAACTTCATTTAAATCAACAAGGTATTAATCCTGGCAGGATAAGCATCACTCGTTTACAAAACCTACATAATTACACTTATTTAAAAAAAAAACACTTACTTGGGTCAAAAGGGCTTCCCTCACAGCAATGTCATTGAAGTTAATGAGAGAATCTGACTTCATTTTCACCCTCACAACTTGATGTACTTTTCCTTCTCCTTTGGTTACACAATTAGGGAAAAATAAGTATTTGTTCAATTTTGTGCCATTTTTAATAAGTAGTAGTAGTAGTTTAATAACTGACATTGCAGAGGTCAGGGATGGACTGAATGTAATAGATATGCTTACCTGTGGTGCAGAAGAAGGCAAGTAGAGAATCACAATATCTGTCATACCATTTTTTGTAATAAGTGTTATACAGTGTACAAGATCCATCATTATTTGGCTGAGTGCTTTGCCACAATCTGAAGGAACTTGGATTCTGGTCCGACCATTTCCACTCATCCCTGAACAAACCGATCCAAACCAGACTGGATCCAGATAACACTTGCTGCACTGCGTGATTTTCAGTCTGGCTCCGCGCACTGGCCAACTCCATGTTTTGCTGTCGACAGTGGTCTTGAGCAGCCCTCCAAATCATGTTTTGAAGGACAAGTGTAAATGACACGCTGGAGTCTGTGACTGTTTGGAGAAAATAGACGTTAATATCAGCAAGCTCCAAAAATACTTCGTGTTATTAACAGACTACTTACCTGTCTGACAGACAAAAGGAAGAGCTGTCACACAATCTTGACCAACCCATCTCCCATCACTCCTCATTCCTGCACAGTGTTGAGTAGAACTGGCAGCGCTGGCCCAGTTGTTATATTGAGGCATTGCTAAAGGCTCTCCCATGCTCCAGAGCCAGGATGCAGGCCCAATCTTCCTCAGGCCAATCCAGATCTCCCATGTCAAACCATTTTGTTCCGCTAAGTCAACAATCAGGTCCATGTCTTCATGGCTCTCGACAGTAGCGATGTCAATGTAGTGTTGCCTACAGTAAACCTGGGCGTCGTCCCAGGTCTTAGCCTGGGGTATCAGCTTATAACTATGACGACCGTGTGAACGCCGGACGGCACAACCTGTCGGAAACCCACGATAACATCAAATGATATGAGGTTAGCAAAGCAGGCGTTATGATGGAGAGTTCTTATTTCCATTTCATTCTGTGATCAGACACCGACCTGAAATCAGCAGCAGAATCACCACGTATGCAGACATGGTTTACCTATGGTGTAAAGGGTAAACTACAGTAATTAAATACAATTATTAAATGCAGTTTGGTTAACGAGCAGAGTTCAGAGAATGACATTAGAATCAAATTTCATGACATTACCCATACTCACATACTCATTATCTACACTACGTTAACAGCTGCTATCGCACCAGCGTCATGTCCCATCTCTGTTTGCCATCAAGAATGAAATAAATGGAATACCTTTTCCCGGTTTCTCCTGGTGACTGGAGTGTTCTCGCCTTCATGTTGTGGTTTTGTTATTCCTAAAATACCATTGTATTTGTTTGTATGGAAATGCTGTGTTCAACCAACGCAAGGGCATATTTGCATCTCCAGCCATCGCTTACACAGCAGCAGATCTGTGAAGACGCATCGCTCTACTATGAATTTCTGGTTTTGTTTTTTTTAATAATTGTGTTTTTGAGGTTTACTGTCATGATATACATATAAAAGGAATGCGTGGTATGTAACAGATTCCCAGGTTCCCAGTGACGTTTAAAGCCTTTCCACTCTGCACCATGAACTGAAGATCTCATCTTTGCTTCGTTAGTCTCTCTCCTCCGTGTCTCTCATCTGCCACCTGTCCCCATGTCTCTTTTTTCAGCTGTGAGGTCACCGGCAAACCCTCGCTTCATTATCCTGCCTGCCAGACCTCAGCTTATGCTCCCAAAAGCCGCAAATAATCCACAAACATTCCCTGTCGCTGGTTTGAATCCGCCCTCCCCATACACACACACCTTTTATTCCAAGTCACCCCTTTGTCACCCCGAAGGACCAAGCATATAAAGCCGTGTCTCTCCCGTCCAGTTGTTACCCCCTCTTCTTTTCACCCTCAGCGAACGTCTCTATCGTTTCCTCTGCAGGTATGTGCAGTAGTTTCTCTCCTCTTGATATACAGTATATATAATGTACACATTAAAGAATGCATTGATATAAATATTATAATATATCATTTTTACTTATATATTATTATTTATGGACTGCAAACGTTTAAAATTAGTCTGATTTACTGCTGGCTCAGCGTAGTTGGGTTTGGTCAGAGACGTTTGACGGAGAAATCCCTCGTTTGTCTTTTTTTTCCACGGGCTCATGTTTATGCAGATTGTCTCGCTCATGCTTCGGCTCTGAGGCGCCTCAGCGTCTGATCTGGAACCAGACGCTCTGAACTGTCTCTGAAAACACAACAACTCTTTTGAATAAGGTTCAGATGTTTACTGATGTGTGCCTTCAGCTGGTGGTGGCTGTGTGGAGGTCAGATGATCACAGAGGACTTGGCTGGTGTCATTAGCAGCCAGCCAGGCAGCTTTATCTCTCCATCCCACAGTCTGTCATGTAAATCAAATTAATCGTTCTCACCCTGGGTAACAGGACACTGCTAAGGCCTGCAATCCCTCTGGCCTTTTCTATTCCTAGATCATTAATTACAAATGGCCTTTACCCTTCACCTTCTTCTTGCACTGAAAGTATATCGAACATATGCATTTATTTTTTTCATAACGAGAGAAATATGAATTTTGGATGCTTATAAAAACAGACCTTAATACGTTATACTTCATACTATCACCTGATTTTCCAGTGTCACCATGTCTGCATTAGAAGCTCATGGGTGAGTAAACACAGTGCAACCACTCCATGTGTAAATTCTTATTTTCCTACATTAACTGCATCACAGCATGTCTGCTATATTATTTAATTGATTTCTTTTTAGGGGCCGTCAGGAAGGTAAGGACTTTTTTTTTTTTAATTTGGAAAATAAATGTAGTGGTTTCATTGTTTGTCTCAAGTAAGTTGATCTCATGCTTTCTATCTCCAGAAGAAGAAGAGGAGCAGGGAGAGGGAGGTGAGATCAACTGTCTACCCCATTCTAAAAACTTTATATATGAATTATATCTCGAATTTATTTAGGATTATTGCTATTTTTTGTGTTTTCAAATCTAACGGTGGTATTTGTGTTGCTGTTCTCGCCCTCATGTTGCAGATCGCCCCAAACACAAGTAAGAATTATCATTATCATTATAAGCCTGTACATCAAAAACAGTCGTCAGACTCTAACACAAGAATCATCTGCAAACACAAACTGCCTGTCGATTTGTCTCCGCGTCCTGTCACAGGCCACAGGTCACACAGATCGCTGCCCCTAAAATCCCTGAGGGGGAGCGGGTCGACTTTGACGTATGTCGCTTCAAGAGAACAATTCCACGTTTACAGCACAGTGAAGCATATGATATACTGATGTTTAATCCGAGACTCCACCGGTCAGGATATCCACAGGAAAAGAATGGAAAAGGATCTTCTGGAGCTGCAGACGCTGATTGACGTCCACTTTGAGCAGAGGAAGAAGGAGGAGCAGGAGCTGATTGGACTCAAGGAGAGAATTGTAATGCATTTTCCCAACTATTACGTTTTACATCTGTGAACCTGAGATTGTTAATGACTGAATTTTTTTTTTCTCTCTCTCTCCGGCTGCAGGAGAGCCGGCGAGCGGAGAGAGCTGAGCAGCAGCGAGTGAGGGCTGAAAAAGAGCGAGACCGGCAGACACGGATTGCGGTAGCCACAACTCAAAGATCACAGTGCTTTGACCGGATAAATAGTATAAAAACACCGATCTGAAGTAGAGGGAAGTGCAGTAATCAGCAGGGTCTGATCCTCTCAGGAGGAAAGGCAGAGGAAGGAGGATGAAGAGGCGAAAAAGAGGGCTGATGATGAGGCCAAGAAGAAGAAGGTGCTCTCTAACATGGGTGCACACTTTGGAGGATTCCTTGCAAAGGTCAATAATAATAAAATAATAATATATCCATGGGCAGGCGCTCCACAGTATACTGCACATACTGTGGCGTGCATATTATTTGTAGTACCTTTGGAAATACATACATAAGCCAGAGGCTGTGTGTTTTTGTGTTTGTGTGTGTAAGTTTGTCGTGGAGACCGACGTTTGTGCTTGTTTCGTGCAGGCAGAGCAGAAGCGGGGCAAGAGGCAAACCGCCAGGGAGATCAAGACAAAAACTCTGGCAGAGAGACGCCAGCCCCTGGATACTGACGACCTGAGAGAGGAGGGTCTGAGGTCAGGTCATAGTTCAGTGTGAAGGTGTTTATGTTTGCCTGCAGATCGGGGTTAACTTTATTTCAACAGATTTTAGAAACTGTGTTCGATTACAGTTAGAAATGTCTCCGTCACCTAAATGCTGCTGTGTTGTAGAGCGAGAGCCAAGCAGATGTGGGAATGCATCTTCCAGCTGGAGTCAGAGAAATTTGACTTGACCGAGAAAATGAGGAGGCAGAGATATGAGGTGAGAGAGTCACCTGACATTACGCAAAACAGGGACTTTGAAGATCTGGCCTTTTCTGACCCGCTCCCAAACCTGTGTCTTCCAGATAAACGTTCTGCTCAACAGAATCCAGCACGCTCAGAAATTGTGAGTCAGTGTGATAATCTCAGTCTGTAGCAACACCCACACCGCAGGGAAGAAAAAGGTGTGCACTATGCAAAATGACTTTGCATTGTGTACGCAAATGGTCCAGGGATGAATGACAGTCACATACGCATATGAAATCCCGGGCTTCTTTACATTTGCACTTTTGATTTGACAGGAAGGGCACATGTAAAATGTTTCCAACAGTGTGATACAGCTGAGAGGGAGCTCGTCACTGCTCCACTTTCCATCCTCAGTGGAAAGTCAGTCACACTGATGGTCATCACTGTGAAAAAAAAGACATTCACGATTTACTTTTCTTTCTTTCTTTCTTTTATTGATGCAGTAAAAAAGGCCATGGAAAAGGGAAAGTTGGAGGACGCTGGAAGTGAATTTACACGGGAGGCAAAAAAAAAAAAAACCTTAAGAAGACAAGCAATTCTGCAGTGTACATCGGTCCAGCTAAGACAGATGTGACTGACTTCTGTGTGACATTTGTTGAAATGCATCCACTTGCAACGGCATTTGTGATTAATAAAACACATGTATGAATGCATTCAATCTGTATCTGTGCAATATTTGAAATGAAATCTTATTTTTTATTCCTGAAAACCAAAGAATAATATCAATATGATTAGCAATATTAAGCAAGAATAATTAGCAATTTTAAAAAAAGTTGACAGTCATTATCTGGCAAAAGTGGGACCAGAGTCAACATCTTCTTCTTCTTCTCCTCATTTTGTTAAATGCATCTATAAATTGTTTACCAGCCGCCGCTGAATAAAGAGGAGAAGAAGATGTTCCTCTGTCTCGCCTGCATCTTCTTCTTAACACATCCTGATGTCGACACCTTTACTTCCTGTGTGGTATGAAAACAGCATGGACATCATCACACTTCCCCTTGTGCCACGGCTCAAACCCAGCACTTTGAGCCAAGCTGGCCACTTTCTTTGCGAAGCCTTCCTCGTCTTCTCTGCTCAGATCCAAAATGAACCTGGAATGCACCAAGACACAAAACAGTTAACCCAAATGCAAAGACGCATCAAATCCCAACCAGTACCTGCTTTCAAATACAGAGTCTTGAGCCTAATTAAATTCAAATTATCTGACAGACAAATGTAAGAGTCACTGTAGTCTTGGAGACAGTCACCATGGCAACAAGCCCTGTTACTATAAAAACCCTCACTTGGCCAACTCCGCGACAACCACAGCGTCTGGTGCTGCAATCTGTGTCATCGCTGGGCTCAAGTGGTGCACACAGCTTCACAGCATAGACGGAGAGAGAGACAGAAACAAAGAATAGCACGTGGTAAGCAGTCACGACTGAATGACGCAGGGATATTATTTTAGCTGACGCTACGATATTTATATTAAAAATAAATAATAGAATGAATTAATGGTAATCAAAGAACTCACCTGAAACAGAAGTACATGATGTTGAAGAAGCGGGAGTATTTGTTTTTCTCTGGCAGCTTGGAGAGAGCGTCCACGGGCAGGAAGGTCACGGAGATCCCTCTCAGACGCAGCAAGTCTGGAAGGGGTTTCACACAATTCAGCCCTAAAAGCATCGGGTTTCAAACCCACTCACTGCCTTTTCACCGCCGCGTGCTAAAAATGTGAGACAGGCTTCAGAGGGATTGGAAATCTTTTAACGCCCAGATCCCTTTTATACCTCCATCTAAACACTCGACCAGCCTTCCACCCCAGTCTGACCCTTTCCCCTGGGGGGTTAAACTTCATATGTCATTGTGTTATTTTGGTCTTAACCCACACAACACGCTAAACTGAGTGAAGCCACGGGCCTGTTGGTGATAACTGCCATTTACCATTGATGGTGACAGATTTTTGGTCAGTGTGTGTGGACGGCTCCTCTCCATCTGATGGAGAAGTAGAGGGACCCCTACTGGACAGGGACTGGAACAATGCCTGCACGTTTGCAAACGAGATATCCTGGGCTGTCTGTTGATGCGAGGAGAGGGAGAGTCATTAATATGCAGGGAAACATATATACTTTTATTTTGTGCCATTGAAACCACATATTTTACCTTGACATGTTGCCCGTTCTGTGTTTTCAGTAGGCTCTTGTCTTCAGTTTCGATGCCATAGGAAAGGTAAGGACTGGATACTATGTCCCCCCAGTAACCCCTCACCGCCACCTTGTTCCCTCCCTGTTAGTGAAAACGTGCCCGAGTTAAGTTCCTTTGTGGAGCAGTTTAAAAAAAAAAAAACAGACCAGCACTTACCCGATTAAATGTTCTCGACGAGAGCAAGGTCGGATTGGTCGTTTGGTAGACGCCTTCCCTCATTTGAAACGCCAAACCCCGTTCCCTCCATTGCACATACTGTTGTTTACTGATGACACCGCACTGCAGACAGACAATTAGGATTCCATCTTCCGCCACATTATTCATGTTTTAATTAAGCGTGCAAATACCCCTTTGTCGTGCAGTTTCATTGTCAGGTCCCAGTCGAAGCAGCCTCTCTTGGCATCGTAGCGTGTTCCAAGGTGCTGCCTGACACGAAGATCCCAGGCTTTGGACACGGGAACAGAACATGGAGACGATGAAGACTGCATCCACAATTGGAATATGCTGGCCAGGTCATCTCGCTCCTTATACTGTACAAATATTTAAAGAGTATGAAATAAGGAGAATTAAACTCAATATTTTTTTTTTTTTTACAGAAACAGATGATCGTACCTTGAGAAGGGTTGTATCCAGGCAGGGGTGTGCAGCCGTCTCCGTTGCTTCGGTAACGCACAGAGAAAGCTGCGATGCAGCACATTTCAGTATTTCCTCTGTCTGGCTGCGGATCACACTGTTCCCAAACACCTCCAGGTAAACCTCTGTTTTCTCTGTGAATTACACACACACACATGACTACCAGAGAATTTGGGGCACGTTATGCTTTTTTTTAAATAACCAGACAAACTCTACACCCACCATTAATTCCCATGCTTTCCTCAGGGATCAGTGCTAGGTAGAGGAGCAGCAACTGTCTGGCCACCACCTCCATGCTGGTTTCTATCACCCATACCTGCAAACGGAGGAAAGCAGCTCACAGTGGTGTGTATGAAAATCATTTTGGGATGTAAAGGATGGTTGAAGAGACAGAGGCTCACATGAAGACTTTCTTCATTATGCAAACCAGCGATTGTCTTTAAAATATGTCGAGGATCCCCACTGCCAACCAGTAGGACATTGATCTCCCCTTCATGTCTCACGGGGCCTGAACAGAAACAGAGCATGCATACTTCTGTCATCTTTTCTGTGATCAGAATGACAATTGTATTATTTAGGCATTGTTCTTTTACAGTTGTTCCGCATACAACCAATAAGGAAGTGAATAGTTTGGATTCTATTCTGATTTGTGCACACCATTAGGTTCTGTGACTGGGACGCATTTTCAACTTGTATAACACAATATATGTATTGACCATGCAACGTCAACAACTACATATAGGGCCCCAGATTTCAAGGGGCCTCAGAAGCCCCAGGTTTACTACATATACTTGTGGACTGCATTAATAAAATCACAATTTGCCGTATTTAGGAATATTATCAATAATGGGCTCTACTACCCTCAGCCTAAAATTTTATTATATGATCTTAACTGTTTTATTTTGTTTTTTCTGTAGTCGTTTTTTTAAAATTCTAATTGTCAATGTGTCATAAAATTGGGAATTCCTGCAACTCTTCTGATTGGTTAATTGGGTTAATGGGTTAATGAATGGGTCGGGCTCTGGTGGTCTACAGGCTGTACCTGTACGTACCGGTTCTGAGCAGGTCGAGAGCAGGACTGAAGCCCCACCAGGTGACACAGCCGGGTCCCTCTGATGCTCGACCGGCACTCATCCTGCAATGTGACCCAAACAAAGTCTCACGAGGCCGCACAGCTGGTTGTAAGTACCTCGCGACATGATGCTAACACGCTATCAACTCTCTCACTGTTTCTGAGGCTAACGTTTAGCTTAGCACGCTAGCTAGCTAAGGTTAGCTAAGGCTAAAGCAACCTGTTTACTAGCTTATAGAAGTAGCTGTTGTCTTTGGGACAAATGCGCTTTCAAATAAAGTTGGTGATAAAACCTTATCTAACTTTATACTAATATTCAAAGCTGAAATATGACAACTCACCTGACGCTGGCGCTGTATTAAATGGACGAGTAGACTTTACTCGTATTGAGATAAAATTGGAAGCTAGTTTCAACAGAAAGTTTGGGTCTGTTGCTAGGCAACGCTTTTTACATGGGAACGACTCCTGATGTGATTAGCGGCTGATTAAATAACTTTTAGCTACATTACCAACAAGTCAAAAATATGCAATATACTAATTGGATCAGTGATGACATCACTTTTCCTATGTATGTCATTTTCTGTGACTTTGATGTTGTTTAATGGCGGCTGGCAAATGCACCAATATACAGTACTGTGGAATACAGTAACTTGTTTACTATATGCAATAGCATATACCAATAACATAATAATATAATTAGATGTAAGATAGAAAGAGACCATTGTTGGTGTTATGGTATATTGCATCAGAATAAAACAAGAGCAAGCATTTTTAGGAGTGTATACCATGACCTCAGGGTCAAACAACGTTTCCAGAAGAACACCAAGCAGACTCTGGTGCAATAAAGTTTTCTAGACTTATGTAAGATCATACACAAAACATGTACATTTTTGTGTTTTTCAAGTACAGTCGTATCAGTTCACAGGTGTAATGGGTATAGAGAGAATACAGGGGTATTAATAACAACCGGATATATAAAAAAACACACTGGTACATCACATCAGCACTCAACAGTACACATGTGTTAAGTTAAAAAAAACGAACTGTATGGAAAACTGAACATGCAGATTGATAAAATACCAGGGTTAACATAAAGGAACAAATCGACAGTTTGTTTCCTGAATTGAAACAGGTGTAATTCTAGCGAGGTTTTGCTTTGAGGGCTGCATCGACCTCCTCTTCCGGCATCAGAGTGTGCCACTGGGCAACCGGGCGTCTGGGGTTGGCCAGCATGTCTGACCAGTGGCGAAGGCCCACTCCTGTTGCTCCATAACCCATGAAGGTCTTTCCAATGGGGTCGTTGCTCCCAAGTTTATCATAGTCAAACACTGTGATGACGACTTGCACTTTCTGAAACAAGAAAGACAAATGTGCAATCAAATTAATTTAAGTGGTTTTAATTAATTAATAGCCTTAAGTTTGGATTTTTGTTTTTATGGCAGGCAAACCACTTCCTACCTGTATTTGCTCAAAAGGGACGTCAAAGCTGAAACTTTCATTAAAGTAGGGGTTGAGTGTGTTTTTCTTCACTGTTGTCTTTTTCTTCTTAATGCGTTTTCCATTTTGCTGTAGGACAATCTTCACGTATGGATCTTGTGGAAAAAAGTGATATAGTTGTGTTTAGTGGGGCAGTTTAACGTCTTCACGTCAATGATGTTTGCTAAAAAAAACATCTTTCTATACTATAAATTACTACAAATAAGATTACCTGACAAGCCTCCCACATCCATTTTCTTCAGATTCTTTGCCTCCATGATATTTACTGTCAGTTTCCCCGCAGTGGGTACATACCGTAAGGAAATGCAAATATCACCCAGCTTTTCTTGCTGAAAGTAGACATCAAGCCCCATCAAATTAAAATGAAGACATATTTCACAAAACTGCAAATTATATATTAATTTATATTTATTAATTTTCTGACATGCAGTTTGTTACTTGCATGTCAGTGATATACTGACATGCATGAAATATGCAGTATATATATAAATGCAGTATATAAATGCAGTATATATACCTCCTCCTTTTCACCACTCTCTAGGTCTCTCCATTGTTGAATGGGCTGGCCCAAGTCAACACTGTTCATGGGAATCTTTATCTCACCGATCATATCATGCTTCGAGAAACGATCAAAGTCAAAGACCTGCAGTACCAAAGTCTTTCCACCCAACTCTGCATACGGTATCTAGACAGAGAGGTCATGGGAGAAAGAGAAGAAAACTAATAAACTAAAAGAACACAGAAAACATGAAGTCAACAAAGACACAAAACCAGACCCAGGGCACCTTGAAGATGAAGGTCTCGTTGAAAACTGGGCATAGATTCTTGCGTTGGACCTTGGTCTCATACTTCTTCTTTTTGTCTGGCAACAAAAAGACTTTGACATAGGGGTCTGAGGTCCCCCCCATGTCCATAGCAGCAAGGTCCTGAGCCTGAAGGATTCCCACTATAAGCTTGATGAGAGGAAAGAAAATAGGTGTCAGAATGATCAGTGCAGGGATTTAGATATTGATATTCTTTCATCTTTAATATGAATGTTTTTGTCTTCACACAGGACCTACCTGGGACTCTGTGAAGTTGTAGTCCAAGGAGAACTCCAGCTTACCGAGCTTTTCCTGTTCTTTCTCCTCCTCCTCCCCCTCTTTCTTCACTTCACCATCCTACAAGATCAAAATGTCAGCGGACTGGATATTTGGATATTCATCACAAAGATCAGGTAGGATTAAGGATGTTTTTGGAAAGCACATACCTTCTCTCCAGTTTCACCGTCACCTTCCTTTGCCTGTCTGCGGCGACCTGCCTTTCTCTCCCTCACTTTCTTTGGCTTTTTCTTTTTCCCAAAGCATTTTTTGAAAACACAGAAGATGCAGCATGCCACCAAAATAAGGACCACCACAACAATGGCTCCTACTGCCCACATGGGAACTGGAAAACCAAAATAGGTGGGTGCATGTTTGTTTTTTTTATCATGGCACATTTGAAGAGGATTTGAATCATTCACTTCTTGAGAGGAAAAAAAACAACACTTAATTGACCCTAAACTAAACAAAGGTTGGAAACAGACGCGAGGGCATAAAGAGCATAATTGAATTTGCAGTGAAACATGACACTTCTTCACTTCTTTGTCTGCTGATGTTTGCTGGGTCAGTGTGTGGGTTGCCATCCACAACCCCTCTTCACAATCAGATAATAACACACTACCAGTTGGGAGTGGCTCTGTTCACAGCCACAACCACCACCGACACTTAAGTAGTTTATCATTATGTGCTTTAGTCAAGTCATCAACAGTGGCTGTTAAAGGGAAGTGATAACAGTTCCCGTTCTCAACTGAATATCGTAATGTGGCATTTGTGTAGGGTTGGATTTCCTCCAAATATTAACTCAAGTTAATTTTTGTTATTTAAGTTTCTTTTCTACAAGTGGCTTACTTGGTAGATGACTAAATTCATTCATGAACTTTTCCTTCATGTGGTTGTAGTCGTGTCCAGGGTGTTGCTCTGTATGGGAGTGCTCATGGTGCTCAGTATGGGAGTGTTCGTGATGAACCGTCTCGGTTCCCTCCTCCGCTTCTGGTTCAAATGGCTTTGCGGCCCTCGGGACACGGAGCCCGCTGCTGACCAACCTCATGTCAGCTGTGAAAATCAGAGTAGTTGGTTTGTTATTCTCTCTGTAAAGGTGGCCCCAACAGTGACGAGATAGCACTCGTCTGTATGTTTGCTGTCTAATCCTGATGTCCATGCATTGCAGTAATGTGCAAAAGCATTGGACATCTAGGCCAGATGCTCAACATGGCTGACCCTAATCCCTCTGTTACTCTCACTCTCTCTGCCATCTCCCCCACGCTTTCACTCCTCTGTTTGTCCCATCCCACTTTTCTCTCATCACTCTCACAGCATGTAACTGGATTAAAATCTAGTGGCCAGGACTACAATATTAATCCAAAATCCCAGATCCACTAAGCTTAAATAAATAGTGGCAGGTCTCCTCCTCAAATCTTCCTCACTCACAGTCGCCGTTGAAGACCAGAAAGCATAGTGTACAGAGACTATAGCAGTTATTCATATCGCATATTCTTACTTATTCCATAATCTACTTTTGAGAATATACCATACATGAATATGAAGTGACAATCAGTGATTTTTGTTACTCTCAAAAATGTATTAAATATTTGTCTTGTTGCATCTGCTTTTAATAGAAGAAAATACAAAAAAAGAATAACATGTACATGTAACTCGTATTCAGGGGTGTATGGATCTTATGTTATTTGGGGGGAGGGGTGTGTGTGTGTGATGATTATGCTCAGACTTATAGGAAACTATCAAAAAAGCACAACCTAGTTAAGTTCAACCAGCCAAATATTTTACTATTAAAGCAAAATGAAGCTTTTCCCGTTGGTTCAATGTTTTGCTCGTGCTCCTGATCATAGCAGAATTGTTTAGAATCTTATACAAATTTATCTTACCTGCTTATAGGTCTCTTTTATTTCTTCTACACCAGCAGAGCTATTAGAGCAGCGTTTACTTGCAGAGTATATTTGCAGTATGTTTGAGTATAGGAAGTATATTTCTTGTTGCCTCCTCTTTGGCCTGGCGGAGCCCTCATGTATCCATCGTCCCTCCGGTATGTTATTGACTCTGAATGACTGTTTGCAACCCTTCCCATCGCGCTAAAGCGCTGGCAAATCACTAGAGCAGTGTTGTGATTTAATCCCCCCTCCCCTTCCCCTCCTGCTGATATTAGAATTCTGGAAACACATCTGTTGCTTCATGTCTCTGAATTAAGATGCATGAAGGGCCACCGTCCGTTTCTTATATTACTACTCCACAGTTTATCATTTTTTTGTGAGTAGGAAAAAGAACTTATGAGACAAATGAAGTGATGAGACACGGCAGTGGTGGTTGTGTTTATCCATTAGACTGAAGAGATTGTAGCGCGTCCAGCTCTTCCCTAATCCCCTCAGCATAGCTGTCCTCACTATTGTCAGTCTACCAACAACTTGCCAGTGGATATTCTAGCCTCCCCATCCCTTGGCTCACTATTTTAATGTACAGATCCCATACCCATATTCAGAGCACCATGAGCAGTAAGCCCCAGGCACTCTGCCACGTGTTTGCACTGCTACATCTATAGATCTCAGTGACTCCAATCAAACATACAGCAGTCTCATCGACACATAGTTTTTGCAGACATATCATGGGGTGTGTAATAGTCTGTTGAGACACTTCGAAAACTGCAACTCATTCTTGCTGAAACATATAATTTACTAAGAAGCAGTTTGGGCAGTTTTAACCACAACCTACCAGGTTTCCCAAACGTTAAACATTAAGCTCCCACAGACAGTGAGTAAGCAGAGTCCAACTGTTATCTTTACAATGGTCTATAGGAACAGACACAACATTAAGTAAAGCACAGACTATGCACAAACCATGGCTGGGCTGTATAATGCACAAGAGTACAGCTTCTCTTAATAGTTTTACAAGGACTATTATATGTTAAACAGGCTGAAAACAAAACACAAAGAAATACAAAGTTTCAGCTTAATTTGACTTTATTCATTGTCTCTCTAATGAGCGACATTTTTCAATCAGGAAACCTTGACACAAAGGAATGTATGACACAAGATACAACTGAGTCAAAGCAAAGTAACTCTTTTAACAGCTTAGGAAAGTAGGTTTTAGCACCATATCATTGAGAACTTGAGTTTCTACTGTGTTCTTCAAGAACACGTTGAGGTATTTCCTTTTATTTAGCTTTTATCCTCCTGTGCCATTGGCACAATAATTAAGTTTAGGCGAGAGTATAAATGTATTACAAACATGATAGGAGATTGTTTCTGTGACAGCGTACATCTTTGGAAAATGTGGAACTTGTGTCGCTCTAATATTGTGACCTTTACAGGGTGTGTTTATCAAAAAGGTATTCTCCCATAGAACCATGTGTCTCCGACGCAGTAATGCGGGTCAGGCTTCCAACATAGTCGCCCAGCTCCTTAATGGTGTCATGGCTGTCAGGAAGGAAGTGCTGCTCGAGGAAGTCACACAGCTATAAAAGAAGCAAAGCAGACAGTGTGAAACATTCCTATGAAAGTGGACAAAATTGCTACAAGTTAAATTATTGAACTGAAACAGCTCTCAAGTATGTCAGACTGTGTTGCTAGACAAGTAATTGCAACGGTAGATGTTTTTGTCACAAGAAGCAGGCTTAGAACGATTAGAGGTTTTATCTAACAGTGCCAGACGTACATGAGGGTCAATGTGGACGCCAGCTCTGCGGTGCACATCAAGAATACATGTGTTGAGGGACTTTTGGTAGTCAAGGGAAAAGGACATAGCATCCAGGCCACCTCTCCAATCCTCTCTAAGTGGTTTCTAGGACACAAAGTTCATATTTAATAAGTTTAACAAATTTACTAATTATATTTGCCCAAAAATGTCAACCAACACTTACAGCAATAGTCTGTAGCAAAATCCTGCCGCCTCTCGTGTTTTGATATTCCAGTAGCTTCTCGGCTTGTTCCCTCTCCTTCCCTGAGCGATCCAGGAAAAAACTGGAGAATTTTGGCAAGGCCACATCATCCCTGTCAAAATACATCCCCTAAAAATGAAATGAAGGAATGCAATGAAAAGAGAGGTGAATACTAGCAATATCCCAACATACAGATATGAATAATGGTAATCAAACAGCAACTAAAAAAACAATACCAGAGCGAGGTAGGTGTACGATGCATTGAGCTTCAGGTTGATGAGTTTGTTGATGTCTCCTTCACATTCCAAGTGCAGGTTTTGTCTAACCACAGACTGCATTTCTAAAAAACACAAAAAGTGTCAATGTAAATAAATGTGACATATACTGGGGTACAGTGAAGCCAGTTCAAGAGTATGTCACTAAATGAACTAATGCTAGCAGTTAAACTATTAAACTTTACCTGATCTTCCTCGGCCAACACACTAACAAAACGCTTCTGATCACTCGCCCTCTGCAGCGTTATTATAGTCCTGCGCTTCTTAGCTAGCTAGCTTTTATGCAACCAGTATTTACGATCCTCAGCTACACATTAGCCAAGCTGTTGTCATGTGCAGGATAAAGTGGGCTGTCGCGTATGCTGTGTGGGGGTGACCTGTTCGCATTTTGTGGTGAACCGAGACACGGTTGACGTCGTCTGCTAATAACACTTGTTAACCAGCCACTGATGTTATCTCAACAAGTTAACGCTAATCAATTTAGCCAACATTAGCAAAGTTAGCGACAACCAAAGAGGATCGTGGACGTAACTTACCACATATCATATGTACGCAAGTCGAGCAAGGCTGTGTTTACAGTTTAGTTAAATTAATACACAAAAGTCAAAACTCACCTGCTCTGAGGTAGTAACGTTACTCCACTTTAGCACTACTATGGCTTTGTCCTCCTCTTATTTACATCCAGGAGAGTCGATATTTACCTCGGTTGTATACTCATACTCTCATTGGAACTCGAGCGCCACTCCGCGTCTTGGGGCCGCACGACACATTTCTGACCCGCGTACTCAGAGTTGTACCCAAAGTAAATTTTATTACTCTTTATTGTTTTAATATATGAAGGGATGAAGGTGATAGTATGGCCCTGAACTGTAAGTCTGTAGCACACTGTAGCACACACACTTTTACTAATCAGTCAGTAAAAAACTGACTGATTAGGATTGGCTGCACAGTGAAAACAAATCGTTTCTGAAGTGCAACAGTTGTAGTGTTGAAGTCATAAGCAGACTTAGTAGTTTGATTTTTTATTGCAATGATGTTTTGGGCCTCTCTGTCTCTGGTTAGACCACATACATATCAATAGCTTTTTACACAAAATAAATTTAGATATATGAAGAAGTGCATTATTGGTTGTTACAATTAACTGTTATTAATTATGAATGTGAACTTCCTCTTTGTGTTTCCCCAGAAATCACAGTCGCATAATGCATCTTCATTGACTTCTGCATCATTACATGAGCCCAAGCTGTGGTGGTGCTGTTTTCTGGTGGCAGTTCCGCTTACAAGCGACACATATCACTTCCCACTGTAACTATCTATAGAAACTAAAACCAAATCTTCTGTCATGAACAGAAGATTATGAACAGCGAAATAAAACAACATTTTTGTGTAACATTTGAAAACCCTGTCATTTCATAAATAAAGCACATCAACTTTTATATACGCACTTATCAATACAGATATCTACTAAAGATATCAAACTGTTCATGACAAACATGAAGTAGATGTAACATTTCCCTCTTTATAAAAACTTAAATCAGGCAAATATACTTGCAAGACATACCACTGGCAAACTTCACACATTGACCGTTAATAAGGAAGTTAAAGGCGGGGCAAAGGTCTCTGCCGTTGTATATGGCCCAAAAGGAGAAGCAGCCATTTACTTAGTCACTTGAACATATTAGACGGGACCAAAAGGTTATGGAAGGAGGACGTGTAAGAATTAAAAGTCAACATCACTGGAATAAAGATAATATTGGAGTGCATCAGCCCAGGCTTGAACAAGGAATTCTTTGCCGACCTTAAGTGTTTTTTCTGTCAACACACTGGAGGCAGAGACGAAAATAGGGAAGACAAACTATATGAGACAACAACTTAACAAGTCCATAATGTGTGAGTAGGAACTAAACCGTGACAATGAAGAAGCCTTTATCTTTCACCTCCGACCACTTGCTGGTGTGTGTCTTCCTGAGTCTACTCTGGGTAAGGTTGTTTTGATCTTTGATAATGATCAGATTACTCTCAACCATAGGAGACTGTTTGATCAAAACCACAGCAAAGGTTCATTGGATTATGTGCATCATAACTGCGGACAAAAAAGCTATGTCTGAGACATTTACTGTTATTATAAGAGTATATATGAGGATATTGTCTTAAATGCTGTTTTGAATTTATTAGACTACCGGTATATGGGATTTTAACAGTAATATATTATAATGAATGGAGGATTCTTTTAGTAACTACTGTGCACAATTAACTTCGATGTCTGTGTTTTGATTTCATTCAAAATAGTCAGTGTTTGGACAACTGTGTCGCAATTATTGCCATCAGTTGAAGCACAAAAAGTGAAACAAACTTTGAGCCATTGCATTTGGTGTTGTGTGTCACTTCCTTGAGATTTCCGATTTGTTTTTACATTCCGTTTGTGATGCTCATTTTAGTGCGTAGAAAAAAATGTTGTGGTTTTGAAATCATGATATAGATACAAGAATATATTCACTCGGCTATTCTTGTATAGTTGTGTCATTCTAATAATAATTTAAAGAGGTGTGACTTTTTTTGAGTGTAAAATTATACTTTGGTGTTTGGTCTTCCCCTCTGTGCCTCATTAAATCTTACTATGTCTTTAGGGAGTAGATGGCTTCAATAGATCAACACCAACGCCAACAGCATCAACAGCAGCAGTGACAAATACAACACAAGCACAAAATACGAGCACACTGGCAACCACTCCACTGACAACCCTTTTAAAAAGAATAGCACGTACGTATGAACCAATGACTGTATCTTTATTTGGTGTGATGTTGGTGTTCTTTTTTATATCATAGAACAAATTTGTGTGATTGTCACCAATCATTGATTTATTATTGTAGCGAATGCCTGTGAGACAACGTGATCTGTCTATAAATACAAAGAGCAGCTCATAAATACAAGGAAAGCAATTTTATTGCATTAAAACAAACAATTTTATTTTGCAATAAAAGAAAATCAGACAAAATAATAGACCAACTCAGCTGTTTGGGTGGTCGACTGTATGCTTATGAAATTATGTTACATATTAGTGACAGATGTGACATATTACTGATAATATAATGGAATTGAATAAAACTTTAAATACTTATCAAAAGGCATAATTGTGATAAAAGCACCACATCTTTACTCTGATGAATCTGTTGGTTTTTTTTCTCTGTTTAGCCCCTAACAATGTTGATAACGTGACAGTGTTGCTACAAAATGAAAGCAGCATAACTCTGATGTGGAACAAGGTGAACAACATTTCAACATACATCCTAAAATATGATGGGAATGGCAGAACAATAGAGAAGAACATCACTGCATCTGCTCTCATGACATCAGTACAATATGTGGTCTCTCCTCTTGTTGCCGGAGCAAAATATAATTTCACTCTCATCACATTGTCTGATGGACTCATCAGTCCTGGATATAAGTTTACAGCTGCTACTGGTAGGTGACATTTAAGTATGTTTTGCTACCAACATGCATCAATTTTTATTTTATTAAACTGCTCTTTATGCTCTTTATCATTTAATTATTATTATTAGTTATTATTATTATAGTGTCATAATTTTAGCATGGGCAAGTGACAAATGACATTTGGTTAAAACTTCTTCCTCTTTATTTTTAAATCTCAGCTCCTCAGAATGCAGAAGAGTTTAAATCAGTGGGACAAAACAAGACCAGTGTAACTCTGCAGTGGAAAAAAGTGGGAGACATTGTCCATTATACACTTGTCTTTAGTAAAGGAGAGACAAGTGTCACTGCATCAGTGGGAGATGAACAAGTGACGCACACAGTTTCAGGTCTCACCTCTGGGGCTAAATACAGCTTCACTGTGTTCACTGTGTTTGAGGACGTCAGAAGCAGTGGAGTAAACCTCACTGCAGCCACTGGTATGACGTGTTTATTTTTTAAAATTGGCTTATGACATGAACTACAGCAGGGCTCTGCACCGTGATGGAACAGATGAATTGCATGCAACTTTTTATTTGTGGAAACTGTACAGTTGCAGCATATGTTGCAAATGTCATGTCGTTTAATAAAGTAGCTTCTCCTGCTTTATTCTTAAATCCCAGCTCCTCAGAATGCAGACGAGTTTAAATCAGTGGGACAGAACAAGACCAGTGTAACTCTGCAGTGGAAAAAAGTGGGAGACATCGTCGATTATACACTTGTCTTCAGTGAAGGAGAGGAAAATGTCACGGCATCAGTGGAAAATGTGACACACACAGTTTCAGGTCTCAACTCCGGGACTAGATACAGCTTCACTCTGTTCACTGTGTTTGAGGACGTCAGAAGCAGTGGAGTAAACCTCACTGCAGCCACTGGTAAGAAGCTCTTACTTTTTAAAATTATCTTATTTTATAAGATGAACCACGACAGAGCTGTGATGAGATAGAGGAATTGCTTGCGATTTTATATTTGTTGAAACTGTACCGTTGCAGCATATGTTGTAAATATCCTCTAGTTTATAAACTAGCTTCTCCTTCTTTATTCTTAAATCCCAGCTCCTCAGAATGCAGAAGAGTTTAAATCAGTGGGACAGAACAAGACCAGTGTAACTCTGCAGTGGAAAAAAGTGGGAGACATTGTCCATTATACACTTGTCTTCAGTAAAGGAGAGACAAGTGTCACTGCATCAGTGGGAGATGAACAAGTGACGCACACAGTTTCAGGTCTCAACCCTGGGACTAAATACAGCTTCACTGTGTTCACTGTGTTTGAGGACGTCAGAAGCAGTGGAGTAAACCTCACTGCAGCCACTGGTAAGAAGCTTTTCCAAGACAGCTCTATAATAACAGCACTTTTACAGTTTGTTGATAACTAGGTGTTTACACATTACAGTTTTTGAGAAAGTATCACAATGGAATAAAAAGACACATGTCCTCTGCTCTTTCAGCTCCTGGAAATGTAAAGAATAGGGTTGTTGGTGGTATCATTGACAGTATACGTTGTAGTGAGTAAAACCTTTGTTTGTCTTTATCAGTTCCACCAGCGGTGTCGTCAGTCAACGTGACTGAACGGTCTGCGAACAGCGTAACTCTGAAGTGGGAGAAGGTGAACGGAGACTGGAGCTACTTGCTTCAGATCAATGGTGGGACAGATACGCCAGATGTGTCAGGAAATGTTGTGTCATACTCGGTCTCATCTCTCAAACCTGGGACTGAGTATGTGTTCAGTGTCATCACGGTGTTCTCCACACTCAACAGCACTGCTTATGAAGGAGTCACAGTAACAGGTATATGCAGCCCCTCTCTCTCTGTCGAACGCACACACTCCCATCGATAAATAAACCGTTGCACATTTACACTCATGACGTTTCCTTATTCATTTCAGCCATCGACTGTGCCAGTGTGGCCTGGCATGTTAGTAACTCCTCGATCCGAGGGATAGTTCAAGGCTTATTCTCAAATGCAACAGCCACTAATAACACACAAACCCATGTCAGTCCTGGAGGTAGCAATGTGTCATTCACTGGCCTTTACCCCGGTGCAACCTACGAGGTGTGTCTTGTGTATGAAAGACACGGCACACACTTTGAGCAATGTCGTCACAACGTCTCGATCCGTGAGTAATACTGTGGATTATCTGTACAATATTATATACAATTACCAATATTGTAACAATACAATAGATTTTAAAGTGGCAGTAGTAGAAATACATGAATTCATATTGTTTTCATATTATTACTACACCTTTATGTGTGTGTTGATCTTTCTGATTATTCCATTCAGTTCCTCCAAATTTAAATGCTCACTGTAAGTACTGGGAATCTGGCTATTCCATCTTTATTGTCTGGGATAAACCGGCCGGGGAGTGGACTGCAGTGGAAGTGAACGTGACTGGAAAAACTCACATCTCATCCGAAAAGGGGAAACAGGACATCAATATATCTGGATTCCTTCCTGCCAGATCATATGTTGTGTCTTTAGCTGCACTGTCTGGGACTTTGAGGAGTTCCGACCCATTTGTTTTCCTGTGTTCTACTGATCCGTGGGGTGAGACAAAGTTAATATATTACATTATAACTTTATATTTTAAAACTAGATTGTCATTATATCCTTACTGTTACTGTATTTATATTGTATTGCCTGATTTGTTTAGGTTGTTTGAATGATTATCTTATTCTCTACATTACATAATACTCACTTGTGGTAAAATAATCTGCATGTGTTAAAGCATTCAATGCAGATTGTACTCCTTGCAGGTGTCATTGCAGGGACCTTGTCTGCTGTGCTGGTTTTTGTTGTCCTTCTCTTTGTGGTTTTCTTCATTTTATTTAAAAGACCATATTTAATCAGGTATGTTGGTACCTCAGTGACATCACTGTACTTAATTATCTTCCTGAAATGTACTCAGGAAGTGAGTGTCTCTGTTTCTTCCCCACAACAGAAAAAACAATTTCCTCATCGGCTCCAAACTATCAAATAAAAGTGACAAGTAAGTAAATGTTTAATCATCCCTTCGTTTTGGGATAGGATTTATAGCCACACATTAAGAATGAACTATGACATTGTTGTCAATATTTATTTGGTAAATTACATTCATTTCATTTGTCTGTCATACCAACGGGGCATTCGATGTGACATGTGTGTACTTTATTTTGGTAGACCTATTCCAATATCAGAGTTCCCAGAACACTTCTGCCGGTTAAGTGTGGATAACAATGGTGGTTTCATTCAAGAATATGAGGTGCATTTCTAAAAACATTTCAACATGATATGTGCTTCTTAATCTTTAATTTCTTCCTCTGTGTAACATTGTACCGGTATAGTTGGTGGTAACGTTGATTTTGTTTTTCTGTTCCTTGTGGTGTGCTACCTCAATGCAGAGCCTGGATCCCGTTGGCACGAAGCAGACACAGAAAGCAGCCACTCAGCCTGACAACAAAGCAAAGAACCGCTTCGTCAACGTCCTGCCATGTAAGCCCGTCCGACTGCACGACCGTGCAGCAACAGTTGTTTTAGTGTCCACTTCAACACAGTATAACCCATCTAACCTGTTTCGTCCTAGACAACTGGTCTCGAGTGAAGCTCACTAAATCCAAGTCCAGGGGAACCTCTGACTACATTAATGCCAGTTACATGCCAGTAGGTATTATTCAGTGAATTTGAGTTCACTGATCAATATATGACGTAAACGCTAGAGGAGTGTATATGCTGACAGACGTCTGCTTCTCAG
Source organism: Trinectes maculatus (assembly GCA_016785345.1). NCBI lineage: Eukaryota > Metazoa > Chordata > Actinopteri > Pleuronectiformes > Achiridae > Trinectes > Trinectes maculatus. Next base: position 102,064 of record JAFBJQ010002481.1, on the reverse strand, counting down.
GGCTACTGCAGAAAAACAGAGTACATTGCCACTCAGGGTCCTCTGCCTGCCACCATCAAAGATTTCTGGAGGATGATCTGGGAACAAAGGGTGAAAGTTGTTGTCATGGTAACCAACTGTATCGAAGGAGGACGGGTGAGTCTCTTGGAAGATGTGAGATTATTTTATTTTCTATTTTCAGATTTCAAGGGAAGTGCAAAACTAAAATGTTATGAGCTCATGTCTTGTTAGTCACCAAAATGAACAGACACATGGTGGACTGTTGATCGTTGCTGTATCATCCTGTTATTTTTTTGCATGTTTCCTTTTCTTAGACGAAGTGTGAGCGATACTGGCCCGCAGAGAGCAAGCCCTGCCTTCACAGCGAGCTCTTGATCACCATCAGATCTGAACAAGAGGAGCTCTACTGGACACTGAGGGATTTTAGTGTGAAAAATGTGGGTAACTTAATGGTGCAAAGCAAAACACAGAGGAAATTGTGACTGTACATAAATATTAAATACATGTAGTTTGCTGCGAATTTCACAGGAAAAACTTTTAACTTTGTATGATGACAAATTTCAAGTACCATTTACCATTTACCAGCAACTATGTTGAAGTCTCTTTTTTAAAATGTAATCTTCATAACAGATTACCACCTCAGAAGAGCGTACGGTAAAACAGTTCCACTTCACAGCCTGGCCTGACCATGGAGTCCCACAGGACACCAGAACCCTGATCCAGTTCAGAGGACTGGTGAGACAGCACATAGAGAGAGAAGGGGCTGGAGCGCCAACAGTGGTTCACTGCAGGTACGAAACAAGTGCTCACAAACGCAAAATCAAAACAAAAACATTTGACTTTAAACTATATTTTCGGTTCTTCCTCTTGATCAAATGCTTGTGTTTTTCACTGAGCTATTTGTGTCTTAGTGCCGGAGTGGGGAGGACGGGCACGATAATTGCCTTGGATGTGCTACTTCAGCAGCTAGAGCACGACAGAGCTGTGAGCATCAAAAGCTTTGTGCACAAGATGAGACTGAGTCGTCCATACATGGTGCAGACGGAGGTAAAACTGAGCTTTATTGTGAAACTCTGTTATGCAAGTGCATTTTGCATGTACTGTATATGCAGTGAAATGTGTTCCTTTCTTCTCAGTCGCAGTATGTTTTCCTGCACCACTGCATCATGGACTGTCTGCAGCAAGATAAGACCGAAGACATCGTATATGAAAACGCAGACATGATATACGCAAATGCCACTGTTCTCCAGGAGTTTCATAATCAGAGGACAGCTGTTTAATATCTGGATTATCGGCCCTGCAGACTTTGGTGAACTTAGACTATATATTATATTTTCAAATAAACAGTAAATATGAAATATATATTTAATTTTAATGTAAAATGCGCTTGAGGTTTGAATTCACTATATTTTAACCTCTTTTGTCAAAATGATTTAATGTCTGAATGACTGGCAGACAGAGGCAATGGAGGCAACGCCCAAATTTCTGAGTACACTTAATTTTTGTACAAAAGGAGCGTTCACAAAGCAACAACACAGTTGAAGTTTCAAAGGAAGACTTAAAGTATGAGTTGATTTGACCAGCCCTTTTCTATCTCTCTAAACATGGGCGTTACTATGGCAGCTGCGCAAACTGAGAACTCTTTCACCTCTGTAACTGGGATGGGTATTTCCTTTAGACATTGCAGCTTAACTAGAGCAGGTCAGATACACAGTGTCATGTCAAAATTCTCATAACACTCTTGTCTAGCAAATTTTATTTCATTATTGTCATTTGTATTATTAGGATGTGAGGGAACAACACTCCAGATGACAACAGAAGTTATCTGATTTCATTAACAACGAGAGAATCGAGTAGAAAAGAATGTACAGTATATCTGCTTATACAAGAAATTAAGTAGATTTCATTTTAAGGAAAATACCTTAATGGGTTTGTACAAAGTCTGCAAACAAGATAAAAACCCAGCCTCAAGATGAGACTCAACCTTGTCATGAAAGCTGTGTTTTAGCTGCAGTATTTGTCCTTAGTGTGTCAGCAAGTCCGGAATCAGGAAACAGAAAAAACGGTTCCAAATTAAGCACTGGGCCTGAACCAGCACTGGAACTGCTTTGGTGGAAAGGAGGTATTAGAGGAGGCAGTGCAACATCTGAGCTCACTCATTCTCCTCTGTGATGTTTTTGAATGGTGCCTCCTGGCTACCGGAGACTGAAGAGAAGCTGTCATTGATGACTTTCTGTCTGGCTTGTATGGCCTCTGGGCTGATGCTTGCTGGCACTGACCGCAGCATGCCTGGATGCAGCGGTTCAATTTCACCAACCGCAGGTGGAAGAGGGACGGAGAACTTCTTTGCAATGTTGTGCAGGACACAGCACGCCTTGATAATGTTAGACTTTTGGTTCAAAGTGGATTCTTGGGTAAAGCCAAGTTGCATGAGACACCTGAAACGCCTCTTCATGGCGCTGAGTGTCGTCTGCATGACGGTGTGGATCTTTGCGTGGGCTTCATTGAAGCGGATCTCACTGTCACTCACAGGGGATGACAGAGGAGTCAAGACATGTTTGCTTAAGTTGTAGCCTTTCCCACCTGGAAAAGAGGCAGAAGACAATACAGCTATGTTGGTAGAGGTGATTATCATCGCGTTGTTATTATTGATTATCCACATGACTTACTCTCAGTGATCCACAATGACAACATCTTCACAATCTACTGTTTTAGTCATAAACTGAGGACTTAAGTGTGTTTGACGTGAGGAGGTCTTTATGGAAAATCACTATACACATGGTGGTAAATAGATGTAGGTAGGTGTAGACGTAGGTGTAGTGTTACTGAATTAATAGAATTATTATTATTATTGTATACATAACATACTTGTCATGTATATATATATATATATTTTCTGATCCACTCTCAATGCACTGCCTTTTGTGTCTGTTGATCATATCTTACCAATAACCCAATATGATCCGTGCGTGTCCCCCTCGATCTCGCGTCCTCTGGCTGACAACTCCCACAGGTCCTGCTCAGACGTGCTGCCCGCGCGACTCTGGTCAACACTCAGTACGTTGCCGTCTGAGTCGCATATGATCTGACTGACGACCGACGTGTGTCCCAGTGTGTTGACAAACGACCCGAAGGAGCTCTTCTCATACGGGGACGCTCTGATCTTGAAGTGGGCCGGCGCCAGGACCCCCAGCGCGTCGGGGATCCCGCAGATCTCCTGGATCATGGAGGCGACGCTGGCTTTGGCATCCGGGGACAGCGGGAATGAGACGAACTGGTCGGACATGTCCGAGATGACGACGGAGACGGTGGCGACGAGGACGGAGGCGCGGTCCGCCCGGCTCAGGCCGACCTTGTGCAGGACGTCGGGGGAGGAAACTCCGTGTGCGTAATGGTTCAGCGCCAACATCACCACCTCGTCCACGGGCAGCTCCGCGGGAATCCTCTTCATGCGGCTGCGGACGGTGTCCGCGATGAAAGCGACGCAGGGTCTGGTGAGGTGAAGCAACCGGAACAAGGCGTCATCGTCGTAGTCGTCGAAGCAGCTCGGAGCTCTGCGGTTTCTGTCGCCGGGTCTGAGCAGCTCTTCCTGGACCGCGAGCCACACCGGCAGGGCGAAGGCCATTTGTCTCCGCGGTGTGTTTGTGTTGTTGTTGTCTTTTGCCGCTCCTTCTTCTTCTACCGCTTTTTCCTTCTTCTTCTGTTACGTTTTATGGCAGCTGACATCCAATTTTTTTTGCATTGCTGCCACCTTCAGTAGCATTCCATTACTACATTATATGCTCTTGATGAGTCGCTGTCTTCGTCTATGGAGCAGCTCGCCAAAGCTCTGCGTTATCGCCACCGAGTGGCCAGAAATAAAAACAAACCACCAAAAGCGGCTTAATTGAAATAAATACATTTATTAATAGGGGAAAGGGGCATTTCACTCAAAACCGTGAATCGCAGGTTTAATTACTAAAATGTGATTTGTTCTGACCGACAATTACACCATAGCTCATATTCCAGTTGTTTCATTAATTTTCTTTTAGCTGTGACATCATCATGTCACCCTCTGCACATCCTTTTTGCACACTGAAACTTTTTTTACACTGATAAGAAGTGTTGCATCCCATAATATTTGTTAGAGAAAAAAATGTTACGTTTTTAATTTACAGACTGACTATTATTATACTTGTTGTTGTCTTGTCTGGGCGACAAGTAGAACATTCTGTTGACTTCACTAATGGAAACATCTTTGAGTTTGGGAATTTGCTCATTCTGGTTTGCTTCTGTCACCTGGCTTCTGGCAAACACATCTGTGAAGGAAGGAGACATTTAAGGGTGTCAGAGGCATTTCAGTATTTTTTGAACACTAAACAAGTTGACAAATGGACATGTCCTCACCCGTAACGTTGTCCACAGAGTCAAGTGGAGCCGTGTTGCACATGTTCGCTCCGAACAGCAACAGCACAAAGATCATTAATGCAACCAGCAGATACATTGGCACTGCAAGAGCCCAATATCTGCACAAGACAAAATGTGTCAGCTAATTGATCCTAAAACTTCCTGTGTGGGACACAAAATCGTGTCCTTGTTATTGGACAACTGTTCTGAATAGGAGATTTTCAGCTTACTTTTGTGGCCAGTACGTGAGCCCTATTGAGTGAAGCCACTCATCTGGTACGAAAGCCCACAGACAATATAGAACTGTGGCGAGAAGAAAAAGAAAATTTTTTTTTTCGTGTATTCCTGTTTATTCTTGTTATATGACAACACATGAGAAACACAAACCTGGGCTATATTTATTACCCTTAAATATACCCAGGTTGCAACATGTCCTAATACATTAGACCTGATTCAAGCTTGAGTGGTCTTTGTGATTTTGTACTGTTGTGCACGTGAAACTGCACTGATGCCAATCCACTTCAATTAACCGCATTTGTATCTAACTTACAGAAGCCAAACTGGGAACCGAGGAACAGAACAAAGCCATAGATGCCTCTCTCAGGCAGAGGAGATGGAGAGTATTCCACCATGGTCTGAAATCACAGCACAGACAGAGACGTGATCAATAAACAGTAACGACACAAACAGACATATAAAGCTCCACACCCACAGTTTGCAGTGACGCACCTATACACAGGTTTGTTTCGTGTAGCTCCTGCTAATGACTCCTGTAGAAATATCTCCTGTCGATACTCTCAAACTGGGCTTTGGATATAATACATGCGACACAACGTACTTATACACGATGTAAATACGCTCGATTCTACCCAAATTAAAATCATTTAAAAATAATTATCGACCTTTTCTTCTTCTGTCAAACCGCATCGTTAATCAGCTATCTGGCCTGTATTTTGTCCTACGTGATAATCAGCACGATGCAAAACAGTCACGATAGATTTAGTCCGTGTTTGGAAGAAAATGAATAAAATGCAAAACAAACCGACACGCGTCACCTATTGGCTTGTCGATAAGCTTTATGTTGTTAAAATTATTATGGGGTAAAAAAATGTACTATGTAGCTTTGTAAACAACGCGATGAGCTTTTGTTATGATGTGTTCAGTCGGACATATTTAGCTATTGCACGCCCCGGAAGTAAACGGTTCCGCATGGCAGTAGTGTACGACATGAGTTTACCTCGTATCAGGCGTTGGCAAATTTATCCGACTAATTTCACTCTATCATTGTAACGGTACAAGGTAACGTTACTTCAGAGATGTGTTTTATAATGTAAATATTATTGACCGTAACTTTTTAAACGAAGGTCTGAAGGTCCGACGTGGCGGAGGGTAATAAATAGACTATCATACTTTCAGCAAGCCAAATACTAATTTAACTAAAGTGGCAATAATGTCAAAGATAAATATGAAGAAAGGTCACTTTGGAGCTAAAAGACAACAACATATGCCTAAAGAGAAAAACAACACGAAGAAAAAGAAAAGGAAGTTCTTTTTCGAAGAGAAAGTTAAACAGAAAAAAAATCAGTCAGACAGACACGAGCCCCCAAAGGACCCCCACAAGTTTTCAGCCAACTGGAAAGCGTTTCAAGAGGTAAGACCTGATACTCTGTGTCTGTGTCATCTCTCCTTTACGTTACACACATTATTTTCCTACAGATTCATCACATCTGCCGTCTTCCACAGGTTTTAAAAACCAGTCAGTCTGAAGAGAAACGACCCCAGAAACTGAATAATCTGAATGGCGCTCTGCAGAAGAAGGATGGTACAGAAAATTCTTCCAAAAATGTGTCCATGAACAGCACCGGTCCACAGCAGAAGGAGACTTGGAAAAAGGGGAAACAGGAAAGTGTGGCTCACAGTGTTGTCCCAAAGGATGCTCCAGGAAACCTGCAGGTTCCAGGAGTCTCAGAGACAAAACAGTCTGCTGCTCCAAAAAGGAAACGGAATGATGGAAAGTCAAACAGCGAGCATGCAAGCAAGAAGAAGAAGAAGCCGTTAGTCGAAGAGAGGAAACCTACAGAGTAAATATATAACGTTATACATTTCTGCAAGTCTTTAGCTGAGGAATAATTAAGGCTGCTAAGTTCACCCTGCTCTTTTTGCTCTTGCAGAGATGACCTTTGGTTTGATGATGTTGACCCTGACGACATTGAGGCGACAGTTGGAGCAGAGGCAGCGGAGATCATGAGGAAGAAGCAGGGCATTCAGAAGACCAAGGACGTAGAGAGCGCCCTGGTTAAGGAGAAAGCCTTTGAGGGGTGAGTGTTGACTCTCTGGAATCAAAATAGTTTTATTCATAATTAATATAATTCAGGAAATGAACTGTAAACACACTCAGTCTTTTAAATTGTAGCGGCTGAGTCCCAGTCTGATAAATCTGGTATGACCTGAATGCAGCATTGAAACAGCAGTGGCATCAAAAATTTGCTGTTGTGTCTGCTTTTTGTGTCAAAAGACCAAACTGCTGTATTTCTAATTTTTATAGGTGGTTACCATTTGTACCTGTTGTTTTCATAGTGGCTTAGATAGCTGAATGTGTTTTATATACCTCTCTTGTATCCACTTTTCTTGTGTATGAATCAAGCTGCAGTGACATGAAACTACGTCTATGTCACTGACACATGTTAATGAATTCAAAAATGGGGATTTCCAAATCAATTCATAATTAATATAATTCAGGAAATGGACTGTAAACACACTCAGTCTTTTAAATTGTAGCGGCTGAGTCCCAGTCTGATAAATCTGGTATGACCTGAATGCAGCATTGAAACAGCAGTGGCATCAAAAATTTGCTGTTGTGTCTGCTTTTTGTGTCAAAAGACCAAACTGCTGTATTTCTAATTTTTATAGGTTGTTACCATTTGTACCTGTTGTTTTCATAGTGGCTTAGATAGCTGAATGTGTTTTATATACCTCTCTTGTATCCACTTTTCTTGTGTATGAATCAAGCTGCAGTGACATGAAACTACGTCTATGTCACTGACACATGTTAATGGATTCAAAAATGGGGATTTCCAAATCAGTGATATATTTATATATATATATATATTATATATATATAAATATATTTTTTATATTTATATATTGTCATACACAACTAAATAAACAAATTGTGATATCTGTATTTAGCTTGTCCACAAAAATGTGAAAATATCAAAGAACTTTATAGTGATATTGTACAAAAAAAATCAAAATCTAATATTATGAGCATGATTGAAAGTAAAGACAAACAATGTAAAAAAACTATACTGATAGATACTGGATGCAAGTGTTTACCTCAACCCGCCTACATAGAAATGGAATAGAATTTTTTCCAAAAATTAGCAGATAAAGGGTTTCTTCTTCCCAGCTTTAATTCACCAGACAGGTTGGCATAATAGTGATGACTTTCCTCTCTTATTGCTCCCGTTGTCATTCGCCCACATAAGTCTCACCAGAGCTGTGGCTATTGATTGTGAGATGGTGGGAGTCGGTCCAAATGGCGAAGACAGCATCTTGGCGCGCGTGTCCCTCGTGAACCAGTTTGGAAAATGCATCTATGACAAATACGTAAAACCCACGGAGAGGGTGACAGACTACAGGACAGCTGTCAGTGGCATCCGACCACAGGACATCAAGAATGGTGAGTGATTAAATGAACTGACAGATTAATAAACAATAAGCAATTTAATGAGAAGTCAAAATGACCTGTTATTACTTGCTATAAAGATGTCCTCATTCACAGTGCTTACTGATCCACGTTTTCCTCACTGCAGGGGAGGATGTACGAACTGTGCAGACGGAGGTAGCCGAGATTCTGCAAGGCAGGATAGTTGTTGGTCATGCCATACACAATGACTTAAAGGTAACCTGGATGTATTATTTGAAATGTTATTAAATGAAATGTCCAAATGTTATAATTTCAAAAGAAAGTGTAAGAATTCAATAACCCATCCAAAACCTTTGTTTTATTTTATTAGATTTTGCTCTTGGATCATCCAAAAAAGAAAATCAGAGACACTCAGAAATATAAACCCTTTAAAAAAATAGTCAAGGTAATTATGTATTTGCAAACCTCATGGATTTGGCTATGAATATGTCTTGATACACCCAGAAATAACTGTCTGAGTGATAATGAGAGGATTTCCTTCTTTTAGAGTGGTCGACCATCACTGAAAGTCCTCTGTGACGAAATACTCCATGTGAAGGTCCAGCAGGGTGAACATTCATCTGTAAGTCATTGACACATAAAAGAAAAGCTCTCATAATATATATAATATATAATATTTATCATTGCAAAAACAAAATATAGCATGTTGGACTAATCTTCCCCATCCTCCATCCACTGTTGTCCAGGTCCAAGACGCACAGGCCACCATGAGGCTGTACACACTGGTGAAAAAACAGTGGGAAGCAGAGATTAAAGCCAGTCAGAAGAACAGAGATTCAGACCAGAAAAGTAAAACGAGAAAGCCCAAGTTGTCGATGTCTAAGAACAAGGGTAAGAATCCTGTGGAATCAATAAACTGAGAACCAATCTGCAATAGGAAACATTTTAGGTCACCAGAGCAGAACTGGGACTGAGACATCTGGGAACCACAAGTGAAATAAACAGTAATGAAGAACACACATGACGTTCTAAAAGTCAAGACGCATCACAAAACAGCGTCTAAGAACAAGGGTAAGAATCCTGTGGAATCAATAAACTGAGAACCAATCTGCAATAGGAAACATTTTAGGTCACCAGAGCAGAACTGGGACTGAGACATCTGGGAACCACAAGTGAAATAACAGTAATGAAGAACACACATGACGTTCTAAAAGTCAAGACGCATCACAAAACAGCCTCTCAAAGTGAGGATGAACTTCAGATGTTTCAAAACACAAGACACAGGCTCAACCAGGGACCCTGTGTTCCAGGATACAAAGGAACAGATTGATTTAGAGAATTTGCCCAAGACTGAAGCAAACTCCAGAACATTTCCCACAGTAGTGTCCAGGCGGTGTCACACTCAGGGGTGAAAGCACCTGTGAGAGCTTATGACCGTTATCTACACTGACACCTCTGCCAGAAAATTTTGCAATATTATTCCCAGCATCTGGAGGCAGCTGTTCAGATTCTTCACCTCCCGCCTGTGTTCCCGGAGTTCTGTGGAGACTCTTGTTCTCACTGTGTACATTGTATCGTTGACATGTTGTTTTTGCTTTGTGGATCTAAAAAAAAAAGTTTCAGATCCATAGTTTGTAATAGACTGGGTTTCTGGAAAGGTTGTGTTTGGAAAAGTATGAATAAAAGAATATGTTTTCCTCAGTCGTCTTTCTACAGACATTCTTGATTATTCTTGTCATGTGTCAGACTGACTTCTTACATTATCTTACACATTCTCACCCAGCTCTGAATTGTCGCATGGTTTTATGTAGAGTTTTTATTGATTTAATTGGGCTCCTTGTTTGCCCCATTTTAATGTGATTTGCTGCTAACCTGATGTACATTGTGGCCCAAATTGTTGCAAAAGAACTGTGCAGAGTGCTTGTACAAGGATCTTTTTATTTAGTTTTGGAGCAGAGATAATCACAGTATATTTCCCATGTACAACAAAGGGTTGGTCGTTATAAAATGAGTACAGTATAGATAATTGCAAAGGAAAACAAATTGTCCAAAGAACATTTCCCAGAACAGTGTCCAAACGGTGTCTCATTCCGGTATTAAAACTCTGCCAAACAATTCCTGGGAATATTGTGCAATGTTATTCCCAGCAGCTGGAAGCAGGAGTTCAGATCCTTTGCCTCCCACCGTTGTGAATGGAGTGGAGAATCTTGTTACTGCACGCAATGCTTTGTTGACGTTGTTGTTTTTGCAGTGTAAAGCACCTGTGAGAGCTTATGACCCTTATCCACACTGACACCTCTGCCAGAAAATTTTGCAATATTATTCCCAGCATCTGGAGACAGCTGTTCAGATTCTTCACCTCCCGCCTGTGTTCCCGGAGTTCTGTGGAGAATCTTCTTCTCACTGTGTACAGTGCTGACGCCTTGTATAATGATCATTTCATTTTGTTTTGGTACAAAGACAGTCTCTGGATTTTCTGTATGTGTACAATATTATCTTGACCACACAGTGTCTCCTAAGGTCTGCTGCTCACTACTTCCTTATGCATGAGCTGAAGGGTGGATGGGTCTGTGTCGACTAATGCTTGCTCTTCGTAGGGACAAAGTAGACCATTCAGTATTCATGCAGGCTGATGAACAAACACTGTCAGCAACTTTCTGTGGACGACTTCCTGCTTGTCTGCTTTGGTCTGGCGGCATTGGGAGTGCATAATATAAGTGGTAATAATGCTCTGTAATACAATTATCACGGCATGTAAATTTCGTACACACTATATTTTATATCTGTTGTGAAAAATGTGTAACCACACTTTGCCGGAAGCTGCGGCTGCTGGTAACTGCAGTTAATTAAATATGAATTCTTCAACGCTTGTATAAATTTTGTGATGGCCTGACTTTTATATGGTGCTGCAGGGGTCTGGGAGAGGTTGTAAATGAACGAGAAGTAATAGTGCAGAATGGAGTGGAATAGAATAATCTAAAGTTTTATACAAACACACACACACACACACACACACACATATATACACATACATACACATGCCTCAGTTTTAAATGGCTGATTTGCATGTTCTTTGTGCTAAATGTAAATGCACTTCCATTTCGCCACGTCTGTGTTTCCCTCTGTCTGCGCTTTGCTCTTACAAGAACATTTTGTGGTCACAGGAAAATGCAACAGTCACCTGGCAATAGCCTTTTGCCCTTTTTACAACTGTTGTAATTTTTATGAGGCGATGTTGTGCACTCACTGGCTGAGTTTCCTGTCCGTAAGTGCATGAGCAGTGTTGCTGATCACTGGACTTCTGTCTCAGGCCTCCTGCACAGACAGTCTGCAGCGCTGGCTTTCTGGAAACCACACTCACTTCCAGGAGTCACTGTTTGTTTGTCTCATCCTGAGACGCTTATTTTACTCAGTGAGGCTGAAATGATGTGGAAGTGTCCTTTATGCTCCTGCACTTTCCATTCAGGAGTTTCAGTGACACATCGATATGATCGACATTTCTCTTCCTGTTCCTCCTCATGATGTTTGTGATCAGACTCACAGTTCATGTATGAACACCCAGCTGCCTCGCTCTCTGCTGCCACGTGACTGCTACTGTCAAGGCTGGGAACCTGTAGACAAAATGGTGTTTGTGTTGTGTGTCCTCCCAGCACAGTGAGTGAGCATGAGTGGGCTGTGGAGGAAAAAAAAGAAAAAAAAAAGAAAAAACAAAAGACAGAGAGAAAGGGGGCCAATTAAACCAATCAACGCATCCCTTCATCTCATAACGAATATTATTGTGTGTGTGTGTGCTTTTGTTGTTGTTGTTGTATTTGTGAAGTTCAGCAGCCATATGAGAAATTAGCCTCCGTATTCAGCGGGGTCCTGCCACCCCCTCTGTCTTCTTCTCTAATCCGCCCACATGTAGCGTCTGAGGGGAAGAAAATAGTGCAGAAGGTGACGCTCCTCCAGTGGATCAGAGAGGGAACGGCTCAGAGAGAGAGAGAGAGAGAGAGAGAGAGAGAGAGAGAGAGAGAGGTGTCCACAGGCTGCATCTCCATCTCAAACACTTGCAAAAGGGGGGGGGGAGACAGGAGAAGAGCTGAATGGTAGCTACACCCTGCGCCTAGAGACACAACAGTAACAAAGGCTGGCAGTTATTATTCTTAATATTATTATTCATAATAATAGTATTGCTGTTTTTTTTTTGGCAATAACAGAGAGGTGGGGTCTGGAACCGAGGGAATAACAACAGACAGAGAGAGAGGGAGAGAGAGAGAGAGAGAGAGAGGGAGGTTTTCATTCCATCCCTCCATCATCAGCATGACCATCAGCTATAAGAGTAACCCTCGGCAACAACGCGGTCAGAGCCAGAGATCGTTCGGCAACAGTCGCGCGCAGAGCCGTGCCATGTTTCCAGGTCTGTAGTCTGAGGGAGGGGGGTCGGCTGGCTGGTTGGTTGCTTGGCTGCTTGCTTGGTTGGACGTTAACAAAAATAGACAAAAAGGAGGAAAGGAAAAAAAAATCAGCTGAATACCAGAGAGAGAGCGGATACAGTGTGAAATCATAGGAAAGAGCGAGCTAACAAAGAAAACTACCTTCTTCTGATTGGCGGTTCAGCTTCGATGTGCCGCACGCACGCGAAACGAAGCCGAACCTAACGCAAGTGAGTACCGACCGTGTCTGTGTGTGTGTGTCTGTGTAACATTATTATTCATGTTGTTGTTGTTGTTGTTGTCGTTGTTATTGTGTCTTTATTCTGCGTGTAACATCAGGGAGGGAGGGGAAAAAATAAAATAAATAAAGACAGCGTCTTAACCTACATTCAACAAGTATCGTTTTATCTACATTAGCTGCCATTTATTCTTCTGTATCCTGTGTGTGTGTGTGTGTGTGTGTGTGTTGATCAGTATCTGAAGGAATCACAATGTTCCAGGGCTGAAGCTTCACAGATTAACATGTGCTTTCACACAGTCACAGGCTTTTCCACCTCCACTGATGTGACGCCTGAGCATTTGTCATTTTCCTGCATCCTGACATTCCTGGGTGTTTCCCCATCCACACCACTAGATCACAGCAGTTTCATGCATTTCTGTGTGTGAGGGGTCTGTGTGTGTGTCTGTGTGTGTGTGTGTGTGCATGCACATTCCTCTCCGCATCATTTTGTGTCTGTCTGCCTGAGTAACTGTGTGTCCCACTGTGTGTGTGCGTTGCTTTGTGCTTTTTGCATGCATGCATGCATTTCTGCATTTGCATGGGCCTTCAGTGTGTGTGCGTGTGTGTGCGATTGTGTATGTGTGTGTGTGCTGCTGCTTCATGGCAGCAGTGGGTAAGTGTCAAGGCCTGAAATGGAGGTTTGATAAAGGAACCACAGGAGGCGGGCGAGAGGGCCAACACACCAGCACACACATACAGGAGAGAGAGGGGAGAGAGGAGAGGTGAAGGTGTGTGTGTGTGTGTGTGTTTGATTGTTGCTGTTGTGGAACCACAGGAAGAACATATAGCGTCACTGAGATCTCATCCTGGGAGCCTGTGGGGGCAGTTAAACGTCTAGACTCTGTCAACGTGCTCCATCCGCATTACACACAACCTCTCCAGTTTCATAACGCATCTTCTTCCTTCACTTCACTTCCCAGCGCATGACTCATATTTTTTTTTCTCCTGCCAAGTGGCTCCAGCGTGCTCCTCTAATGGGAACTCTGCTTCTCCTCTCTCCTCTTCCTCCATTTGCTGGCTCCTCGCTTTTCCCCACCTCAGTCCTGCATTATAAATCCAAAGCCGGGACTATTTTTAGACCGAGGGTAACCCAGAAAACACCCCCTCCGTTTTTTTAAAAAAGAAAATAAAAAAAAGCCTTCCCCACGAGAGACAGTGGCATGTTGTCAGTGGATGTGATTGGTCGAGTAGTGATTGGACTTGAAAAGGAGGGCGCTGCTGTTTAGGCAAGGGGTGGAGATAAACCTATTTTGAGGCTGTGATTAAATTATGCATCTGTCGTATCCTGGGTTTGCGTGTGTCCCTCTGCCTCTGACCCTTCCTCTCTCCTTGCATGCGATGCTTTCCCTCTCATCCTCGCACCACCTTCAACTAATTCATTACCCCATCGAGCTGCCTTTGAGGCCCCCGCGACCCTTGACCTTGAGGCTCACCTCCAGCTCACTTTGTCGCCTCTCGTTTTATTTCTTCACATAAAGACCCACTTCCTCTCCCCTCTCCCCGGGTTAATCTGTGACTTCTCCCGCTCCTCCTCTCTGTCTAATCGCCGGCCAGTTCACAGGTCAGGAATCAGTGCAGTGATACTTCTTCCCTCGTAGCGTCACACCGCTGCACTGCTGGCTCATAACGGGCCTAATTATGCCAGTGGGGCAGTGTCATTAATTAGGTGCAGACAGGTTTAAGTGACCTGAGAGAGAGTCGGGAGGTGAGGTGGGTTAAGTCTGATCTGCTCTTGATGCAAATAACGCCAAGAACCCAGATTTTTAAGTTGAATACTGAGGGATATTAGCTCCTGTTTATCCAAGTCCAAAAATAGAGTTCCTTCCCGACACGGCACTCTATCCGAGCCCGTCTTCCCCCTGCACTCACCAGGATTTTTCTGACTTCTCGTTTCACCAACCTCTACTTCATGACTTCTTTAGCCTAAATGCCCCCCCCTCCAAATAACCCCCCCACAGCATTTATCCTCCCGGATAAGGATTTTAGCCATGGATAGTGACTGAGCTTTCAGAGCTCCATTACAGGCTTCACTGCAGCTAGTCTATTCATGAAAATGGCCTTATGTATTAATCATCCTCAGCTATCTTAATGCAAGATAGCCCCCCCCCCCCCCAAAAAAAAAAAAAGATGGCTGGAGGTGATCATAGCTAGAGAGCAGCAGCAACAGCAGGAGCTCCTGGGTTGGGGTGGTGGGGGGTTTGGGGAGGTTGTTGCTGACCAATATGCACAGAGCCAGAGCCCCCCGAGGGGGTGTTGCTGCTGCAGTATGTGTGGATTGGTCAGCCCCAGGAGAGCTCCACGCTGGTGTTGCTGAGTAGTTGAGCTGCCCCTGGTAGGTTTCCTTTCTGCTTGCTTAATTGATTGGATATTTAATTCATGTTCTGGGAATTGGCCACTGGTGAGCTTTGTTATGATGAGAAATGCCTTGTTGTTTTTTCAGAGCTGCTGGGTCACTGTGTGGCCCTGTGCTCACTTTCTGTCTGCGTACCCCCCCCCCCCCCGTCTGTTTTTGTCCCCCTCTTCAGCCATTCATGCAGCTCCTCTTATTTTCATTCTTACTTGTTTAATTCATACAATTCGCACCATCGCACCATCGTCCTCCCACATCAACACACACCTCATCTGGTTTATTCTCCCTTGGCTGAGTTGGTTTCACCATCAGGTGCAATGACGGTCTGGGTGGGTGGGTGGGGGGGGTGGGGTTGGGGGGTGGGGTGGGCACTGTGTGGTGTGACACCGCACTAAAAGGGGAGGTGACCGCAGTGCTTTCATCGCGCTGCAGTGTCTTGCTTTCTCCTGTTGGGGTCTCCGCAACACTGGGGAGTGTGTGAGGCAGGAGAGGGAGATAAGGTAGAGATGGGGGTGGGGTGTTGTGGGGAGGAGGGAGGGAGGGAGGGAGGCGAGATGGATGGAACAGCGTGAAGGCTTGTGGTTACATCCTTTGATGAGGTAGCGGGTGGGAAAAATGGCTGTGCACCAGAAAGACATACGCAATTCCTGCTCTCCCCCCACCCTCCCTCTCTCTCTCTCTCTCTAACGCACACACACACACACATACACACAGAAGCACACGTTACACACTTGCCTGCAATGCCCTCCCTCTCCCCAGTGGTACACTTGCCATTCAGCTCAGCTGTATATCTGTTTTACACTTGTTTTCCCTCCTCCCTTCTCTCTCTCTTAATCACCCCCACTCTTTCTCTCCCTACTATTAGTATTGCAGACCATTTCTAACCCAGTCACACACACACACACACACACACACACACACACACACACACACCTTCACCTTCACAACCGTTGAGGTACCGTCCTGAGCCACTGCAAGGTCTTTTTCTGCCCCCCCCCCCTTTCATTTTCCCCAGCATCCTCCTGTTCCTCTGCTGTACCCGCCCTCCTACACACACACACAGACACTCTTCCCATCCCTCTCTTTCCCTCTCCTACCAGCATCCCTCCTTCTCCATCTCACCTCACTCCCCAATCTCTCCCCCTCTGTGATTGGTGAAGGTTTTTGCTTTTTCTGCCAACTGTGTCTGTTCCGCACAGTCAGCACTCCTCCGAATTCCTCCCGTCTTTTCTCTGCCCCTCTCTCTCTCTCTCTCTCTCTCTCTCTCTCTAGTGTGCACTATTCCCCACCACTCACCCCCCCACCCGGTTACTGCTGCTGGTACCTCACAGTCAATGCATCCCATAATCCTGTGCTCCCTCCCCCTCTTTGCTGCAGTGTTTCTGCTAATATATATTAGCGTCAGTGCAGCCTTGGTGCATGAGCCGTGTGACCGCTCTTTCTTCCTCTCTCTCAGCCCGTTCTCTCTCTTACTATCAGTTCACTGCAGAACGATCTCCTCTCTCTCTTATGTTTGTCTCATAACGATTACACCTCCTTTTATTTTTCTAAGCCTGTTTGTTGCACTCAGGTGAGTGTCTCTGTGTGCACCTCTCTCTCTTTCTGTCTCTCTCATATTCTCTACCCTTGTTTGTGTGTGTGTGTGTGTGGCATAGGACACGGTGGCCAGGGCAGGGAATGCTGCAGGAGAGAGAGAGAGAGAGAGAGAGAGAGCGAGAGAGAGGTGGTAGTGGTGGTGGAGAGGTATTGTTCCCCCTCTCTGCTCCTCTGTCTCCGACAAACACCCCCCCGCCCCTCAATTTTTACCTTCTTCTTCATGCGTACTTGTGCTCTGTCTTCCTTCTCCTTCTCACCTCTGTGCTCGACTTCATTCCTCCATTTTGCAGCCAATGCTCACTCTCTGTAGCCTCCACCCCCCACCCCACACTGCGTTACCCCCAGTATTCTGTAGTTCGTTGTTGTTGTTTTTTTCCACTGAGCAGTCACACGGCTGTCAGTGATCACAGTGTTTAGGCTGACTCTTTCAGCCCCCCCCACCCCTGTGGGCATTATACAAAGCAATTATCCCAACTAGTTTCCCCAACTAGTTTTACCAAAACCTCAATTTTTTAATTCAACAATGTACTTTGTTGCTATGAAAGGTGGTAAAAACCAAGCTATACTATCCCAGTTAATCTCCAAATTAACTTTGATACACAAAAGAATACTTAAGCTAATTTATCAAATCAATAACCTCACCGCACGTGGCTCCTCGGGAACAAAAAGCCATTTAACCACAGTTACAGACTTGTGGCTGTCTGTGTATAAAATATTCAGTAGTTCACCAATAAGCTACAAGCACACATGAGTGTGCAGAGTTACTTATTAAGTGAAGCTGAATAAAAAGTCGTCTCTGGGATAAAACTTTTTCAGTCTGATCACAGAAGCCTCTTGTAAAAAAGTTCTGGCTGCAGTTACAGGGAGTTGGAGTGTGCCGCTGTCCGTGGTGCTGAAATATAACTCTCCTCAAACCACAAGCGGCCCCTGCTGGAAAGCACCACAGGACCGAGCTGAGTCTGCATTAAGATCCTGTTACGCTCCCCCTGCCTGACCTCACTTCCAAATAGTCTGTTAGCTGCTAAAGATGTGTTTCATTGTGTTTATTTATATCGGTGTGCAAACATTTCTTGTGGAGCAAGCACATTTAATGTGATGCAGAGGCTTGGAAAAAGTAGAAATTTAATGCATTCACCACTTCAGTTACTTTATTTTTCTGATCCGTGCAGGAAATACGATTGTAGTATTGGTACTGTAGCTTTTTTTCTCAGCTGTGCACAGTGTTAAGTATTTGTGCTTTGATTGTTTTCCCCATGCAGTAGTCTAGATCTTAACAGGGCTTACCTGAATGTTGTTAAGTCTTTTTCCAGGATCCACAAAAATGGAAAAAATGATTATTATCATGCAGAAAACTTCAAAATGCAATCTGAAAAAAAAACTTAATGTGATCTGAAAAGAACAGTGACAAAGTGCAGAGTAATGAGCCAAACAACAGAGCAAAAACTAACAACACATGAGGACGAATGACTGCAGTGTCCCACGTGACAACAAAACCAAAGTGTGGTGGAGAGAGTTGACCCAAAGTGAAGGAATCTTACTCTGGGAACAGAATGGGACGGGAGGATGAGTGGGAAAAGGAATGAAAGAAGAAATGAGTGCATTAGAGTAAAATGCAGTGAGTGCAGGAAAAAGGGGGCAGCAGAGTGAGAGAGGGAGAGGGAGAGGAAGGGGGTGGGGGGGGGGGGGGGGGGGGGGGGGGGGGGGGGGGGGGGGGGGGGGGGGGGGGGGGGGTAACAACACATGAGGACGAATGACTGCAGTGTCCCACGTGACAACAAAACCAAAGTGTGGTGGAGAGAGTTGACCCAAAGTGAAGGAATCTTACTCTGGGAACAGAATGGGACGGGAGGATGAGTGGGAAAAGGAATGAAAGAAGAAATGAGTGCATTAGAGTAAAATGCAGTGAGTGCAGGAAAAAGGGGGCAGCAGAGTGAGAGAGGGAGAGGGAGAGGGAGAGGAAGGGGGGGGGGGAGAGGGAGAGGGGGAGGGAGAGGGAGAGGGAGGGGAGGAGGGGAGGGGGCACTGGATCAGAATAAGACGGTGTTGTGAGAAGAGGAAGAAGAAGTGCAGCCTTGATTCTCCTTCAATGAAATGTGATTCCTTTATGCGGAATATGAGAGCGAGCGAGGGAGAGAAAGTGAGGGAGAGAGTGAGTAGTGGGAGGGAGAGGGGGAGGGCCAGTGGGACCTCACCGGAGAGGGGGGGTGGTGCATTTCTTTGAATAGAGAAAAAGGTTAACAACACGGATGTGGTGCATGTATAGGCTTTCTTCTCTTTTCTTTTTTTTTTTTCTTTTGCTGTGAACGCGTGTCTTTACTGAAGAAAGCCCCCACCCCCACGGATGGAGGCGCTGCGGGCGAACGATCTGACCTCTCACAGAGAGAGAGAGAGAGAGAGAGAGAGAGAGAGAGAGCAAATAACTGGCTTTTTACTGCAGCAGAATTCATTCACTTTTATAGTGCATTCTCTTCTCGCGACGCTCTCCCTCCAACCCCCTTCTTCCATTACTGGTGAAGAGACAATATCACACTGGCTGCAATCACTTCCTCCATCTCTCTCCCTCTCTCTCTCTCTCTCCCTCTCTCTCTCCTCCACATCTCTGTTTCTCTCTCTCCTTCAGTGCCAGTCTTCAGGTGTTAGTCTGATCCTGCTCTGTTTGCCTGATTGTTCTGTCCTTTTCTATCCCTCCATTAAAAATCAGATTTATGGCCTCCCCGTCCCCCCATCCTCCCTCTCCCCCTCTACTCTTCATTTCTTTTCCCACATGGAGAGGACACACACACACACACACACACACACACACACACACACACTCTCATGGTGCATGGAAGAAGTGGCAGCGAGAGCATTGACATAATGTTGTATGAATGTTGGTGCAGTCGGTGGGGGCTGCAGCAGTGTGTGTGTAGGCTGATTGACGAGATCTAACATTAGTACGGACACTGCACTCTCGGAGGCAATTAACACACAACACACACAACACACACACACACGCACACACACAAACAGAGTTCTGTGCCACCTTTGTCAGACAGGCATTGTGGAGGAAATGGAAAAAGGAGCAGTCCCCTGTTTTCATACCTTTCTCACATATTTCTACCCCCCCCACACACATACACACACACACACACACCACACACTTACACACACACACACACACACTCTCCTGGGAACCCCTGCAAGGAAAAGAGCAGGGTTGTTGCAGGTGGGGTGTGTGAATGTGGGTGTTGAGGTCTCACAGTGGCCTAATTAGGGAGAGGCTTTGAATGAACACTGAGTCCAGCCTATAACTGAATGAGGGGACATGTAGTTAGTGCAGCAGAGGGACCTGGGAGCCCGGTCACGTGACAGCAGCTTCAATCTCCCCATCACCGTGTTGTGTTAACAATCAGCCCGTGAGGATGCTGACTCATGAATGTGCCACCTGCTTTTCATACCCTGCACTAATTGACTGACTGAGTTGGTGGCATGTGTTTGCTCCATGCAGGAGGCTCTCTCTCTCTCTCTCTCTCTCTCACACACACACACACACACACACACACACACACCTGCACAAGGTCACTTTGCGCCTTTTCCATCATCTGATTACCAAGTGAATAATTGCGCACAGAGCTGGCGCACACAGTGCGGTTGCTGATTTGTATTGCAGTGTTGATAATGCACATCTATCTCTCCCCTCTGCTAAAATTCCTGCCCTCTCTCTCTCTCTCTCTCTCTCTCTCTCTCTCTCCTCCCGCAGACTCCTCAGACTCCTCCCTCCGGTCTCTCTCATCCTCTCCCTCCCCCCCCCGGTCCTCTATGCTCAGTTCGGTGTGTGTATCCTCTTTCAAAGGGCGCAAGGGTGGGAACAAGTCGTCCAACAAAGCATGTTACAGCGCAGACATGACTTGTCCGTCGGAAAGCGAGAAGATCGTGATAAACTGCGGGGGGGTGCGGCATGAGACCTACCGGAGCACCCTAAAGACGCTGCCGGGGACCCGCTTGTCGTGGCTCACCGAGCCGGACGCGTTCAGCAACTTCGACTATGACCCCAAATTAGACGAGTTCTTCTTCGACCGCCACCCGTCCGTCTTCTCCTTCATCCTCAACTACTACCGCACCGGCAAGTTGCACTGTCCCAACGACGTGTGCGGCCCGCTGTTCGAGGAGGAGCTGGCCTTCTGGGGCATCGACGAGACGGACGTGGAGGCGTGTTGCTGGATGAATTACCGGCAGCACCGGGACGCGGAGGAGGCGCTGGACAGCTTCGAGACGCCCGAGCCGGACGCGCCGGACGACGACCCGGCTCTGGGCGGCGCGGACGGGGACCTGAAAAGACTGTGCATGCAGGAGGACGCGAGGAAAGCGGGCTGGTGGAAAACCTGGCAACCCAAAATCTGGGCACTGTTTGAAGACCCCTATTCGTCCAAGTACGCCCGGGTGAGTACCCCCTGCACCCCCCACCCCCACCCCCCATGCACTGTTGCACCAGTCTGCATCACTGTGTCTCACATCACTGCCTGATAAGTTTCTGAACTTTTCCTTTTTTTTTTAATGTTTAAATGTCCTGTTAACGTTGCGCCTGCAGAGAACCCAGTCCCCTCTAATTAACTGCGGGCCACTGCCTGTTGGTATGTGTGTGTGTGTGTGTGTGTGTGTGTGTGTGTGTGTGTGTGTGTGTGTGTGTGTGGTCCCCGTCAGTTACATACTGTATTCAATGGCAGGATACAGACTTACTGATATTGAATTATTAATGTTGATGGCATAGGGGAAATGGAAAATGGTATGGCAGCTATATCTGTTCGCATATGGGCACGAGTGGATGTAACCACCGAGGCTGATCACCCCTCCCCACCCCCCTCCACCCCCACCCACCCCGCCACATGTCCTGGACTTGATACATGATTGAATGCTGATTTTATCGCTGTCATAATTCCTGTCGCTGTGTTCTGCTACTCGAGCAGATTTAATGCAGGACGCAGTGGCCGCTGCGCCTCCTGCATCCAAACGCCTCCATTAGGTCCGATTTGCCCGTTTACGACGCGCATCAATGCGCCGTAGCTCACGTTCCTTTGATTTATTGTGGCGTCGCACCCAGGGGGCTCACGCGACGCCGAGATGCCCGTGTATGAACCGCATGTCGTTTACCACACATGCCCTCGGCAGTGCCACACTGCGTTGCCGTTTGCCAGCGTCCACCTGGCTTTTACGCACGCGCTCGGTTGCTGTTACGCGTGACGTAACCCATGCGTGAACGCTTTTCACGTAAACACTGCTAGAAGGAAAACATGAAATGATGTGTGATCATACAGGTGTAAGAGTAACAGGTAACCCTGCTGCGTTTTGATCCCTGGCACATGAAAACAGTCAGCATGGCCCTCTCTCTCTCTACCCTTCATTCACAGTGCTTGATCACACATCTGCATGATTTGTGTTGTTGTTGTGTATCCAAGACACAGTCTGATCATTGAGCTTCTTTTGTGGGGAGGGCCCGTCGGTGCTGTCAGCGCCATGCATACTGTACATGCACATGCAAAACCAGACAGTCAGCAGACACCTGCAGTGGCCATGTCGGCAAATCACCGCACACTCAGCAATGCATACTGTATTTACTGTCACTAATGAAGACAATACACACACTCCCACACACAGATACCTCCTCTGATGACAGGCGCTGGTGACATCCCAGATTCAGTTCCCTCCAAAGGGAGAGAGAGAAGTGTCTGGTCGTGATGGACAGATAGTCTGGTGGAGGCCACCTGATCCGCCTCCCTGGACTTGGCGTCAGGCAGGAAGTGCTTCATGAACTGTCACTCTCCTCCCAGTTGGATTAATTTCTCCCCATCCCACACCTCCCTCTCCCTGCCCCTGCTCCACGGTGCTAAACAGCGGAGCAGTCCTTTGCATAATGTCCAAATGTTGCCCGAGAGGCAGAAGCGTTCAGTGCTCGGGTTTTTAAATGGCGCACAGTGACAAGTGTGCCGCAGCAAGGTGCCTCACGTGTTTATGTCCACAGAAGTGGATTTGGTGCTGAATTCTGAATTACCTCAAAGCAAAAGGGGGCAGCATTTTGCTGCACTGCCATACCCTGGATGCAAGTCACCTGCTGCCTGGCAGCGTGAATGCTGTATATTATGTAATGTACAGTTTAATACCACATCGACTGGCGTTTGTGACGCCACGTTGGGGGTTATGCAGAGTACAGAGCAGGTAGTGGGTGGGTTTCATTTCAACACTGGGTCTATTTGTGGGGGGACGCAGCCCCATTTCCCTCCGTGTGTCTTATATGCCAGTGCTATACGTCAAACTGCGAAGTGACCCAGATCACTGCTCCTGTGTCCCTTCCAACCTTTTGGTCTCTTTGGTCCAGAGAGATGCAAATTATATGTGAAGAGATGATGTGTAAATGCAGTGAGGCAGAGGCGAGAGAGAGAGAGGGAGGAAGAGGGGGGACGAGGGGAAATAAAGGAGGAGAAAAGGAGCTGCGTTTCTCTGATGGTTTGAAGGAGGTTTTGTTTGCATGTCTGTGATGTAACGCATCAGCCGTCAGTGTTTCGACGGCAGCGTTCGGACGACACGCAGGGTCTCGTCCCTTTCAAATTTCCCCCTCCTGTTCGGCTCGCAGTCGTGCGAGGCTCGCTCGTGGGTCTGCCGTGGTCGCACACACATGCACAAGCGCACACACGCTGGTGTCAGTGCTGGCTTTTCTGCTGCAGTCGACACGGTAGAGAGGAGGGGAGGAGTGGGGCACCGGAGGAGAGAAAAGAGGTGGAGGGGGGTGGGAGTGAGAGGCACAGGCAGAGCGAGGGAAATGGAGAAGGGGTGAGTTAGTGGGGAGGAATGGAGGGAAAAAAAGGACTGAAGGGGAGCCGGAGAAGGACATGCAGGGAGAAGGAGGTAGAGGATGGGGAGGAGGAGGAAAGGGGGTCTTGAGATAAACAGGGAGGAGATGACAACCACACAGAGAAAGACGTTGCATGATGGGGGTGGGGACCCTTGTCTTAGAATCTTCGATTATCTGTGTCGGCCTGAGCCATCCAATCTTCCTGCCCGGACCCTCCTGCCTGCCTATTGATTGATATTTTATTGATTATCTTCTCTTTTTGTCCATTTTTAAAGCCATTCTCTGTTTCTCGATTGCCTCTAAGAAGGAGAAAGGAGCGACTGCGGCTCGTTCTCCTCTGCTGGAGGGGAACATGACTCTTAACCCCTCGGACAAAATGTATGGACGTGTATATATATTTCTGTTTGACGAGGTGCTATATACAATACTGTTTGCATCAGAGTTTTTCTATTGATCCGAGTTGGGCTAACATGGGTCTGGCTGTGCAGATAAGATGACATAGGACCATTACATTACGTATCTGCCACTTTTTAAACCCCCAGTCCCCCTCAAAGACAAAGATCCTAATTGAATAACTAATGATCCACCAGTTTCAATGAGGTGTGATGATTGTTTTGTCGGTGTTTTGTCTATCGAACCAGAGCCAATGTAATTAAATGTAAAAAGTTGTCTCACAGCTGATTGAATATACGTTGGTAAAGTCAGCTGTAGGATAAGACACTGTCTTACGGTCATTGTTTTTATAGGTAAACCCAAGTACCGTAATTATGAAATTGAAAAGAACTACATTCACATACATGAAGAAGAATTCCGACACTGAAACTCATGTAACTTCTTGCATAAATAAAAGATGCAGAATTTTCTCTGAGCTACGTTTAAAACAACTGCTCCCATCAGTCTTAAACTGACGGCTGCTGTTGTCGTCCCTTAATGTTGCAGCTTTGGCTGTGTTGTGTTCACTTCCAGCTTGGCACCAGAAGGGCACAGTTGTCTTTGTCAGCAATCTCCCAACAAAGCACCATTTGTAGCTCAGCATGTTCGAGTCGCCCCCGTGTGCCCTCGCCTTAAATCGGACGTCTTTTTTCGCCCCTGTTTGATTTGTCCGGGGGGGCGGCAGCCCCCGGTCCAGGCCCCCCTCTCTCCCTGAAGGTCACGTTCATTGTTCGCTCTCCTCTTCCTCAGTGTCCACTGCTCTGAGCTCACAGTGCTGTCATAAACACTAATGTGAGCCGCCGCTGGGCTGGACGGCCTCGGAACAGGTCGTCTCTGGGCAGAAAGCCACTGAGCCGGAGAGAAATTAGAGAAAAGATGTATTGATATGTGTTAGCGTAAATATAGACACAGCGTTTGTCGCCTTGGGCAGGGTTTCGGTGACATTACCACTTTTGTTGGGGACATTGCGTTTTAGAATGTGTCGCTTCGACTTATCCACCCATATCAGAAAGTTACAATTTTTCTTGTGAACTGAAAGGACATGAGTGTTTATTATTAAACTTTGACACGTGAAACACTGGGGTTTGTTATAGTTGCTGTTGATTCCATTCAAACCATGACCCCGCTCAACTTGTGTGACAATCCAGCAATCCTGTAATTACTAAAGGTATCATATTTTTCCCTGACGGGGTTTTGTACCCCAGGCCTTCTCATGTTGTGTTTTACATCCTCTGAAGTCACCGTCCCATCCGTTTGCCGACTTGTAACCTGACCGCTGTCTGTTGCTGATACTTTACCGGATAGATGCTTTATGTCTCATAACAAGGACAGAGGAGCGATCGTTGTGTTCAGTAAGTGAGACGCACTTTTAAAGCAGAAAAGGAAATTTGGACTTGATTTGGATTTTTCCCTTCATATACACAAATATATATGTTTTTGTGTGTGCGAATCCATCCTCTTTGTTTTGTTTTCATTAGTTAAAGGATGTTTTATATTGTAAATATTGGTATGTAATTATTTTGCAAGTCATTCGGATCCTTGGGATCCAAGGGAAAGAAAGAGAGAGAGAAAAAAGAAAGAAATCACCTACAACCACATTAAAACCTCAGTGATGGTCATGTCATATCTTATCGTTAATATATGTAACAAAAACACAAGCACCAAAATTCAATTACTGCTCAGCCAAGATATTGCTTTGTACATAATCTCTGTGAAATTTTTTTTTTTTTTTTTACAAATATTTTGTTTGTATTGCAGGAATAAGTTGGGGCGTGTTTATTATTGAGGTTGAAATTAGCTGGTGTGTGGATTGGTTACCACTGGGTACTGGATCGTGCTCTTTTCTGCTGTTTCCAGTCTTTGTGCTGAGCCAAGCTGAGCAGATGCTGGCTACACAGTATCTGCTATATATTCATCATACAAATATGTGTTGTGTTGACCTCTGCATCGAACTCTCAGCAACACTGAATTCCCCCCAAATGTTGATGTCCTATATTAATTGAAGTGTCACATCCCACATCCCACATCCCAGTGATCCCTCACCTTCCTCCTCCTCCTCCTCCTTCTTTTTATATCCTGCTCAGCTATTTACATCATTCCTCCATCCGTCCTCTGCTCAGGTCCACTTAGCCACAGTGGTTAAGTGCTGAATCCGCGCTCCGCACCACCGTTCAGACAGTCAATTAGCTGGACCTTGTGGTTAAACCCTGGACGTTTTCCTCTCCTCTCGTGCTCTGGAATAGAAATGATGGAGGAAAGGGGTACGGTGGAGAGCTCAGAGCCGATTACAGAGGTGGGGGGCCGAACTCTCCAAATGGGGCCGAATCTTGTCAAAGCATCCTGGAGAGAGCAATGCATTGTGTACGACATTCTCACATGCAACCACACGCAGAAACACAAGCATCTGTAATCAAACAAACAGGGATGCAGTTCACGTGCCGATGGAGAAAAAGGGTTTTAATTGTCGGCCGAATCAAAAGTCCTTTTACCGCATTAAGACCGCGTCAATTATTCATGAGCAATATCCATCTTCCACAGTAACTAAGGGGAAGGACTTATCGCGGTACACAAACACGTTTACCCACTTCCATCACGACATGCATCTTACATTTGACCCCCGTCCAACACTCGGCTGAACATAAATCGCTCTCCGTACACTCACCTTTACACATTGGCCCATACTCTGTAAGTGTAGCCGCCCATAAACCATTCAGCTGAGCGCTCACACTTACAGCACGCAGATAAATCACTCTACGTTTGACACGCCCCCACACGTAACCCTGCAGATCACTCTCACACATGCCAAATCCATGCGCCGGACAAAGGCACGGGTCAACAAGCAGATGAGGGGGCAGATGTGCTTTTTCGCGCTGAAAACAATGATTATTATTGCTAAGACATCAAACACATGAAATATTTCCTTGATTTGTGCAGCAATGAACAAATCACATGTAAATCTGAACTGATCTGATAATGGTTAATGTTGTGTTGTTCGTTTTTGTGCGTGTCTCTGCATCGTTGTGCGTCGTTGCCCCGTGGCACTTAAACAGTGCAACTGGATGCTTGCTCATTCCCTTGGAAAATGACTTTGCAGGGCGTCCCTGGGACAATTCCTGCTTGACCATCTGCTCCCTGGCGATTGTCCCCTCCCGTCCGAGTGGCAGCCGAGTGAAGGCACCATCGAATTACTGCTTTAAATTGAAAAATGTGATGGGGGGGGGGT
This sequence comes from Trinectes maculatus, assembly GCA_016785345.1. NCBI lineage: Eukaryota > Metazoa > Chordata > Actinopteri > Pleuronectiformes > Achiridae > Trinectes > Trinectes maculatus. Next base: position 74,910 of record JAFBJQ010002481.1, on the reverse strand, counting down.
TGCAGCAGTCTGATGTGGACAGATCAGTGTCAAAATGTCCGTCGACGATGTCTGAGACCAGGACATTTGACTGCAGGTATAAGTGTTGACAGTTTGATATGTGTGGTGCTCATGTTTACCAAAAAGTCCTCTGTGCGTGTCACGTGAGGTATATTCATTTGCTGTTTTATGAGGAAGCTTAGATTATGGACAGTTATGGACTGCAGCGGTGAGGGGGAAAGGACAGACGGGGATGTAAGAGGAGGAGGAATGGAAGCAGTCGGCCATCGCTGGCTGAAAGTGTGTTTTTTTAGCCCTGGACAATGGACCAGAGGACGGGTGGGATGGGGAAAGGGGTGAGGAAGGGAGTAAGAAAAGGGAGGATCAGCTGAGAGAGGGAGAGGGGGGCTGCGTCGCAAGGACAAGCGCAGCATGCTGCAGTCATCTGGAGCGAATACAAAGCAGATGAGGGTGAAACAGACACGTGTACAGTTCCTGTCTTCGGAAAGCTTTGGCAGGACTGCAGTGGGAATGAAATGGAGGGGACCTGAACGCCGCAGAGCAGATACCAAGCAGTGACGCGTCGACTGGAGAGCAGCAGCGTGTGTGTGTGTGTGTGGGAGTGTTTACCGACTGTATCATGTCATGGAGTTGAGTCATTCGGGGAATCTCTGAAACACAAGTCTGTGTTGTGATTGAATTTTTTTTTTTTTTTTACCAGGATCCCTTCCAAGAGCGCTGACCTGAGAGAGCTGGTGTTTCCAGCACTTAGAAAATAAAGTATATGGCTGGATTACCCAGAGCACAGGCTAATTATATCGGTACAGTTCAGTGCAACCTCCCCCCGAGCTCCATCGCTGCTCCTCCTCCACCTCCTCCTGCATTCAGGTGTTTGATAAGCCTCATGCATACGTATGAGACCTGCATACATGCACGTGGCCACGTGCCTGGCACATATATGCACTCGTAACCAATCCCGTTATTCCCATCTTCTTTGCCTGTCCCTATATCCACCTCCACCACATGACACCTCCCCTCCTCTGCCCTCCATTATCCTGCAGCGGCCCACACTGGGTAATAGGTGACCAGGAGTTCTGCAACCACTGTTTGTGTTTCCATTGAGGTGAGACACAGCTGCAGTTCCTCTAGAGTGATAGAGCAAACATTCAATTTGCTAATAGCAGAAATGTGTTTATTTTGAATGCAACAAGCAAAAGTGTGACAGTAAAGCAAAAGCACAGGAAGATGATGAGATGCAAAAAGTATATTATAGAAGGACGTCAATTGCATCCCCTGAACATAGTTCTTCATATGGTTAGAATTATTTTTAGCAGACTTGACGCCAGTCAGTTACCAATACTGGTTAAGTCTGTGAGAACCCTCTCATGGACCATGCAGGAGTGGACGCTGAAGCCCAGGAAGCTTTTAGGTACCAGCTAAAAGCCAGTGAAGGGAAGACAAATGAAAGACGTCTTTTATGTGCCGTCTCCCCACTCAGCTTTACTGCTCGTCCATTTCACACAACATGTCCCTGAAGGGAACTCTCTCTCTCTCTCTCTCTCTCTCTTTTGACATGTTAGTCCCTCCCCTTGTCTTTCCCCCGACTGTTTGACTGTAGCTAGAACCTCCAATTCCAAAATGACTCTGCGGTGTTGTGAAGACTGTAATGATGATGGCGCGTGTGAAGCGCTGTTCCTGTAACCCACCCAAGGTTATACTTGCGCCGCACGCTAAGTGGCTACTTTGGCGACTGTCTCTGAGTGATGGGCACAGTCACTCACCCTAAGATAATAGATTAATTGCCCGATCGCAGTCGAACCCACTGCGGCGGTTGCCCTTCAGGAGAACGCTCCGTAATTCTCATTGTTTTAAATGCTCATTTTTCATTCCTCATTCACGTGCACATCTCACCATCATCCTTCAGTGGCTTCTTATCGTTGCTGACTCGGCAGCTGGGAAAGACTCCATGTACTCTGTTTAACCGGGCTCTGGTCAAAACAATGTCACCAGAGACAAAATGTGTCTTTATGTGTCTGTCAAGGTCACTTTCATGACCTGACGAATATATGAATCTGTCATTGACCAATCAGCAGCCTGAACGGACTGAACGGCCACAATCTGACGCCTGCTCCTCTACATTTAGCCCCTTATGCGCCAGCTGTAGGAGCAGTATTTGGCTTAGTCCTGTCCTTGGTGCCTGAAAGCAGAGGCTAACGCAGTGGTTGTCATGGTGACAGAGAGCCAGGCAGGGCTGTGGTAATACTGTAATGATAAAGCTCTTCTGGATGGTGCCGCAGTAAACACAGCGCCACTAGGGTCCCGTTAAGGAAGAGCGCGGCGCACCGTCGTGCATGCAAAACGCCCGTCGAGCTAATATCAGCTCCAACAGTTTTCTCCTCGGTTGTATCGCTTACGTTCATGCTCTCCTCCATCGCATCCCTTTTTTTCTCCCTCCCCCTCCCTTTATTACACCCAAACTCCCATGCACCGCTCTCTCTCTCTCTCTCTCCCTCTCCCCTCGATTGGTGAGATTCACGCTGCCGTCTTCTCCCCTCTTCACCTCCTTCCCCTCCATTCCTTCACTCTCTCCTCTTCACTCATCCATGGCAACACAATCAGCGCTTCTTATCACCGGCCTCCTTTTACAGTCTCCTTCTCCCTCCCAGGCCCTTTCTCATCTGCCTCCTCTCCCCGTCTCGGACTCAAATTTATGTTGATGATCTTTCCAAATCTAATTTCAGAGTCTGGAGAGTGAGGGAGACTCTACTGGGCCTTGAAGGTCATTGGGCTGCAGGTGTCACACACGGTGGCTTTACTGTAGGGAATTCAGCACATTACGCTTCCCACCATTATTACAGTGCGCCTCTGAATCATATATTAGGAGCATTAACACAACTGTTCAGAGCAGAGTGCGCGCGCACACACATCCACACTCATACCTTCACGATGCAGTGAGGAGAAAGATGGAGGGCAGAGACAAAGTGCCTGAGGAGATGAATAAGTGCGATGTGACAGATTGCTACTCCTCCTTTTATCATCTTCCTCCACCTCTTTCTTTCCCTCCGTCTCCCCGCTCATCCCTCTCCATCACCACGACGCAGCCATCGTGTAGCTGCCGCTCACTATCTGCGATCGGCAAGTGTGTGCACACACCGCATGCGCCCATAGGCTGTTTGTCTCCCTTACAATGTGAGTCATGTTCACGCACGCACACACAAACACACACACACACGCACACGCACGCACACACACACACATTTGTGCTCGGCTGTCACATGCAACAACACATGTATACAATAGCGTGTGATATGCGCACAGATCTTGATGATATA
>JAFBJQ010002481.1:0-71525 GCA_016785345.1 Trinectes maculatus | reverse complement strand
ATAATTTATGACTGTTTAAGCAGTGGGAGTGCTTCTCTGTCGTTCTTCACACGCAGCAGATCTCTGCTCCACACGCTGCTGCATATTTAACAAGGACTGGCTGCTGTGCGGGATTGATCAATATTGATTCGATGCTCAGATCCTCAGTGTAATCCACTGTGCTCTGCCATCATGAAATACTGTTTGATTTAATTACAGCAACCATGAACCTTTGTTTCAATACTAACATTGTATTGTGGCTTTTAACTGATCAAGCAAATAGCTGCGGCACATCGCCGAAGTTACAGCTGCAGGTTCTTGATGTTCTGCTCAGTGCCAACTGTATTTTTCTATTTCTATTATTTCTCATCCGCTTACTCACTGATCTCTATGAGTTTTGTACTTTATTCTAAGGTTTTCAGGTTGAAGGAATTTGCTTTGATGGCTCATTTACTGTTAGTCGCCAGGCTCCTGATACAATTCCTCCTCATTCCTTTACCCTTTTTTACCTATTTCTCTTTTCATGACTGTTACTTCACATAGAAATCCTCGCAGTGCTGATCTACCCGACGCACCAGTGTCAGATGTGTCATTGAGTTATATATTTTTTGGCGTTTGGGCCTCAGCTTCTCTCGCTCCCATCCTGCTCTGTCCTTTCTTTGCTTCACTGCTTCAGCGTTTGTGTCCTTTCTGCGTCTTGCATCGTCTGCTCTCCCTCCCACTTGTCCACCCCCTCCCGGGTCTCCACCTGTGTAGCCTACATAAAGGACATGTTACTGCAGTTACTGCGACTACTTCCTGTTTGCGCTGTGTTTGTGTGTATGTGTCGGCAATGTGCCGCGATAAAACTCTCACACTTCTCAACGTTTCAGCTTCATTACCTCCCAGGACTACTTGTGCTCCCGGTCTGTTATGCTGCTCGCATCGTTAACGTCGTCTGAAGGTACAACGGCAAAAGTAACATCGAAAATAAGAGCATAACACTTCAGGGCGAAAACTCTCCTCATTGCCCTGATTTGTACATGTGAAGGGAATCTGGTTCTCAGCCAATGAGGGACTATCCTGAGCAGGTCCCACTGGTGCTATCCTGCTTCCTCGGGACAGGGATGCTGGTATGGGGGGGTGGGTGATCGAAAACCTGAGTGTAATTTTATTTTTTTTTTTTTGCCATACAGAGGGGGAGAGCACTGCAGCAATCTGAGAAAGTAGGTCAGACACAGACTAGGGAGAGACAGAGGAGAAAAGAGGTAGAGAGGAGAGATGGAGAGGGATGGAGGAGGAGGAGAGAGTGGAGAGAATAAGGGAAGAGGGGTTGTGAGAACAAGCAAAACCGGAAGGAAACCTGGTATATACATTACAAACTGCTTAAGACACAAGTATCCGCCACTGCAATGTGTAATTACACATTAAAATGATTCACAAACGATCCCTTATAAATAAACAACAGATTGGACACTGGTTTCTGTATCATCGTGACCGACTGTCCAGGAAGGTCAGGTATCTGGCTCAATGCCCATCAGCTCATCCCCTCAATAAATAGGACTGGTCAGCGTCTTCAGTCCTCGGCTTGGTCTCCGTCTGTAACGGAGGCAAATCGGTGTCGGCTCTCGTCCAGCTTTGGTTTCGAAGAGCTGGCAAACCGAAACCGGACCTTTTTAAGAAAAATAAATGACACCGTTCCCTCCATTTGCTCCATTATGACACATCCTCATACAAGTATGTTGCTCTTGATATTACATAAGTGCATAATGTTGGAAATACACAGTGACACGCACAATACACCGAGGGCACTTAGGCTTCTTATATGTATGGACTCCACTCATGTATGAATTACCTTTCTCTCTTGCTCTTCAGGCCATGTCTGTGTTTTATTATTTATTTGATAAAGCACAAAGTATACTGCATCTATAAATACACTGCAGGGCTTGTAGGAACGGACTGCAACAAGATTGTGCAGTAGGCATGCAGACACTGGCGTTAGCACGCTACTGCAACTCATTCATTGATGACTGCATCTGATCCTTCTCCCTTCTCTTTCTTTTTTTCTGCTTTCTCCTCTGCTGGTGTCCTCTGTTCTTCTAGTATGTGGCATTTGGCTCCCTATTCTTCATCCTCATCTCCATCTCCACTTTCTGCATGGAGACGCATGAGGCCTTCAACACCATTGTCAACAGGACAGAGAACGTCACGGTGGACAACACAACCCGTGAGGAGATTGTATACGAGGTTGTGACAGACAGCTGGTTGACATACGTGGAGGGTGTGTGTGTCATCTGGTTCACCATTGAAGTTCTGCTGAGAGTCACCTTCTGCCCAGACAAGTTGGAATTCTTCAAAAGCACCCTCAACATCATTGACTTTGTCGCCATCCTGCCCTTCTACCTGGAGGTGGGTCTGAGTGGCCTTTCCTCCAAAGCTGCCAAGGATGTCCTGGGTTTCCTCCGTGTTGTCCGATTCGTCCGTATCCTCCGAATCTTCAAGCTCACCCGTCACTTTGTTGGTCTGCGTGTCCTTGGTCACACTCTCCGTGCTAGCACCAATGAATTCCTTCTGCTCATCATCTTCTTAGCCCTTGGTGTCCTCATCTTCGCCACTATGATCTACTATGCCGAAAGAATTGGTGCAGACCCGGATGACCCAACTGCCAGTGCCCATACCAACTTCAAGAACATCCCCATTGGATTTTGGTGGGCTGTTGTTACCATGACCACACTGGGCTATGGAGATATGTACCCAGAGACGTGGTCAGGGATGCTGGTGGGTGCACTCTGTGCCTTGGCCGGTGTGCTGACCATTGCCATGCCAGTACCTGTCATTGTCAACAACTTTGGCATGTATTACTCTCTGGCCATGGCCAAACAAAAGCTGCCCAAAAAGAAGAACAAACATATCCCCCGAGCCCCCCAACCAGGGTCCCCCAACTACTGCAAGCCAGATGCCCTTGCAATGGCTACTGCATCACCGCAAAGGATCTTGGGAAATGTCTTAGGTGGAGTGATGGGGTCTGGAGGCCTCGGGGGTGACTGTCCTCTCGCCCAAGAAGAAATTATAGAGATTAACAGAGGTGAGACATTTTATGTATTTGTGGAATAAATGTTATACTGGGACAGGTTGAAAACAACACACTTATTGAGGATAAGTTCACATTTTGTTCTATATTTTCTTATTCTTTTGTTTTTTGTTAAACATAATGCACCCAACATAGTGGTGCGTTAACGTGCTTGTGTAAAATAAGTGTCAAAAGAAACTAGTGGGAGTACTATCAAGAAGTGATGCATAGTTGATTGTGGATCCACCCTGGAGAAATCACTGGCCCATCAGAACTCATGTGTAATTTATGATCAAATGGTAGGTCCACAGTTGCCGTAAGGCTCCCATCTGTCAGCAAAGAACAAACACTGTGGAAGTAGAATGAACTCAATTATCTATTAAAACGGTTTAATGTGTCTTAGTTTGGGCTGACTTCACATTTTCTTCCCTGGAATTTGCAGTGACATCAGAAGGAGGTTTGCTTTTTACACGCTTCTGCATTAGCTGTCAGTCACATGAAGAAGAATGCACCTTTAATGCATCACTTTACTGTCTTAGTCATTAGTGAGCCAGAAAAGTGTGTTATCAGCGCTTTTCTGACATCCTGTCTCCTTGGCTCTTTTCCAGTCTGAGACGGTTTCTTGTGGTTGTGTCAGTAGATTGTTGTAATACTGCACTTAATATACTATATTTTAATATGTCTCAGTGAAATGTTTGTCTTTTTAGAAACTGTCGACAGTAAGTCCCGATTATTATAAGCATGTAAGCATATAAGTCCGCTTTGAGTGATACTCTGCTTTCAATGCAATTCTGTCAGTCTTAACAGTGTTATCGAACACCTTACCTCTAGATTCCAAGCAGAATGGTGACGCAGCCTCGGCCGCCCTGGCTAACGAGGACTGCCCCACCATCGACCAGGTCCTGAGCCCAGACGAGAGGAGCCCGATTGGGCGTGGGCCTACCCGGGAACGCTACCAGCAGGACCGCGCTTGCTTCCTGCTAAACACCAGGGAATTCCGTGCCACAGATGGGAATGTGCGGAAAGGTACGTTTCACACCAGGATACAGACACATAAACATGCACATCCTAAAACATAGCCACACAGCGAGACGCAGGGCACAACGTACTGTTATCATGTGTTATGTATGTCCAGTGTCCATCCGGTACAGATGAGTACACACAGGTTACTGCATGTGTATGAGACTGAGGAAAGATGGGTTGGACGAGGGAACACACATGAAACTGACTACTGAAGCTAGCAGCAACACATACGCACATATACAGAGACACAGTCCAAAGTCACGCACATACACTCAGCTCTTCTGCTCTGTTTCCGCCTTCACAATTCATGTTGTCTGTGTCTCCATCACCGCTTGGTATCATATTTTATTTCCTCTGTCAGACAAGATTTTCTGTCCCTCTTCTTCTCTCTGTTTTCTTTCTCTTCTCGCTCCCGCAGTCATGTCTTCCAGTTTTTTGTTTTTGTTTTTTTCATGGCGTCTGTCGAATTTGTTGTGTCCCATGATGTCACATTCACTCACGCACATAAACAATCTCTGTCTTTCTCTGTCTTCTGGGCTCAGACAGTGGACCATGCATTAATTTACTTCTCGTCACTTCTGTTTCTCCCTCTCTGTTTCTCTCTCTCTCCCTCCTCGCACCGCCCCTTTTATTTCGGTTTGCTGCCCCTCCACCCTATCCCAACCCAACCCAACCCAACCCCACCCTAACCCAACCCCACCTTGCCCATGTAATGACACCTTCCCAACCTAACCTGCCCCACATTTCCCATTCTGACTCCCTTTCTCCTTTACCCCATCTTTACACCCATGCTCTCATCCCCCCTCTTCTTTTCTTTATGTACCACACCGTAACCCCTCCCCCCCTTTTTTTTAAATAAACCCTATGTGCATTATCATCATGCTCATGAAAACCTGACACCTTGATTCATTTACTACTGCAATTCAACCACCACCACTGCCGCCAACCTGCACCAAAACACTCCCTCACACTCCCTCCAAACTTTCAACACCCCCTGCTGACAACAAACTAGAGGCAGCAGCCCTGGCACCCAGCCCAGACTCCCCTCTGACTGAGGATTGGTATAAGATGGAAGGGTCTCTGTTACAGCAGGACCTCAATGCAAACTCCACCTCCTCCTGGATCAAACCATAGACCAGAGGTAACAATGACAGAAATTTAAAAACAAAGGAGCCCGTAGTCTAGAAATCATTCAGAAATACTGATCTCCATGACATGGCATGGAGATGGTGTAAGTGTTGAGATCAATCACAACACTTACACCAGCTCTGCAGCCACTTTTACACACACACACACACACAGCGATACCCACACACACACACACACAATGCATGACTTCAAATGAGAAATACACACGCCGCCATTTCCATAGTGTTGTGTCTACGTCTTCGGTGGAGATTGAGGTGTCACCTGTGTCACAGTCTTTACCGTGCCTGAAAGTATACAGTCAATTTTTAAACCTCTCATGAAAAGATGCAGGGATTAAAATGAATATTAAGGTTTGGGCGGCAAATGGCATTTCAGGGTGCACCGTCAGATATGTGCATACAAATATAGCTCATTGTTATTTTTGTGATAATTTCAACAAACTATGTACAGAAAGAAAAAAATGGAAAAAACGGGATCGCTCTGTGATACACCCATAAGCAATAGTGTGCATAAATGTGTATACTTGCGTGTGTTTTTGTTTGTGTGAGAACTCGCATACAGTTGGAAGAGCAAGGGCACGTCCATGTTGGCGCGCACTAATGCAAATACACCCAGCAGCTCAAATGAAAATAACCCAGTTGTCGTGTCCTGTGTCAATAAACAATAAAACATACACTGAAGAAGATTGAAAAGGGAACAGTGGGTCACGTTGTTGTCTGATGTGCCTCTGTGTTGTTGTCTCTCTCTTCAGGTTGTGTCATATCACGCGTGTGTATGTGGGCTTTTTCATTCTTACGTGTTATACACTGTGTCTCTGTCTTCTCAATGCCGTCTGAGTGTTGTGTTTGTGTTTGTCGTGTGTGGCTTAATTTTGTTTTTTCCCCTTCTACTGTGTTTATCTGTGTCGCTCCCTCCCCTGTTGACCTTCGCCGTGGCGAACAAACGAAAACACTGCAATCATGACATTTCTGGCCATGAAAATGACTCATTTCTGCATTTGTATTTAAAACATGTACTCATGCAAAGGTTAAATTGACTTAAATTGTCTTCATATTAACAGAACGCCAGCGTCAATGGCATGAAAACAAAATGCTGGAATGTGTTTCAGGCTCAAAGGATGTGCAAACTACGACAAGTGTATTTGTTGCTGTAATATCAATTGGCATCGATAGCTTCCAGAGTTGTAACAGTGATTGCAGTGTTGTATGACAATCAGGTTTCCAAGGCTCAAGGTCACTGGGGTCAGGGGAGCCATCAAGGTCAAGGGATAGCACCTCCTGAAACATGGCACGCTGGGAACAAGCGGACAACTTCTAACTTTATTTATTTAAGCTGCATAGCTTATCAATCAGCTCTCAAAACACCGATTTAGAAAATATTACGCTGTTGGCGTGTAATGGATCTGACGTACTATTCCCTTGACCATGTAACTGTGCTTTCAGTGCCTAGCGTTGTTCAGGACCTTTTGTTTTTGCACTGTGGAGACCTGGATAGAGATGAAAAGGTTGCACTGGCTGACTGAAAGACTTACACACTAACTGACCAGACAGACAAACTAATGCTGTGGCAGCTTTGATTGACAAAGTGGCTACATGCTGTGGAAGGTAAGCAAGCCTTGAGCTGTCCAAGCCCTTCACTTCAAGGTCCCTGACACTGCTTATGTTTCAGTGGTTCTTATGTATAAAGTGCAGTATATGTGCCATAAGATCCCTCTTTAAAGCAAAGCAGGAGTCCACTGAACAAAATGGGGGTTTGGTTTTTTTTCCCAGGATTTCTACATTGTAATTCATACATACAGTTTCTTTGTTTGTTGATATACGAACGCTTATGTGCTGGGCAAAGAGATTATACTTGGTTGATAGTGTAAATACTGATAACATACTAATAACATATTGATAACATTTTAGAATGAGGTCATGTGTATGCAGCCCTGTGGTAGACCTGTCCATGGTGCTGATCAGCCCAGTGCTGGTGTACAATTATACAAAAGTATAATTTATGGGATAATAATACAAATAATACAAAAGATCAAGCAATGATTTTAAATGAAGTTAATTTTGGTCGATGATCTCAGACGATAATAAACGTTCTCCTTGTTTTTAAAGAGGGATTCTCACGCTGTCTAACACTCATTCTTGTGTGCTTTAGTTGTGATTCATTTCGTAGATACACGCATAAGATGTCTTTGCCAACCTCTTTGATTAGCTTTTCTGTTTCTTCTCTTTGATTGTTGGCCATTTGACGTCTGACGCACCCGATGCAATATGCATGGCTAACTAAGGTCAAACGGTCAATTATCCCCTTGATTGCCCACTCCCAATCACTCCTCGAGCCCCTCTTCAAGGATCTCTGTCCTGTTAGGTTCAGTCTTTCTCTCTCCCCCCGCCTCTCTTCCCTCTCTCGATTTCCCCTAATTCCGCAGTGAAACTCCTCCGGAATTGTTTTCATTTATTTTTTAGGTCTTTCTGTTTGTGTCCTGTGTTTGTTGTGTTTCTAACCTATTGTGTACATATTTCGAGTATTTTTGCGGTGTACTTGTACCTTGGGTTGTGTTATTCTTATTTTAAATGGTTATATTTTTGCTGTTGTTTGTGCAAATATTTTTTTTTCTTAATGTCTTTAAGTTTTGCACCACTGTGCTTTGTTATTGGTCTGACTTTCTCTGTGTTCTTCCTGCGTTCTCCTTTGAGTTTCACCATCACTTACTACTTGTTTTCTGAGAACTGGAATGATGACGATAATTTCCAACAAATTAAGTAATATAAATGTGTCAAAATTCTCACATGTTAGGAACGAGGAAAATTGTCATTATTCACCAAATTCAACCAAATCCATGAATATGACAAAAAGAAAAAAATATTGATTTGATGCAAGAATAAGGATAATTCCTTTTATTTAACAACTCCCACCACTCGTCAACTGACAAAATGTCTGTATCCAGAGTAAATATTTAACACATGTATTAGAGAGAAGGTGCATGAATCTATTCATAACAAACTGTTTAATTCAGCATCGTACAATTGCTCTCTATCGCCTTTTATTTCACCCTTATTCACTATGTATTTATCATTCATTAGATTAGTATTAGATAATGTTGTTGCTAAAGTTATTCTCCTAGACTGGAGACTTTATAGTATAGTGTTCACATACTGGTCATAACAGGATATTGATTAGGGTTAATGCAAAATGATCAGATTTCTGTTGTAGACAATTTTACTGTCAGGGGATTAGTACAGTTGGCGACCAAATACTGTACACTAACTCTAAATTTAACCCCTAAAAGAAAGCATTTAGTTTATGTGTCCAATGTGGTAACACTTGTCAGTGTCCTCCCTGATGTCATTGTGCTCTTTTAGTCATTTGTAAAACATGTTCAACATTGTCATGCATGTTGTAGAGTGTGTAGCTGTACCTATTCGCCCCTTATTGTGTCGCCCCATCACAACAGTCTGCAAATATTCTTGTCAGAGCCAGATTTTTACCTTATAATTACATTAATAGAATAATAAGATATGTAGATACGTAATACAGTGCATATGCCTGTGAATTTGATGAATATTTATGTAAACGCAAGTGTAAATATTAAATATTAATCCATATCAGGCTTTAGTGATTGCAGCTGACGCACAGACAGCAGTTCCGTATGACCTACATACAGCTAACAGGATGCAGGATACAGTTGCATGTCATTTAGCTTCCCCCAAAAGAGATCCCAGGCACAGTTCGACTGTATGGACACATTGTGGCTTCGGTAGTGGTCACGGAGAGATCAATACATCTAATTATGGGTAACAAGAGATCAGCCCATCTTTAACAGGCAACCGATCCCTTGCAAGAATGATACAGTAGGTAGTCATGTCAAGAATAGCACCCGAAGAGTCAGCAAATCTTGCACTAGATCATTAGATAACAGTAACGTGAGTAACAGAGGTGGTCAAGTCAAAAATGTGTTACGAATGTGCCCACTGATATTTGATTATTCCTTGGTAAACAGTCTGGTCAGAATATTTGCAGGGCTCCTCTCTGTATGCCTCTCTGTCTTTTCCTCGCCATGACTCTCTCCTTCTGTGATTAACACTCATTCTTCATCCCATCCCCAGGCCGCCACTGCAGTGCAAGTGTAACTAAAGTCTGACTGTAGGTAGGTACGTACCCACTCCGCAGTGTAACGGTAGTGTGACTTTGGGCAGGATTTATGTCGTCACTGAAAGCGGTGACAGCCAGACTCAGCTTTTCTACTGATAAACAATCCCAAAGCACAAAACTCTTGTTGATGTTGTTGTTAATACATAGTAGTTAGCACAGAGATTGGGTAGTAAGTGGACTGTGACAGACTGCAGTGGCTGAGACTTTCCTTTTCTTGAACTTAACCAAGTGACGCTTGGTTTTAAACATCAAGCAAAGCAAACTACCGCACAACTCATCATTTGTACTGTTGACATATGCAGTCAGAACCATGTTACTGCCTTTTCTATAGTCTTCATCAGTTTAATCATTATCTCATCGTAAGATGGGAAATCATTTTCACTTTTTCATATTTTCCTCATGTCCCACTTGACAACTGTTGTAAACTTCTTTCTTTCTTTCTTTCTTTCTTTCTTTCTTTCTTATATAAGCACTTGCCTTCTATTTACCCTGATATTACTGTATGTTACTATAACAGCATAGTAATGATACATGTAAATACAACAAGATAGTACATTTGTGGGGTCTATTTTACTGTGAAAATATATTTTTTCATTCTCTGACAAATGTCCTTTTAAAGGAATCAATTTACATTATACTTGAATATTTTGGTACTAACTACAGTTTAGTAGCAGAAACTTAATGAATCTTGTACTGAATGTCAGAACACAAAAAGTCAAGGTGATATAAATGAGATAAAGTAATGATGGAAACATCACTTCTGAAATTGAAATTGAGAGTGAAACGGCACGACAGGTTGGCCAGACAGCTACGCAGAAATCTTTAGTGTTTTACTGTTATTCACCGAACATGCCTGAGCCTCTTTTGCTCATAGTTAGCTTAAATGATGCATAAATTAGAGTGGTGGGGTTGGCAAACGTGTGCCACAATATTGCTATAAACGTCCACTGAAGCAGGAAGGCACAAAGGGTGTCAGATTGTACCAATAGGTGTCCTTTGTTGTCTGACTGTGGCTTTGTGATGGTTGGAGTTTGACACAAATATATGCTGTAACTAAAATGTCCGTCTCAGACTCTTTTAGCATTACGGATTACATTTGAATCTAAATTTAGCCAGTACAGCAAATATCTAATAAAACTGTCAAACCCCACCCATTATAGGTCAGCTAGCCATTGTTAGGTCAGACATCGGCCTACCAATGGTATTTTCACTTCACCTGGTGCAACAACACTGTCAACACAGCACAACCTCCTCCGTGGCTGCTTCCAACAGTACTGGGGGGGATAATCATTGCATGTGTTAAACACTGAAAATACAGTGGGAAAGGACACCTAGGCCTAATTGTTGATTAACTGATTCCAGGATAACACCTTTATTGGTGTGTATCAAGCACACTACTTCAGCTAACTTGTACAAGAGGCCTTTGTTAGTTTTTTGCTGTGTGTCATTTCCCACTGCAAATGACACGTGAACTGATCTTCACTACAGGATGCGATCACCGGGGCATAGGAGTGTTTTTAACTGTTGCAGGGAGGACATTTCTTTGTTGACCATTTGAAGTTCATGGGAGCAAAAACTAAAATTGGCTGTTTATGAAGTGTAATGCAGTGCAATTCAGTATTCTATGAAGCCTTTTCACCTAAAACCTCATGTGGTCAACTCATACACTGTGATAATCAGTGTAGTTTGTGTGTAGTTGTGTATTAGTATTGGCCAAATTATTGTCTAAACCACCTGAACACGTCCTTCTCTTGATTCAATGTTGGGTGCTTTATTCAATGGGCCTACAGCAGGTTTTACATTTCTCAGTATCTAAAAGAATTTTTTGCTTTTCTGTTTGAAAAAAACAAACAAAACATATCATAACTCGCATTTTCTTGTTTTGTCTTGTCTGTCTCTGTCTTGTCTGTCTGTCCTCCTCTGTCCTTTATATGGCCTTATGATTTCGTAACATATGAAATTTCTTATCCTTCAATTGTACGCCTTACATTTGTGCATGCTTTTTTTTGATTTCTTTTTATCACATGATAATTCTCATGCTCACGTTTCAATACTATGTATGCCTCATAACAAACCACATGAATACGGACAATTCTTCATAACATGCCCCAACGTTTCAACTATGATTTACTATTCTTTTGTTTGCATATGATATAAAAACAACATAACATAATGTGACGCACCGTATTGATCGTGGATTAAAATTAATTTCTAAAGCAACGAGCTATGAGAAATCTCGCAGTCTAAATAACATATCGGGAATGGCCGGGTCTTCACTGCGGCTCGCTCCTATCACTAGCCCACCCTTTGAAACCTATGAGGCTCCTGGACCACTGCGCCGCTGTCGTTCTCCCATCCCCTCTATTTTGTAGCAGAAAGGATGGTTTTGATTGGATGATAAGAAATGCAGTGGATCAGCTATGGACTGATCTCACTGGAGCCTCGATTAGGACTGTACACCGTGCAAAAACAATAGCAATAACATAAAATGAACTGGAGTGTAGAAAGTATGACCTCTTGTCTTGTGAATCCAGTGGTTAATGATGCATGCGTCACGTTCGCTGATGGGGTCAAACACAAATTTTAGTTTAAAGGAACACTAAATTATTTAAAAAAAATGTAAATAAAAAAATATTTGAATTGTTTAGTAAATAAAATAGTGTAAGATCTTTAAAAAATAGTGAAAACATGCACATTAACATTTAGTAGCTAAATATTAGGAAGGAACATTAATTTTTTGGTGTTTTGGACCAAACAAAACTGAGCTCACAACAGTGTTCTGAGACACGACCATGAGACAAGCTACTTAAATTCATTTAGCCAAAGAAAAGATACATTGATAGATTAGCTCGATGTTAAGTAGATTTCCTCTTTCTGTCTTTTGTGAATATTAATGTATGTACTATGTAGATATTATTTTGGTGATTCTTAAAAAAAAACAAACAAACTCTGCCTCTGTATGTGTCACTTCTGAAACGTATTGTGACAGAAAAAAGAAAAACCTTAGCAAAAATTTTAAAATAATAACAGTATTGTACCATAAGAGCAATTTCAATTGTGCAGCTTGACATAACTTTTGAAAAATGTAGTTTATTTTAATATGTAGATGTTAATATCCCATATGCAGCTTTTCCCCTATAGTGTAAAGTTAAACATCTACTCAGTTATTTTTTATGTTGATATTATGATCTCATTTCACATGTTGTAATCAACAACCATGCTGCTTTTTGTTTGTGAACATGCTCTCATGGCTACTGCTGCTTTTGTTATCTGAAAGGGAGCACAGTGTAGCTATTAGAGCTAATTCATATGAATGAGTAAACCTTTAAAGAAAAACTAATGAGGACAGTCCTTTAAATAAATACTATACTGTATGTGCTTTTAGGCATACAACTTGAAAAACATCTAAACACACTGTATTAATAGAGCTACTTAAATTCATAACAATTACATAAATACAAAAGTAACATATGGATAAGTACATAATTAGTTCTGTAATAACAATTTTAAAAAGCACTTTACTAACAAAGATATTTTACTAACCTTTAAAGCTTGCACGTCATCGGAAGTTACAGAACATAACGAGACCTCTCCATCAATCATACCTCGAACAAAAACAAGATTCTTTTCCCCTCTATTATTTCTCATAGTTTATAGCTGTTATTTTTGTAACAGATGGTCTTCCTTCATGTGCCATTCTCACATAATAGTAGATCTTTCGATAGAATTTGAGCAAAAAATATGTAATAATGACACATAGTGACACATTCACATATGCAATAAACATGCAATATCACGTTATTTGTGGAAAACATGCTCTGTACACACCTATGTAAATATGCAGATCTATTTTTAATCCCAAAAATGCACATACTAGGCAGTTGACTTGTTATCTTGATTTAGCTGTTTTAGATCTGAGTGTGCAAAAGTGTTACAATCACATGAGCCATTTGTCTTGTTTTGTTTCAAGTCAATGTGGTTTTGCTGGTCCTTCAAAATCTGTGATGTTGTGACTGCCATATTTTTAATTCTTTTAGTTTTGTAAGTTTTATATTTTCTTCTCTTGTATTGGTAATGTGTATTAAATTGTATGGAATGACTTTTTCTGTACCACTCAGTGTCGACGATAACATTTTTCCAAAAAAAAACAAACAAACACAGATACAGAATTTAACTGTCTAACATTCGTAAACAATAGAAATATAGTAAGAGCGAAATCATGAGGAAAGACTGTAAGTGCTTTAGAACCAGCAAGTCTTTGCAGGTGCAAACGGAGAGTACTTATGTACTTGTTTAAAGGGTCAGATACCCATATTCTTACTATAATATGTGGCCCTGCCAGTTTGTCTATAAATAATCAATGAGCTTCCAGACACATAACGTAGAGATGAAGTGGTTCTATGTTTGAAGGTGTAAGCGGTCACATAAATGTTTGCTTGAAACTCTTGACGACTGGGGTTTGAGAGGTTTGTAATAGTTGTACTGTCTGTTTTGGGTTGATCAGACCACACAGGAACACACTGCAGGAAGTAATGCTGAACCAGGTCTTTGAGGGCCACTGCACATATTTTCAAACTCAGCTTACAAATAGTTGTGCATATACACACACTAATGTTAAAGGTAATGATAATGATGTCAAATGATTACAGTACTTAATGTTTAGTAATCATACATAACTTTTCCTTTGTTCATGCTTTATGTACAGTGCTCAACATAAATGAGTACCCCCCGCAACAGATTTGTCAGAAACCCTTTTGTTTCCTTCCAGAATCAACATTTTCTCCAGGACAATATACAACAAAATACTCCTACATTTGTTTTGAGTGAATTTGCACACAAAGCAAGTAAGTAATTAATGTCCTAACATTCTAATGAACAAGAATTCAACCACAGGTGAGTCGTACTAATCATTAGACACATGTCCAGCAGACAGGGAATTGAACTTGCGCTCTGTGCTTGGCTTTCACAGGGTTGTACTCATTAATGTTGAGCACTGTACATTGTCAACTTGAACTTGTACAGTTTAAAGGGATAGTTACATTTTAGACTCGGATTTAACTAAAAGAAGTAGAGATGATTGGCCATGTGTATAATCTAATGATTCCACAATGTGGATGTTAGAGTTTGCAGATACTCTGAATTATTCTGTCATCATCACTTGTTCTAGATTGTACATTTTCTGTTACATCCATTCATCCGATGTACATTCTTCTTTAAAGCTGCAGTTGACTGACTGTGCGAGGAATAACATTGTCTAACACACCTCTGCTTCGATTTGTGTATGACTATAACCATAGTATGTTTCTTCATATTTGCTTTGTATTGTATGAAAATAGGTCTGAGGGTTGTCATCGCTTTGGTTCTGTTGAGTCTCAAAGTTGTGGCCAATGCAAAACCAAGGGGATTGAAAAGCTGAACATTGCTTAAGTAAACAAAACAGGCAGATGTTGTATGTGCCTCTGTGAGGCCCGTTTAGGCTCTGATGTCAGTTTAGGAGTTCATGCAAAAGCTAGATTTAACTAGCTCAACCTTCAAAGCAATGCTTAATAGGTCTGTGGTTATTATTGAATATGTACATATCTGTAACAACACATGTGAATACATTAAAGTCAAATGATATTAATATATCAATGTAAACGTTGTGAATGTGGGCAGACGTTTTTATAGCAAAGGATTCTGACATTTGAGGGTTTTGTCAGAGGAGTGTGTGGTTCTATTGAGATGACTACAACACTTCACACAAGGAAGAATCAGATCTTCTGGGTTTTCATTATTTTTTACTATTTCCACAGGATATGGCTATTTTTAAAGCAAACTATTATTTATTTAGAGGTGACAACCGTCTACAGGAAAAATTCATTCTTGGATTTGTGTTGTTGGACATAAGCATGGGGAAAATGCACTGTACTCTCATGAATATAAATGAACAGTAAATGTAAATATTCCAGTGGTTGTTGTTAAACTATCCACAAAGGAACTTATACATTTACAGAGACTTTCACTAAAATATTTGAAATTATATTGGAATATTAAATATTTGTCATTAGATATGTTAGAAGAATGAAAATTAATTCACTTAGATCACTTTGTTTAACAGGACATAACAATATCATAACGCAATAACATAATAATATCTATTTACCAAAATGCTAGACTATTCCTTTACATGGCACATGAATTCAGATGCGTTAAGATTGTACACACAAACAATATAATTACTAAGGATGTAAGCTCTCAGCTGACTAAATTAACTGACATTCTTCAAGTAAAACATAAACTGTGTCTTGCTTTTCCCTGGGGACAACTATGACTATAGTGTGGAAAATAGAAGAGCATGAAATGAAGAGCACATGGGAAGAGCCAACGTGGCTTCAGTAACTGTTAATGTTTGTGTTGTGGTTTGATGTGTGCCGGTGAGACCAAAACAGAAGCGTTCTATTGCCCTATAAATAATGCATATTTTCAATAGCTGCAGTCAAAGCATTAAGAAATACTCAACCTGCCATCGTTGACTGGCGGTTTTTTGAATTTGCACCTGTGTTATGATGCAGCTCATAAAATAGGGCTCAGCCAAGTCTGTCAGTCCACTAGTTGCTTCACAATAATCTCTTTTTATATGTGGAAAGTAGCATTGTGCATGTTTGTATGTGTCGATGTGTCAAAAATGTATTTTTCAGTGAAGTGCACTGTATATAAACGTACACACACACACACACACACACACATATGTATTAGTGATTGGTGGTTCAGCAGGGTTCTGGTCAGTTGGCTGGCAGCTTGTTTCATTTAGTCTGCAATTATTTTTTGGATGTCAGCCACAGGTTTTATTGTCACCATATCTTGATGTTCTAATACAATAACTTACATGTCTGCATTCTGTTTGTATGTTGGCGATTGTTTTTGTGGGTCTGCTAGAGTTGTATTTACAGTTTAAATGTGTGCACTTCATTCTGACATGCACAGTTAACCAGCAGTTTACAGGTAATGGTAATCCCTGATTACTTCCCTTTTGTAAATATTGTTATTGTCACTGTGATACTATGTAATTGGCAAATTGCAAATACGAGAACTTGAAAAAGCCCCAGATTATTAGCAAGATTGCTTTATATTAGTCGAGCGCTTCTATAAACCAATCTAGAAACATGTGTTTCCTCATAATGTTACACATTTTTAGTTAAGCCTCAGTTTCACTCCACATGATTTCTTACAAATACTGTCTATTCGCCATACCTCATTATTAATGACTTTCTGTTCTTGTCTTCACAGTGTTAAGTTTCTAGCATTCGCCTTCTCTCTAATGAGGAGTCAGTAACCGGTAAACACAAATTTGCGGCGGGAGCCACGTAAAGCGACAGGTGCGATGGATGGACAGTTAAAAGGAGATCTCTGGGGTGACAAGAGAGAGAGACCAGAGGTTAAGCGTGAGTTTAAAAATCATATGGTCTGCTCCTCACATTGTTACCAAAGCAGCCTCTTGGAACTCCGACCACACTTTTACAACTGTCTGACTGACCACTTTTCCCCTCTCCTCTCCTCTTTTTTTCGGCAAACTGACTGAGCATTGCACTGACACACTTTGGGAGAGAAAAGACTCCTGGTTACACACATTCCAGATGACAACATTATACGCACCGTCTTGTATGATGACCAACTCAGTACCATCTCCAGTGCTGAACAACTGCGCAACTTCAAGTAAAAAAAAAAACAAACAAACTCACACACATGCACACACGCATCTTCACAATGGACTGAATGAACAATGTAGCATCTCTGCTAACATCTTGTAGCATTTGTTGGCTGGGAAATAACTTGACTTAATCCATCATCGTTTGTTTTGTGGAGAGAGGAATTTATGCATACAAGGGATCTTTTAGATGTCATTTTCCTTTTTGGGTTCCTTTCCAGTGAAGAAAAAAAATATAGAAAGTACATGAGAGATAAAGGATTTTTCTTATTTGTTGACACTTGACATTCCACAAAAACAAACAAACAAACAAACAAACAAACAAAATATTTTATTCTAAAAGTGCTTATAAAATCAGTCACAAATGCACAGTATGTAACGACAACCATACAACAGTTCCTCGTTCAGTTTAAGCACTTGTATAGCATGTTCGCCACTGAAACTATGTCTTCCATTCACTTCTACCAGACTGAAACACTGCCCTCACTCACAGGTGCAAAGAGAGCCGACATCAACATGAAGCACATGTAGCATCAGCTCCAGAAAATCATCTATAGCATTTATAATACGCTTCGACTCGCTTGATATTCACGTTCACCATAAAACATGGTGGAAAAAGATCTTTATCTCTCATGTACTGGCATGGGCTACCCTGAAAATCCATGTGAGATACCAAAGGTCCTGTAGCATGCATTTGCTAAATGACCTCTAACTTATTAGGTATAGATTAGGGCAAATATTCCATTTAGGATGAAAGTTTATATTCATATAGTCATAGTCATACTAGCATTGTCTCTGTTTGTAAAAAACAAACAAACATAGTCCTTTAACTGCCATTAGCATTCCATGCTGAAATGCACATTTAAATATTGTAATTATGTTTCCCATGGCTGACTGACACGTTGCTCCGTCTTGAGGAGCGAAAAAGACTGACTCAAAGAAACAAAACCCCTTAAGACAAATGTCAGCCTTTCTCGAATATCATTGGATATTGCTAAATTATGGAGGACACACCTCCCACTAAGGCACTTTTTATGTCACATGAAACTGCCCCTCAGCTGGAAATTATGTGTTATCGAATGGGACCAAGCAGATATACTCCCAACACAAAGGCCGCCACTGCCAATTAGGCCCAGTATTCCCCAGACGCATACTGCCCCGTCTCTCTCTTGTCCCTCTTGCTGCCAACGACTGCTTTCCTGGCAAGTCGATGTCAAGATAAGGATGGCCCATCAGGGGAGCCCTTAGGCAAAGGGGAAAACGAGACTAAACGGACCAAGAGGAGAGCAGGCGTGGAAGTGTACAAAGAGAACAAATCTATATTTTGATAAACAAATCAACTATCCATGGCTTTGGAGGAAGTTTCTGAGCAGCAAAGATCCAGAGTGGAGTGAAGAAAAAAAAATCTGATGCAAACGCGAGAAGCAAATTTTTGGCATCACGAAACGTCTAGGAAATAGATGAGAAGAGATTATTTTGCCACGAGGAGTGGGCGAAGGTGTTTTCTCCACGTGCACCAGGAAATGGAAAGAAAGACAATGAGCGGTGACAGACTCTTGCGTATAAAGAGAGGGGGATGACAACAGACGGACGCTGAGATAAACAAATGAAAAAAAGATAATGCATTTTTGTAACTTTGTTTACCAGCATGACTACTTTGCATGACTGTCTTTTCTGCAAGCCCTTAGTTGAAGACAAGGGTGCTAGAGATACAAAAAAGTATATATAAAATGAATTTAAAAAAATGTTATATGCAATTAATGTTTTAAAAAAGATTATAATGAAAGAGAAGAGCTATATTTTGTTTTGAAAAGTTAAAAAAAATGTGAATATTGAAACATGTATGTTTGCAAAGTACACCCTGATCTATGTTTCGTTTGATGAAATCTCTCTGCTACTACTGCCCTACATTCCTTCTTTCAGTCTTTTCGATTGTTTTACTTTGTAACGCATTACGCAACATATTTTCTAACCATTCGGTCAACAGCAATCATCTCAGACTTTGCCAAACTATTGCATTTGTGCAAAGAATGCCACAATTCAAAGTTGTTCTTTTCCTCCGTGAATCATTTGCACAACTACCGTAGCAGCAGCAGCAACAGCAGCAGTTATAAAACAACAGCTCTCCTTACCAGGACTTTGCTTGGTTAGTACTCATACTTTGCTTTTTTTCTTTGGCAATAATACAAGAGTTGTCACATGATTGTAGCAAGGCTAACGGAGACCCTCAAGAGTATCTTCAATGCCTCAGTCTTAAAGTGGTTCGTCAAGGCCTTGGATGTCCCATGGCAGGATTTTGCTGGGATGGGCAGTTCTGTTCCTGTAGTTCAACATTGCAAAGTACGAGTACAAGTGCAGGTTATCCAATACAAAACAACAACAACAACAAAAAGCAAACAAAAAAAAAGGTCTGTGAACAGTCGAGAGAGATTTCAGGTTTGCATGGAACCAACTGCCTTTCCAAAGTTTGTGTCTAGTTTAAAGGACTCAGGTGTGTTGATGGTGTGTGTGGATGTAGGTGTTTTGCTATTTCCTTTCTACGTTAATAAATTCTAGTATATAGACAACGATGATGTGAACACCTCACAGTGATGTGTAAAAAAACGCATGCATTATGACTTGATAATCTCTCGAGGGGGACATATCTCTAACGTCTCGACATATCCCCTTAGCCTCCTACCATTGTTTGTCATGAATCCCGTCCCGATAACTATGAACACTGTGCCGTGTCGTAGAGCAGAAACGTCTTCCTCCCAGAGGCAACTGACAACTACTCACACTCACAGTGTCAGCATGAGTGTGTAAGGTAGCTCGTCTTCGTTTTTTTTAGATGGTCAGGTTTTTGCATCCGTCAATACCCGTGGAGTTACTATCATCCAGCTGGCTAGTCGGCAGCTCATTACAGCACACCACTCATTTATGTGAGTACCAATCAAAGAGACCCAGAGCTTCCAAAACGATGTCAGCGAGGTTCTTTTAAGTGTTGCGAGAAAGAAAAGAGTAGACACCAGTGTCCACCAAGGGAAGATTGATGTAAAAAAAAAAAGCATCTCATTGTTGAGTGCTCTCCAAGCACCTCATCCTTGGTTTGGTATTCCAAGTGAGTTTCAGACCCTGCTGGTTCAGGGCTCAGCTCAGGCAGCTGAATGGTCCTCCGTCCATTCCTTGGTACATTACAGTCGGAGGCTCACCAGTATGAGACTCAATAGTGTACTGTAGACCTGAGAGAGTATCCAAGAGTTGTGTTGGGTCTATATTGGTTTTACAGGGTCTTACTTTTGTCTATTGGCAAAAAAAATGGTCCATGGGATTTTGTTTTGATACCTTTTTAATACTCTCATTTTTGAAAGGCTTTGGCAACTTTTGCTTTGATGGTCACAAAGATGTTTAAGAATATTTCAGAGGCAAACTTCTAGCAGTGGTGTGCACACTCCCAACTCGTTTGTGCTTCGCCCCGCTGGTTGTTTTAACGGCCAAGTACTACTGTCTTTTACTTTCCTCTTCACTGCTCTGTTCTTCATTTCCACTTCTTCATTCTCTACATTGTGACCGCTCTGCCAACCCCAGGCTGAAAACGATGTCTTTCCTTTTCTATTGCATAATACTGCCATTTGATTTAGTCATGTTGATCAGAACGAGTTACAATGTCGAGAGTGCTAAGTCTGTTTTATTTTCCAGTTTGCAATCTGTTGTACAATGTCAGACAATTCTCACACTACATACACTTAACCAAAATAACACAATGCTTCACATGGTAAATAGGTGCCAGCCACTATGTGTAATAACACTAACATGTTTAGTGATATCCTCTATATTTTCTTTACATTCCTGTTTCATGTTTTATTTTGTTGTTGTTTCGAGGACACTATATGCAATCTGCACCACGAATGCCACTGATCGACACTTACTGTATGTGCTCCCTGAGACACAGGTGTTCTGTCATCAGTCCAGATGATTGCAACCACATGAGTAGTGGCTTTATGGCTTTCCATAGAGTGACTTAGCAATCACACTAATCTTAAAGTATTTTATTTTACAAGGCGATAAGACCAGAGTTGTTTTGGAGAAAAAAAATGTTATCATACTGAATTGATTTTTCTAATATATGTAATATCTTGTTTTAATTAGAAATTATGTGATATGCACCAAGTCATACCTGCAGTATATACATACATCTAATACTACAGACTTAACATCATGTATTCATGTAAGCATTCCAAAGATAAAAGATGTATGTTCATTTTAAATGTCATCTAATGATATAAAACAGACTTAGGTACTAGTCCATTGTCCTGTGGTCTTAGTAGGAGAGTGAATGGGGAGAGGAGGTGGTCACTGGAGCATCTGGTTATGACTTATGCCGGATTTTATTTTTGAAATGTTGGAACACAAAGAACAACCCATTAAGAACTGTATAAAGTATATTTCAATGGAATGTTCATGATCTATCTTTTTATATTTTGAAGAAAAAAAATAGAAACATATCAATAAAGTGTCATAATTGAAGATATTTCTACTATTGAGACTTAAAATGTATGAATGTCAATGCGATCTAATGTGAACCAATCTCCATAGCAGCTTGAATGAATAACTGATTAACAGTCATGAGATGCTTTTTCAGAAACATTAAAATTGCTTAAAATCATTGAGATGAACTTAAAATAAACAAAAAAGTGACATCAATTGTGTGACATGTTTGTTAGAGATTTACAACTGACCGTCAATATACTGTAACATCCTGTGTCGCTGCCCGTCAGGACCACAGAACCGCTGTACTGCGACGGATGTAATGTAAAGAAAATCCAAACTCACAAAAACACATTCAAGTTGGACCTGAATAATAAATGTATATCCTGTACATGGTGGCATTTCCAAGAAGATGCAACTGTCATGTTTCTATTTTAGCCACAGACTGATGCATTAAACCGTTTTGAGCATCTAAAATACATATGGTAATCCATACTGTTGAGGTCACCCGGAACTCTGGAATGATATCTGAGAATGATAGGATCATGTAACCGCTGTTTTCCTTGCTCTATATCAATATATTGAACACGTCTTTTGTCTTTGTTTCGGCAACTTTGCCAATTCCTAATTTTCCTAATTGCATTTATTAACACTTGACTTGCTAGCGTAGTTACAATGCAGCTGTCCAGTGGGCAGTGCATTTTTTCCAGTGTCTGAAGGTATCTATGAGGAAATGTCTGCAGAGGCCTTTTTCATTTTTTTTTTCTCCTTTGTGCTAAAACATCGCCTCCCTCTAGTGGTTACACACAGTAATAGCTTCATGATTAATGGCTAATAACCAGGTTGGTCGTACCAGAATGTGTTTTGGTTGTGTTTTGGGTTTTTCAGTTAATATATAGTTTTATTTTTTTCTGCATCAAATAGACTGCATTTAATGTAAAAACCACATATATTATTATTATTATTATTATTATTATTATTATTATTCTGAGAACCTGTACAGATTTATCTACAGGGTTATATTTCATTTCAAAAATTATACACACATGTACATAGTACATAGTAAAATGGATTCATAAGAACTTAAACCAAACTAAAATCCTACCCAGCCCAACACTTAATCTATCTACCAACACGATAAGCAATTAAAAGTAGATACGTTGCATTCAACATTTGTCAGTTTTCTGGAATACAGCAGGCCCCTCTGTGATTTTCTTGTCTAAGTCATTTCAGATGAAGTCATTTGTAACAGTGAAGTACAGTGAGGGGCCTCTGTCTGTCAGAGCACCGTGCTTGCTAGAGAGGGTCAAACCATGCGGTGCCAGGCGGAGGTGACATTTGATATAGAGGTTGAAGGTTGTCTTGCCCCACAGCTAAAACGGAGGGAAAGGGCGGGGAGGGGTTGGAGGGGACGAGCGGAGATTGTATTTCAACAGGACAGCATTCCCAAAAAATTTCTAGACGAACAGCGTGAGGCAGCGAGGGACGGGACAAGATCGTGGATGTTCCCCGGGCAAACAACTGGAAGCACAGGTTGTGTTTAACCTGGTCCGAGTGTTTCGACCTGTGTGTGAGTGTCAGCTGACGGAACAGACAGACAAACAAGGGGTTTGTGTATATGACAGATGGACATGATGACAGAGAGGGAGACGGACAGCCTGATGACCCACAGGAGACGAATAATGTGATTTTTCATCCTGACACCCGCATCTGTCAGCAGCTGTTTCACGTTTAGTGAGTAAACATCCTATTTACTGGCTACTAGCATGGCCTGGTAATTGGAATCTTTAGCCACAGTAATCTACAGGTAAACAATAAAATAATATAAATGAAAATAATATACAATTATTGAATATAAATATACATTTTTTTAGAAAATTTGAGAGTGAATGCATATGTTTTAACTGATGAAATCTGTAATGGTAATTGTAAACAACCAGATCCTGCTATAATACCTATAATACCTATAATACCTATATATCCACTGATGGAACTGTTTTTTCTTTTTAAGTCCAGTTGTTCTCTGAATTCTCAGCAGAGTGTTTTGCCGCAACTCCCTGGTCCGGGACACTAAGGGATGGACAGCAGTGACCCACAGGATGACAAAAGAGGAGGCCGGAGAAAAGAGAGCGACGGCGAGAAAGATAAACAGCTGAAAAACAAGCTCAACAGTGAAGAAAAGGGGGTGAAGGAGATCAAAGGGAATGAGAAGGAGAAGAAGAAAGAGAGCCGACGTTCAGGGTCTCTGTGGAGGAGCGGATGGGCGTTGAGTGAAAGACTAGCTATCAATGTGTCCGGGATGCGTTATGAAACGCAGCTTCGCACCTTAGCCCAGTTCCCTGACTCCATGCTCGGTGACCCCAGGAGGAGGTCGCGTTACTTTGACCCCCTTCGGAACGAGCTCTTCCTGGACCGCAATCGAGCCTGCTTTGATGCCATCCTGTATTTTTACCAGTCAGGTGGGAGGCTTCGGAGGCCAGCAAACATACCCCTGGACATCTTCATGGATGAGCTGTTGTTCTACGAGCTCGGTGAGGACATCATGAACCGCTTCAAGGAGGACGAAGGCTTTCCAAAAGAGGAGGAGAACCCTCTGCCCTCTAACGAAATCCAGAAACGACTGTGGATGCTGTTTGAGCACCCCGAGTCCTCATCAGGCGCCCGGATCATAGCCATCATCAGCGTCATGGTCGTTGTAGTGTCCATCCTCATCTTCTGCCTGGAGACACTGCCCGACTTCAGGAACGAGAAGGAGATACGAGAGGTAGGATATGTGACGGACATGTTGGTGTGTTTTTAAGATGCAGAATAATACGAGGGTTTTTGGGGGTTAGGTCGATGGCAGTACCAGAAGAGAGGATGGTAAGTACTGTCCACTTCAACAACGGATGATTACATTAAATTAAAGCACAGGGAGGTTCAGGTGAAGATCAACAGAGGGTCAGTTCATCCTCAGGAAAAGAAACGTTAACACTGCTAAAAGCCTGAATGGAACCATCAGTGTACAGAAGCTCTTGAATGGGATGCGTGTGACTACTTGGGGTCAAACGGAAACATGATCTCACTTGAACCAGGTGTTTAGGGTAAACACTCACTTGGTGAGCAGGCTCCTCCTGTGTGCTATGAGGAAATATACTGACACTGTTGGTCAATATGCCTGGAAGCGCACCAGAGAGAGCGAGAGGAGCTCATGGCGTGATTATTTTAAGTCGGCCGTTAAATCTGATACACTTGGATTCAGGAAGCGGTGGAAGGGACAGGGAGTAACGGGCGGGGCCCGGAGAACAAATAAAAGGAGAGGGAGGAATGACATGGACGGAGAGACGGTTAGGTGTGTTAATAGAAGGTCACACAAGGGCCCGGACACATAGACGAGAGTGAGCCAAAGCCTCCCAGTGGCTTAGATCCGGGCACTGAAAGGTCTCGCAGCGTGAGTCGCATACGTCGGGTCATGTTAACACATTCTTCCAGGACTGCTGTGCTAGGCCCGGCTGCCTGTGCAAACGCGACCTGCCAGGAAAATACTGTAACGTACTCCTGCGCTGGTCAGCGACAGACCCACTGAACTGCACTGGCCGTGTTACGCGGTTGCTGTGGCGAGAGAGATGGGACAGCGACCAAGGTGGAGATGGGTGATGAGTGGTGCAGCAGGACACTCTCATGTTCCCTTGAGGAGATCTCACAGGGTTATATTTAGCCTTAGGAGAGCCCTTGCAGCAGATCAACACATACAAATGTCCACCTTGAGAAATAAACACTGTCACCAAGCTCCTACTGGAAGCCATGAGGAATACTCGAGGTTTATTTAAACTGCCCTTGAAACTTTAGATATTGCACGCAGCCCATTACAGCATGCTGAAGTGATCCTTTCATCCGTTTTCATGTGCTTAACTCGATGTTAAGTGCAGGACGTCTTAAATGGCCGCCATCAAGCGCTTGCCTGTAATGCTAACCGACATGGAAGATGGAGGGACAGGTGGACTGAAAAAGAGATTAGTCCAGCAATGAGTGAAATGTAAAACTGCAGATGTCAAGCGCTTTTATGATGCTGCCAAAAGTGGGCGACGTAAGGCTTCTGAAGTTCAGTACGTAGCTGCCAATAGCTGTGTATTTTCATGTTATGGTAGAGTGACCTATGTTTAACATATTTTTCCTGTCTTTACCGCTTCAGGAATATTTTTACAGGTACCACTCCCAGGCGAAGAACGTGTCCGAGAACATGCCTCCGCCACAGAGTGTGTTTAATGACCCCTTCTTCATAGTGGAGACCATGTGCATATGCTGGTTCTCCTTTGAGCTCCTCATGCGCTTCGCCTGCTCGCCCAGTAAGACGCACTTCTTCAAGGACGTCATGAACGTCATCGATTTCAGTGCCATTGTGCCTTATTTCGTCACCCTGGGAACAGAGCTGGTCAAGACCCATGACGCCAGTCCGGCGACATCGCTGGCCATCATCAGAGTCATCAGGTTAGTGAGAGTGTTCAGGATCTTCAAGTTGTCTCGCCACTCGAAGGGCCTCCAGATCCTGGGTCAGACACTGAGGGCCAGCATGCGCGAGCTGGGCCTTCTTATCTTCTTCCTGTTTATTGGGGTCATCCTCTTCTCCAGCGCCATCTACTTTGCCGAGGCCGACCACACGAACACGGACTTTATCAGCATACCACACGCCTTCTGGTGGGCAGTTGTCACCATGACCACAGTGGGCTATGGTGATATGTACCCAGCAACAGTATGGGGTAAACTAGTTGGCTCAATGTGTGCCATTGCTGGGGTGCTTACCATATCACTTCCAGTGCCTGTCATAGTGTCTAATTTTAGCTACTTCTACCACCGGGAGACCGAATGTGAGGATCAAACCGTGTACACCCATGTCCAGACCACTCTGTGGGAGGACGAGGAGCAAGATGGAGAGGAAACAGATGAAGGGGATGGGGATCCAGATGGTGAATTTTATGCCACCGAGGGCATCTGTAACCCGTTGAATGGGACACTGCTGGCTGGACTGTGTTCAGGGCAGAGCACAGAGTTCAGTGGGGGAAATATGTATCTGAGGGAACCACTGGTCACTCAGGTTTAAGGAGGATTGGTGTGTTTAGTCGTGATCAGCTGTACAGGTCCTGCGGAGAGAAACAATCAGCACTTACATAACAACCTTTTGCTGTTCACTTTCTTGTCAGTGTATAGTTATTTATTGGGACACTGTCCCTTTAAATGACACTGAAAAGCCACTTTTTTAAAATAATATTGATTCAAAAATTAAAAAAAAAACAACCATGAATACCATTTTCATTCTCAGGGTCATGATATATATGAGCTGTTATTTATTTATTAATGCTATCAGCTTGTGTTTGAGATGAAAATGACATATTGTGTACGCCTGTGCCTTGAAACTATGATGTCTTAGTACCGTCACATTGTGCCTTAATGTTTGGAGTAGACGCAGATTGATTATTGGCAATATAGATGTTGTGTCTCATTAAACCCAACCAAACGCCAGAAGATCTGTCACCACAGACAGACTCTTGTAAACCACACTCACATTCTCAACATTCTTCTGAAAGTTATGTACCAAGTTCACGCTTGTGTAGTTCTGGACTGGAGTGACCTGAAGCGCCTGACATGACCCTTATCGTGCTGTAATACAACACTGTGGCGTTACTTCATGACAAAGTGTCACCTACTGTATTTGTGTTAAAGAGGAACGCTTTGTTTGCATTTGCAGTAGTGCTCTATTTATCCATTTTATCGCCCACACTCTGTTTTTAATAAAGACTTTATTTTATTACGTTTTGACTTAAAGGATGCTGTTATTCATGATCAACGATTGGTGGTGATGAACAATATTTTTTCATCACTGGTGCCAACATTTTTCTATTAAATCTAGCTTTGTTGTTGTTGTTGTTGTTGTTGTTGTTGTTGTTGTTGTTGGAGGATATGAAGTGTAACAGACTTGAGGAGAGCAGTTCAGTCAAATGCTTCACAGTTGAGGCTACAACATTTCTCACTGAGAATTTTTTCCCCACAGCTACTAAGCAGCTATAACAAGTGGATTCCAGTAACACTGCTGTCTCACTTTCATTAGAACACACTGGACATTCCAGTGACGACCCAAGGAATGTGTGTGTATCCATTCAACACCACTAGTGTAAACTGCTTCAGTAATGTGTTTATTAATTGAAGTGTGTGTTTAGTGGATGGGAATAACAGCAGGGGAAGCGAAGATCCAGTGAGATTAGTTTAGTGTTGGATGATAATGTGATCAGTCAGAGCAACAAGACTGTGGCGAACAAATATTTCCAGAACTGTGTGACCTTCCATTTTCCCCCAATAAATACACAATGCAGGAGAAAACAAAACAGAACAAACAAACCAAACAATGATTCCATTCCAAATAAATTTTTTTATAAAAATAAAAGATTTTAATCATTTTGTTATGTAGCGTGATGAGACGACAAAATATAACTTTAATCTGCACCGTGTGCAAAACTGAAAAAAAATCATTATTGTGTAGTATAATTACTTTATATCAGATGGGAAATTGTATTGATTGCTGTATTAATTAGTTAATTAGTTAATTAATTTTTTGTCAACCCACGGTCATAAGGCAATTATTGCAACCAATAAGCAAAAAATGTAGGTCACTCTACCAGCTCTCCTTTATTAGCCATTTGTCCACTAGAGAGCGCTCCTGCTCTGACAATAATCAGTTGCAGCTCTACTCACGCAGTGTTAGCGTGTGCTTTCTGATTTGTTATATTGTTTACATCATTGCAGGACAAGAAGAGACAAAAGTGCAATGACATTTGTACCATGTTTATTTTCATTCCAAACTGTCCAGTCTGACAGACACACAGAGTCGTATAAACACAATACATGACATGGATTTTCCAGATACAGGACTTACAAACCTCGGAGAAACAAAAATGTCTCACAAAACAAACAAATCATATCAACACTCTCATGCTACCTTACTCTTTGAGCTACAAACCACAAAGTCTCAGAGACTCGACCTCACAATATTTAAATAAACATTTACAAATGCATCACAAGCACAATAAATAAATAAGTTAAAAACACCTTGCTTAAAAAGCAACATATCGACAACGTCATCTCAGTCTTCCCTGGTCATTAAAAACTCGTTAAAAATCCATTTACACTCCTTCAGATCTGTGCTGTTTGGTTCCTCACTTGTCCACTGAGAAATGAGGACTGGCCATCGCGTTTAGGCCCATTCCAAAGAGGTCATCCGAGTCAACGTTGAACTGTCTCTGACTCCTCTGCGGTTGCTCCGTCACACTCTCGCCTGGCAGGGTGTTTAAAAGTGGCAGGAAACGAGTGAAGGGGAGCGCGTGGCGCCCGGGGGAGCTTTTTGCCGCCAGAGACAAAGGGAATCCATGGTGGGAGGAGAGGAAACGGGTGTATCCATCTGCCAGCAGCAGCTCCTGGAAGGTGCAGTCAGCCTCAGTGTAGGAGCTCTGAAGGCGACGACAACGGTTGTCAGTGAATGACAAGAAAATCAAGACTTGAGGGTTTTGACTCGTTTTGCTTACTGTACCTGCCCCCTTAGATTGCCTCTGCTGTCTGCACAGAGAAACAGGGATGACGACTGTCCCCGGATGACTATGTGGCCTGGTTTAACAGATTTCAGCTGCAGCACACCTG
Source organism: Trinectes maculatus (assembly GCA_016785345.1). Classification (NCBI taxonomy): domain Eukaryota; kingdom Metazoa; phylum Chordata; class Actinopteri; order Pleuronectiformes; family Achiridae; genus Trinectes; species Trinectes maculatus. Next base: position 42,366 of record JAFBJQ010002481.1, on the reverse strand, counting down.
GAAACACAGAAACATAAATAGACGTGTCGTCTTCATAAATCTCAGCTTTCTAGGCCTTAAATTACCCCGAGTATTGTGTGGCTGTATTTTAAAGAAAGTCAGTTGCTAATAATACTCACTGTAAGGTGTCTGAGCATGGCTTCCTGCCACTCTCCCATCCTGGGTCATCTGCAGATACATGCCCTTTCTGTGGTTCTCTGCAACAAGAAGCAAAAATAAATCAGCACTCGAGGTGTTTAAGAGCAACAGTGTTGTATCGGTAACAACATATCTGCACTGTATCTATCGCTTACTTAATAAACTGAAAAGTATTTGAAATACCTGAGTAGAGATGCACTTCTCTAACCTGAGTGTCAAAGGACAAAAGTGGGTTGGAGTCAGTGAGATAAAATGCTAGCGTGAAAGGAGGTGGCATCGTCAACAGGAAAGAGATCAGGTAACGGAAAGACGTACGTGGCAGTGAAAGCATTTGTAAGAATGGCTGACGAGGTCTTATCGAGCTGGATAAATAAAGGTGTAAGTAGGAATAAATAAACGAAGAAGGAGAGGGAAATAAATAAATAAATAAATAAATAGAAATATTTATCTGGACAAGAGTTCTTTTTCAGTCAAATTCTGAACCGCCGCATGTTTGGCCTCCTTATAAAGGAGTTAGGAGAAGGAGGTCTCAGTTTGCGTGGATAACATATGAGTCAGACATGTGCAAGACCTGTGCTCCCATACTATGTATGGCTTTCTTCCGTAATACTCTTAATGGGGGCTTTTGGATTCCCACGCATGGAGGTGCATGGGTTTTCCCATCACTTACCCTCTTGCAGGAAGTATCATCATTCTGTTTGTTTGTTTTTTCTTTGAGGGAGAGTTATAACTGAGAAATATTCCTGAACAGGTTACAGGAACTCACAAGAACGCACTTAATAAGAATGTAAATTTCACAATCTTAAGAACATTGAACACAAACATATCTCTCTGCGTCATCCGCTGGATCCGCACACAAGAGTTTTATGGTGTTTATTCTACTTTGTGCATGTGTGTGCATGCGTTTGTGTGTGTGTGTGTGTGTTTGAGGACCAGTGGGTGAAAAAGATTTATACGTGTGAGACAAATGTTTATGGGACTGCAGCTGTGTAGTCGCCATGGCGAGGGTGTACGTCAGCGGGTGCACTTCAGTGAGGAAGGAAAAGTGGTCACCAAGAAGCTTGGCTGGGTCACCTCTTTCATGGGAATGTGATGCAATGCAAGTGTGTTGGTTCGGACAATCAACTCCTACAACAGAATCTAATGGGGTGCAAACAAAATACACAGGTCCAACTAATAATAGCAAAAACACTCGTGACACTGTTAAGTTGTTATAGAAATTACCAGAAAAATATTTCATACTTATATAATTCTGCCATGTGTTGTTGACCTTTCAGTGGAACTTCTGTTGAGCCACACTGAGATATAAACAACCTTACCTGCTATCAGTCACTGTGAGGGAAATAACTCCTTCAGCATCGTTTTACAGGGATGTTTTTTAATTACAGCTTTTACAATCATTATCATTATTGTCGTCATATTATATTCAATTATCATCACTACTCTCCAATAATATGAATTTGAATCATAACACAATTTGTCTTTGTCTTTTTTTTTTCTCTCCAAAATGTACACATACAAGTAGCATAATCTTAAATGTCCATCGTTGAAAACATATTTTCCATTTCAACCTAAAAATGAAATTACAGTCAGTCTTAAAACTAAGTATGAAATGAACGTACGGTTTAATACACGCACATACGTACTGTACATACATACATACATACATACAATAGCAGGTATCATTAAAAAAAAATGATAAAAATAAAATACACACATTTTACAAAGTCCCGACCCAGGCTTTCACATCATTAGATGACTGATATCATGACGTTCACTCTAAAATGGTTGATTTTGGCATGCATATTAACACAAATGCTCAAATCCTTTCCCCCCCAGTTTGAACAGGGTGTTGTCATAAAGCACTTTGCTAACTGTCTCATTGTCTGACCTATTCACATTTGTGCATCTCGTGTCTGTTATGGCTTAAGAACATACATTTAATTTCTCCTCTGTACACTTACGTTCCCCCCTGTGACCCTCCCTCTCCACAGACTCTACTGTTGTCATAGCGACGTTACTAGGCGGAGTATGTTCTATGATCTGAATCGTGGTGAGAACACCTGAAAGGATGTGCCCGCGCAGACTTGAATGCATCTTCCAGTTTTAAAAACTATAAACCCGTTGTGTCAACATTGCCATCTCGCACTCAAACAAACAAACAAACAGACAAAATAAAAGATGGATTCACAACAGGCGATGGTCACTTTCTACAGAGTCAAACAGCATCATGCCACAACTATGGATTGAGATGGAGACGGAGAGGGAGAGAGAGAAAAACGGATGAATAAACATCCGCGCACGTTAGTTTATCATCTTTTACAGTACTCATTCACTCAAGTGTCTTTGATTCTTCGAGGCTCCAGCGTTGTTTGTCATCTTCAAGCGTCCATTATTGATTTTGATCCTCAGTATTTTTTTTTCTTCCAAAATGTGTTTTTTTTTTTTCCGTGGGTTGGGATGGGGGGGGGGGGGGGGGGGGTTGTCTGCAAAACAGAAAACACACAACTGTTTTATTTTTTTATGACAGCACTTCCTGTCTGTAGTGGTGTGTGTCAGTTTGCTCCGCCCTGATTGTTTCCACCTGTGTCGATGTTTGGCCTGTGCAGTGCAGAGCAGTGCAGTGTGTGTTCGTCTTGCCACCTTGCCAAAGCCCAGTAAGTGTTTTTGTGTTCATGATCATTTTGCCTGCTTGTGTACTGAGCTTTTTTTTTATTGATCGCGATATCACAAGCATTTTTTTTTTTAAACACACACACTCAAACGTTAGGGAGTTAATCTCACCTGGTGTGCTTGTCTTTTAGCAGGAATAGGTTCTCACGGACCCCGACTCGCCTCTTGGACCAGAGTTGACTGAAAGAGAGACATTTTTATTTAAACATTGTTGTCAGTACGTCTGCACTGCCGAGAGCTGTGACTCCTCACCTTCACTCTGGACTTTCCTCAGGGTCACAGAGGGCGTGGAGATGGCGGAGGCACGGAAGTTGGCAGGTAATGTTTCCGAGGAGTCGGAGGTCACGCCGCGGAGGTCCTTCTCTCGGAACATCTTTCTCCACGATGGTGAGCGTGTAAACGTTTTTGTGCCGTCCTGTGGAGGCGGTTAAATAACATCAACAACAGTAGGCTGTTTTTCCATTGTGGGTTAGGGGGGGGGGGGGGTTAATAAAGTAGTATTTGACAAAATAGGATTTGTTGCACAGTTTTTTAGGCCTATACTCTGTAACTATGCAATTAGCACTTGTGTAAACACAGCTGAACCACTTTGGCACACCAACAATTTGCCAGCAGTGGACTCGCTGGTGCCATCATGGCTTCTCTTTATGAGGGATAGTTCAGTCTGCTGCAGTGTTTTTCCAGTAGACAGGAAATGATGCTGCCTTGGCACACATTGAACAAAGGTCTGGATTAAATGCTCTATTGTCAAGTAAAACAGTCTTAGTCAGGGTGGTTACAATCCGCACACACACTCCCACCTCCTGGCACCGCTGATTGATTTTCTACTACCAGTCTGCTTTGCCGTACCTCATCTGGCCTCCTCTCGGTTCCCATGGAGATGAGAGCATTGTACTCCTTCTCCAGGAGCTGCCTCGCCTGCGACAGACGGACGAGCCGGGTTTAAAGATCACAATTAAGATAATTAAAGAGTTGATGATCGGGATTATCGCGGCGATAGGTGAAGAGGTGTGGCGATTGGACAACAACTGAGAGATAAGTACACACCTGGTGATGCTTTGTATGATCAGCCTCGCAAAGTTGACAGTAAATAATAATAATAATATACATAATAATATATAATCATATAAATAATACTGTACCTGTGTGTTCTGATTGGGTATCTGCAGGAGGAGAGCCAAGTCAGTGTAGTCAAAGGTGTCATCCAGCGCCAGCAGGGCCCCGTGCACCCCGCTCTCTAATAGGTTGTCGGCAAACTCCTTCAGACCGATCGACTGTACCCAACACATCACTCGCTCGTTGGACCATACCATCACGTCTGCGGAAAAGGCCGCAGAGAGACGGTTATCTGCAGCTCCACACGCTCCGGAGTCACGCCTGAAGAGACGCAGGCCTACCTTGATTCTGATGCTGACTCTCATCCCTCCTCCTTTCCAGCTCCTTCCTGTCGTAGTTCAGGCGCTTCAAGCACATGATGCCATAGTGAAGACTCACCCTGTGAGCGAGAACAACATCAACGCCGGTTTCACGAGAACAAAATACGCGTTGCGACTATGCCACGGTTCTCTCTTCCGTACCTGTGGAAACTATCCACCATTTTCAGCTGCCCCCTCAGTTCTTTCTTTGTGAGGTGATCGAGCATGCGGGCATCCACCAGTGACTCCATGAAGTAGGAGCGGTACTGAGGCAGGCCCAGGCTGGGCAGCCACTCGTTCCCCACCCACTCGTGGTTCATGTCTCCATAGGCCAGGATCTGGAGGACGGAGGTGGTGTTGGATATATTAGAAAGACACGATAATGACAATATCAACATGGTAGTAGTTGTTGATACGTAAGAGCATTTGTACTGAATTTCCTCTTGGCCTAATATAGGAGTGGTTTAAGTCTGTGATGAAACCTACCTGGTCCCAGCTGAACTCCTTCTGCTCCTTGTGGTTCGGGCAGAGAAGGAACGACAGAGAAACGGGACAGAGAGTTGCAAAGAGAGGAAAAGGTCAGGGGTCGGAGTGTGTGTTTGTGTATGTGTGTGTGTGTTAGGGTGTGTCGGCGTCAGGGCAGGAGGAGGAGAGGGGGGGGGGGGGGAAAGAGGAACAAGCCTTGTTAGTGAGTGAGAATTAGTCGGAGAAAAAAAATCACCACAGCAAATCAGATTTCGAGGGAACAGTAAGGGAGGGGTGGGGGGCGGAGTCAAACACGCCTAATCAGAGACAAAGAAACAGAGAAGAGCTCATCAGTATCTGAACGCTGGTCACACTGCAAGTGTGAAAAGGCCAGTTCATCAAATTACAAAAAATAACTGCAGTCATGTAAAAAACATGGTTAAAACATACTACTACTACTACTACTACTACTACTACTACTAATAATAATAATAATAATAATAATAATAATAATAATAATAATGATAATAATAGTCAGTCTTACTGGCTTGGTGGCAGCAGTGAGCGACTCCATCTCAGCATGTGTCATCCAGATATTACTTGTTGACTGTAATGACAACAAATAAACACAGACATCATGATTATACATCTGTTTAGATCTGCATGTTTAGATTTGCTTTCCGCTCCCTACAGGTCCGTACAGAGCGAGTGCTTGCGGGGGCCGACGGACTGGTGAGGGAGACCATTTCCTGGATGGCCAGGCGGAGTTTGAGCCTGTGCAGAGGGTTGCTGATGCCAATCTCCCTCTGGATCTCCGTGTCTGAGAGGTTGGCCATGATGGCGCCGCTCTTCACGTTGGCACGGCACGCCGCCACGTACCACGCTGGCATCCCGACCCACAGCTGGGTAAACACAAGGAAGACGCCGCATGTATATAACGGTCAGGCTTAATACTTTTATTGGAAAGATGATTTGATAATTTATTCGGACAGTCAGCCATGATGTACCTCCAGCCATGTGACAACAGTAGGTCCGTCCCATGAGGCGAAGGGGAGACCCTGACGACAGGCCTCCTCCAACAGGTCGTGTCTGGTAAGGAGACAGAGAGTCACTCCTTCATAACACTGTGTCCTTATAGACAGAAAATCACACTGAGCCTGAAATAGCATGACATTTGTGCAGTGGAGCGCCACAGCGGCATTAATATTTGAAATCCATGAAGCCATAGGAGGGTTTCAGCATCTCTGTCGAACATGAGAAGTGTGTGTGTGTGTGTGTGGGCAAAAGATGACTGATCTCACTTCTTTTTGCTACGTCGATCCTTCTCCACTGTCCCAGTTCCGAGTTTCGCTAAACCAAGGGGGTCAGCTGAGCCCAGGTCATCAGACGGGGTGGAAGCTGGAATGAAAGGTCAAAGGTTACGTTATGATCACGCATAATGAATGTACCTCACTGTTGATAGTTCCCTCGTTGTCAACATGTAAATTTGTATTTACTAATTAGGCTACCGACCCAGCGAGGCTGACTCGCGCCCAGGTGCTCCGAGCCGTCCCTTTTCCTTTTTGCCGAATAGGCGACCGATTGACGACTTGATGCTTTTCTTTTTGCTGGCTTTGTGCAGTGAATCCTGACTCGCGGTGGTGGCGCCATCAGCAGAGAGGCTACCACGACGGAGAAGAAAAACAGCAAACGTGAGAAAGATGCTCAGTTTATTTGATAAATTCCGTGAACCTTCTTGACGGTACCTGCGGAATTCCCGGTGGTCATCCAGGCCCGCCCCTGGGTGAGTGTGTGTCATCCGGTCCAGTCGTAGGGCTCGAGGAACAGGGGGAGGGGTGGAGTCTATCAGGGCAAGAGCTCTGCATTCTTCACCATCTTTGCTATTCTGTATGGTGGCAGATTTAAACAATGATGTTAACCTTCTTATTTTAAAGGGCGGATGCAGCTAATATCAGAGTTTTGATGAACTAGTACCTGTCTGTCGGTCTCCCTGGCGGGAGAGTGCGGCAGGCGCGGGGTGGAGTGTCCAGAACTGGGAGGCGAGGGAGACGCCAACGTGGAGGAGGTGATGGAGGGAGTCATGTAACCCCGCCCGACGCTGTCCCGTCCTCCGAGGGAGGAGGGAGGAAGAGACGGTGCATCGAGGGCCACGCTGCTGACTCGGCTCTCAATCTCCTCCGCCCTCAGCTCCGTGCTCTCCTTCTCCTCCTGAATGAGTCTGGGAGGAGTGGAAAAGGAAACGGAGGAACAATTTGATCAAGGCGACAGCCGTTTCTGTAAATTCTGTTATGCTGTGATGGACAAAACTAACTTAATCTCCTTGTTGATGGCCTCCAGTTGTTCCTGCAGCATGATGGCTAAAGTCTGTACGTCTGTCTGTCCACTGGGAGACAGAAGCTCCGATCCGAACAGAGTCTCCCTGTCCTCCTCGTCATCAGAGCAGCCTCCCTCCACACCGCCCTCAAACCCAGGCGCGATCATACCGCCACTGTCCCACTCTCCATACTGGAAAGATGGAGAAAAATGTGAGACGGGTGCAAGACACAAATTCATCCGTCTCATCATCACAGTCAATAACATTATCTCGCACCTTGTTGCTATCGTCTCTAGAAGCCCCCCAGCGGCCGCGGTGCGCCCGCCTGACCACCACCCCACTGGTGGAGCTACCGTAGCCGGCTGGGAGCGAGCCTCCACCCTGAGGGTACCGCAGCTCCGACGCACTCCCGGGAAGAGATCTTCGAAAAAGGGTGGAGGGAAGTGAGCTCACGCTGCCCGCCCTAAGGTGAGATCCAGAATTCATTCGTTATTTGTTTGTCACCGCATCTGAAAACATCCACAATATTCAGTTCATCAAAACTAAACAAGAGAGCGAGCGAAACGTTCTCAGAGGGACGTGTAGCATCCACTGGGAGGTTTTGTTTTTATTTAGGCATTCACAAATGATTACAGTATGATAGAATATGGATAGATCCACTGTACGGGTCACTGTGGCTAACCTGGAGTAAGAGGAGCCGGGCCTTCCTCTCAGCTGATCCAGCTCCAGCTGGATTCGCTCCAACTCTGCAAGCAGCTGCTCCTAAAGTAAAAAGGACAAAGGCAATGAGGTATCAAATGTGCGTTCAGATTTCTATTCCCCACACACACAATGTGAGAATAAAACATAATAAAAGGGGAATAAATACCTTATTAGCTAAAAGATCATCTTGGATTTTCTTCATATTGGCCAGTTCCTCTGACAAAGCGTTCTAGCAGAGCAATGAGGAAAGGATGTGTTTAATTTTTCCACCTTGACAGACAACACACTGCACAGTGATCGGTCTTCTCCGTACCTTCTCCTCCAGTGCTGCCATCCTCTCCTTGAGGTGGAGCTGCAGTCTCTCATTGGACTCGGACAGGAGCTTGTCCACGGTGTCCGAGAGGCGTTTGTTGTGTTCGTCGTTCATCTTCTCCCTCTGACGAGCCTAAAGCGAAGCCATGAGAGAGCTGCTCAGCATCGTTTACAAAACAACAACAACAACACATTTTCATGATGTAGAACAAACGGAGGAGAAAACAGACGATACCCTCTGCAGTTCCTGGTTCTTCTCCTCCAGCTGAGCTTCCATTTGCCGCAATCTCTCCTCAAAGTTTCCATGGCGCTCCTCTGCCTGCATTACAGGAAACGTAAGAACACTTTCCAAGTGCATCCAATAAAAAATGTTTTGATCGACTGATTGATTGATTTGCAGAGTTGGGGCAACTGATAGCGACCTTGTTGAGCGCGGCCACTCTTTGGGCAAGCTGGGCCTCGATCTCCGGCAGCGTCTCTGCCCTCTGGAGCGTCTGCTGGAGCTTCTGCTTGGCTTCGTCCAGACGCTCCTGTAGCTGTCGGTTCTTCTCTTCGCTCTGCACGCAGGTAAAAACACACATATCTCTCTAGATCTTCTAGAACACGACCAGAACACCATCAAGCTCAACTGAGTATAACAATAACTGGTTTTAACCTGTCTGTGCAGCGACTCCTTGCTGGCCAGCTCATTTTCCAGCTTGTCTTTGATATCATGGAGCGAAGTCGCCTCCCTCTGGGCGCTGAGGTACCTGCACACAACACAACACAACATCCACCTTCAGATATCAGATGCATGATGCTATAGTTCTGGGCAGAAATCAAATATGAGATGACATTAGAATCTAATGCAAGGGAATGGAGGAGAGTTGTGCGGCAGAGGTCCACCAGAGCAGCCCACACAGTCACATCTTTAATTAGAATATCATGCAAATTATGGAATTATGCAAAACCACTGCAACACATTGCGAGCCAACAGCTGAAACATATGGTCACTCTGATAGATCGTTAAAACTACCTGCGTTCCAGTGTTGTGATCCTCTCCTCCATGTCCTCCCTTTGGCAAAGAGCCTGGGTTTTTTTTTTTTATTATCACAGAACAGTATAGAATCAAACAGTTATATCTCACATAACATAGAACACATAGATTTAACTGTTTGTACCACACATATGTTGTATGTATATAAGTATTATACTGTATGTGTATGTATTGTGCACGTAAGTAACATATTTTAATGTTGTGCATATTTTAACGATTATTTCTTCATTACTTTTAAAGGAGAAAGAAAAAAAAATTGAGGTCGTAGTTCTTTGCTAATTTCTTACAAATTGCCTCTCATTTGGAAAATGACTACTTCTTCCATTGTGTTCACATACACACTTGCAGCCGTGGGATTTGAGGGAGCACAGGATCTTGGCCAGGAGACAGATTGGCACAGACTGACCTCTTTCACTTCCCGTTGGAGCTTCTGATTGGCCTCCTCCGACTTCGTCACCTCCCTCCTGGCGGCCGCAAGCTGTTCCTCTATTTCCCCAACCTGACGTGACGCCACGGAGAGAGAGACACAAGATGACACAGATCGAACCTACGTGAGTCAGTGTTAACTCCCACAGCACCAAGTGTAAATAGACACGGCAGTGATAGACTACAAGTGTCGCTTAGGTCAGTGTAAGACTAAATCAGACAGCTAACATGGAGAATGTGCATCTTTCTGTTCCTGTTTTCTACACACAATATATCTATGATTTAAGTCAAGTGACGTCATAATACCATATTATGATCATCTTATTATGAGCAGTTGTAATAGTATATCTGGCCACAAGGGGGTAGAGGGAGACCAACAGACATGCAGCACAGTTTTCCTCCTCCCTCTTGGGATGAGCTGTTGGAAATGATGGCAGAACAGCTCGGCACTGCTCAATGCAGTCGACTGAAGGAATTTATTATGGTAGCCAGTAGTCATGATGTTAGCTAAATTAGACAAAAACAGTACGAAGTCATAGATAAAGAAAAATAACTTACTCCTACTTTACCTTAAAAATCTATTAGGGGCCATTAGAGGGCCCTGCGCTCACCTGTCGGCACATGAGGGCCAACCTCTCCCTCAGCTGGGAGAGCTCGGCTCTCTGACGCTCGATCTCTCCCTCTCTCTGTCGTTCCAGCTCTCCGTCCTCCAGGCCAGAGGAGGGGCCGTTGGGTAGTCGCTGGCATGACGACAATATACGAAACAATGAGAGTGACATAAAAAAAAACCCATTTAGAAATCTAAACATGATGAGATTAAAATGACACTGACACACTATGAGACCCACGCACATCTAACTTCTACTCAATCTCTAGACGCTATCACAAAACACAAAAAAACCCCAAAACAACTGGAACCAACGTGCATAAAAACCCTCCCTTACATCTTTCCCGCCGTCCACCCCTTGTTGACGTCTTTTAATTTGGTCTCTTAAAGAGATTACCTGGAGAGAGGGAGACAAAACGGGCAAACCAACAGCAAAAATTAACGTTTTCCTCACGTAACCTAGACACACACACACACACACACACACAGAAATCATTTGCATTGGACTATACCTCTTGAGAAGACGCAGCAAGTTGATCCTCTAACATGGACACTCTCTCTAGAGCCACACGGAGCCGCTCTCGCACCTGTGACGGAGCAAATATAAAACTCTATTTCCTGTTCTCGTTCACTCAAAGTCTCGAATTTTGACCTTTGACACTGTGATAAATGACCCGATACAGTTTCAGCAAATAACAGTTTGATCCACCTTCTCATCCAGGGCCTTGTGGTGCTCAAACAGAGACTTGAGGGCCTTGAGGACCTCCACCTCGCTGGAGACGCCGGCGGGGGACTGGGCTTGTCTTTTCACCACCGTCATCCTCAGACTGCGCTCGTGGCGAGACACCAGACACTCCAGGTGCTCCAGCAGCAACTGTGGAGGTGAGCGTGTTGAAGGGGATGGAGATGGAGAGGTGGCGGGAGAATTCAGGGAGATTTCATATGGAAGTGTGTGAACACAAAGGTTGATGAGGATGGGAAGATTAAGAGAAGGATGGGAGAGAGTGAGGTGGGGGTGGGGTGGGGTGGGGGGGGGTGACAGTGCGATGGAATTGGGTGGTAAGAAGAGTGACGGGCGACAGAAAGGGACAAGGAGTGAGTGGGTGAGATAAGGAAAGCAGATAAGGACCAAAAAAAAAAAGAGCGAGTCACGACAAGAGAAGAGACAGAGAGACGGAGGGGGCAAAAAATAGCAAAATGAAACAGTGTCGCACCCACACAACCACAATGGGTGAGGAAGATAACACAGAGACTGTTACAGCGCTAATAAGCAAAATGGCCGCTAAACATCTTACACGTGTGTTGTTCCTCTCCGCCTTGAGCTCGGCGATCTCCTCCTCCCTCTCCAGAAGCTGCTCCCGGCAAACGTTCAGCTCTTTAGTCAACACAGCAAACTCCTAAGAAACGAAACACACACAAGAAAACAAAGCGCTCAGACGTGTGGCGTTTAATAGTTTCAGTGGTCTCCGCACTGCGATGAGGGTCTAGGGGCCCGACGGAGCCAAATTTAGGAGACTCTGAAAATGAAATTGAATGGGCCGCTCTCGGCAAACACGGAAACGCACAACGTTAAATATACACCTGAAACACACTGTGTGTAAAAAAACAAACACCTGAGACCCAGATGTGAGACAACACATGATGTAAACCTACATAATCATGTACATCACTTTCCAACAATGCTGCCTCTCGCCGTGAACTTGCACTCATGCACCAGTTACATCACACTCTTCCACAATGGCTTTGCACTGGAATACACAGGAGAGACCCCCCCCCCCCTGGGGTCTTTATGTCTCCATACTCAGCGAGTTGCTGTTTATGAGGGTGACAGTGATGTGCAGATGTTTACAGTCAGGATCGTCTGCTTTATGATTTAAAAAAAACAGCTAAAAATAAACAGATGGAATAGTTTTGTGCATGTTCCCTGCACATGGAGGAGGAGAGAGGAGAGAGAAAGAAGCGGAGAGAGCGATGTGCAGATGGTGACACAGTGGGTCCACTGGCTCCTGGCCTTGTGGGACTGTTGCTTGTTTGGATGAGGGTCAGCTTCCCAGTTGGCTTCCCTTGTCCCCTTGTCATTTCTTTTCTATTTCATCTCACTCTATGGGCTACGACCCCCATTCAGTTAAATAACATTTGCAGTGCTTATCTATGACCTGCATGTAAATGAAGTCACAAATTCGGAAAATACAATTTGCAGCCGATTTGTCACGTTTGCCAAGATAGTAATATAGAAACCAGATCGAAATAAGATACTAGACATCAACAAGCAGGTGGTGAATGCAGTGCACAAAGTGAGAACATTAGTGGGGAACGTTTGAATCTGCAGAAGGGGAAGGATTTAACTTCCGCTCTGGAGCCGGGTCTCTCTGCATGAGGTGTCACAGCAAAAGCGTAACAGTCTCATGAGCTCTGTCACAATGACACACACTCAGAGGAAAAACACACTCATGCATAACTAAGTACTCAAAGCACACAAGGAAACAAAAAAAAAAAACTACCTGCACGGAGAAACGTATTTAATCACATACCTCCAATCGCAATCGAGAGGTGTTCACATGCACCGATTCTAAATACACACATACTAACAGAGTTGTGTACCTGTGGCAGAGCGATGGACAGCTGCCTCTGCAGTGATTCCTTCTCATGGCCCAGCTCGCGGAGGCGTAGCTGTGCAGTGCCCAAACTCTCCTGTGTCTCCCTCAGGTTCTCCAGCAGCCTTTCCCTCTCCGTCAGCATGTTGACCATCAGAGACTCCAGGTTCCCCGTGCTGCCTCCTTCATCTCCTCCGCCTCTGGGCTCCCTCCCGCTGAAGCCACCTCCTCCCATCGCGCCCCCGGGGCCACCGATTCCTGCCCCGGCAGGCGAGGAGGGGCCCCCGCCACTTCCACTTCGCCCATCCTCAGAAATGGTGGGCATCACCTCGCACATCATCATGAGAACGCGGCGTGTGTGTCAAGTTACCAAAGAGAAGTAAGTGGGGGATTGTGCATGCAAAATGTTTGTCTACGTGCCTTGATTTTTTTTTTATGATCTCATACTTAAAGTTTGATGTACAAAATATAAAATCTTTACATCTTCAGGTTTCCAAAAATAGCATTCCTTTGGTAAAGTCTACATATCTTCCTGTGTTTATTGCATTGATGTCTTTGTCCAGCGCTCACTTTTCCTTGTTGAGAGCCTGCATGACCAGAATGCTTATGTGTTCCTGTGTTATGCAAGAAGTATCTGCGGGGAAGCCGTTCTGTGGGTGGCTAGGATTGGCGGAGGGCGAGCAGTGGAAGGGGGTGACGGGGAAGAAAGGGACAGAGGAGGGTTGATGCTCCAAAATTGTGTCCACGAGGCAGAGCTCCTCACAGCACCATGGGTAAGAGCTGAAAAACAAAGCAGGCCTTGCATTAAATCTCCCCCCCGATAAACTTCACAGTGCACCACAACAAATGAGAAAAGACAGCGCACACTTAACGCAAAGCTGAATGTTTTTACTGAACGCGGCTTTCTTCAATCAGTTTAATGTCATAAGTCATGCGCATGCGTTGCTGTTTGCTGAGTCGGTCGTACCCTGCGATGGTACGTGAGCCAAAATGGTATGGATTCAACTAATCAGCATTATTATAGCGCCTTGTGTCTCTCCCCTCTTCCCTCCCGTATTCTTTACTGTCCAGTCTACAATACTCAGGGGCCTTCCCTGGCCTCTATACTTTTAAGTGGTTTGGGCTGATTTAGTGCCCAATGCAGGCTTCTGTACGTCAATGAGCCTGGGCAGCAACATAAAGAATTTCTACGTCCAACCAAAATCATCCGTTTTGTGATCAAACATTTTTATTAGCACAAATGAGCCTCAGCACTGTTGACAGCATGTCTCTACTGGTCTTATTATTATTATTATTATTATTATTAGTAGTAGTAGTAGTAGTCGTATGAGTATTATTATTGTTGTTGTTGTTGTTGTTGTTGTTATTATTATTATTATTATTATTATTATTGTTGTTGTTGTTGTTATTATTAATAGTAGTAGTAGTATGAGTATTATTATTGTTGTTGTTGTTATTATTATTATTATTATTATTATTATTATTAGTAGTAGTAGTACTAGTATGAGTATTATTGTTGTTGTTGTTATTATTATTATTATATGGACGTCCAAGACCAAACATGGGGACTGCTAGCTGTTAGCTCTGCATCGGGCCCTCATGCCGATTAGCTGGCGAGAGCAACTGGCATCCTCGCTTTCCCAATAAAAAACGACTTGCATTCCTGCTTCGCTAATGGATAATCGCTGATGGAAGACGGGACTGGCGTTCACTGCATTCCCTTAAAGGACCTTTCAAATTAAAACAGATTTAAGAAGAGTTTGCCATATTAATTCCTGCATCAGATTAACTAAGTGTGAGACTTGAAAAGGGAACGTGCAGGGCAAATCCAGCACTGAATTGATGTTGATAGCTGAATTTCATGAATGGTGCTTTCTTTGTGTCTGCCATTATTGCAGTATTTGTTTGTTAAAGAGGAGAATGGTGCAGAAGCTTACTGCTATATTTTCTTTCCGTGGACTGTAGGAGCAAAAATTGTTTGACACAACAGAATGACATTTGCGTTTTGGATATATTTAGTAGTTGTTGAACAGTACTTTATGGGTATTTACTTTATATAAGGATTGTGCGTCGTTCTTTCAGAATTTATAGCTTTTTTATGAAAATTATCTTTGCGTTGGGACAAATCGGAAATTGTAAAGTATCACTTGTGTAGCTCTTCAAAGAAAAAAAGACTCTCTTGATCAAACTGTGTCAAGGACCTCCAATGTTTGCTCAGCCGGTTTCTCCAGAGTTGTTGTTGACGAATTTGCCGTGGTCCACAGTGCCTGAAATATCCCCCCAGAAATGAATGTAAGTAGGTACAGGAGCTTGAAAAACAAAGTGCTGGCCAGACTTTCTACCACTCAGCTTAAAATAATCACTACCACTACAACAGAAAACAGCACAATACAGTATAATTACTGCAGACAGTTTTATGTATCACTGCATAGCTGACAGTGATAGCTTACTGTATGTGTTTGTACGATGCGTCTGTGCAGGAAGACAACAAAGGATTAATTGCGGGAGCCCTGATTAAAGCATAACTGTGCAGCTGTGAGGTCAGTAAATGTGTGTTTGTGATCGTGTTGGAGAACAAAAGAGCCATAACTAAGAAATCAGAGATACTGTATGTAGCTCTTTGTGTCTGCTTGCCTGGTAGTTTTGTCAGTGTTACTGGGACTTTGAATGAACTGCAACTCTGTGTGTCACTGCAATAGGAGCATGGTGATTGGCTGAGAGGCAGCATAAAAACACTTGTCATTTTGATAGAGCCATATAGTGCAACTACATTACTAAGCATTGCAATTATTGATCATAGTAATGGACGATCTCGTGCTTTTGTCACCACGCTGAAGATAATCAAGTGTTCTATGTCCCCGTGGGAGCACATGTAGGTGCACTCTTATCATGGTTGCCCACATCCTGTTCCTCATCCTCATCCTCATTCACTTAATACTGCTTTTACCTTAGAGTGCAGTATCTGCTTGAAAGAGGGCCATTTAGGATGTGGTCCCCAATTAGTTGGTGGACCATGGCATAAATATTCCAAAAACATGGCAGTGTGTGTGTGTTAGAGAGAGAGAGAGAGAGAGAGAGGGAGAGAGAGAGAGCAGCAGCAAAGCGGCTCTCCTCCAGCAGACACTGGGGCGGGGAGAGGGAGATGGGGTTTGCAGCCTCCCACAGCCTCCGACCACTGTGGCTCTCTGCGATGGCTCTTGCGTCCAGTTAAGCGTTAAATCGCACGCTCAGCGCAACACTGCACGATGCATTCTTGGCATTTCAATAAAAGCAGAGCATATCGGCACCAATAAGGAACGCCCCTTCCTTCTCATCCTCCCCCCTCCCTCCTGATACCATGAAACGGTACCCCCTGGGCCAGAAAGCATCACTGGAATCGATCAGTGATTGTCGGCAGCTGGGTAGAGGGGATGGAGGCACCGGGATTTGCACCGGCATCCACACTGCACAGCGGGCTAATGGGAATATGACGAGCCCCTCCAGATGAGAGGTCGCCTGTCTGTGGCTATACCTCCATTTCTGGATGCGCGGAGGAAAGACCGTTCCGTTCCGTGCCAGACGCACGAGTGCGCACGGGCACGCACGCGCATATCTACATTCTTATAG
The DNA here is from genome assembly GCA_016785345.1 of Trinectes maculatus. Taxonomy (NCBI): domain Eukaryota; kingdom Metazoa; phylum Chordata; class Actinopteri; order Pleuronectiformes; family Achiridae; genus Trinectes; species Trinectes maculatus. Next base: position 26,078 of record JAFBJQ010002481.1, on the reverse strand, counting down.
TAAAAAAAGATTTGAAGGTTTGAGTTAGTAGTCGTGCGTTGGGGTGAAACAGCCCTTTAATGAGTGGGCATTGAGGCAAACAGGAGGGAGGTGGGCTCTGGTCGGCTGAGTGAGGCTGTGGAAAGCATCACGTCAGGAGGATGGACCAAATAAAGAAATAAAGAAAGAAATAAAATGCACCTCGCACATTTTCAGTAATGGGCCTGTCTTCTCCAGACGCTACAGGATGAGGCTGTAACTCCACTGGCCCGGTAACAGCAGCCATGATGCTTGACAAGCAACATAGTGGTCCAATATACAGGAGTATCTTATGCTCTCTCTCTCTCTCTCCCTCTCCAAGTAGCGTTCACTTCACCTCACAGTGGGCTCTGAGAACGGGAGCGAGCACGCGCGCCCTGAATAAACCAACACACCTGTCAATGGCTGAAGCTGCCACACTACACCAACATCCATCCAACATGATGAGCCAGTTTGCTTCTATTCAAACAGCAGCCGCCCTCCCCCCCTTCCTCACACACACACACACGCGCGCACACACAGACGCACGCACACACCCTCGAGCTCCGTTATCACGCGCATGTGCACGCGCACGCACCTACACGCGCGCATCTATGTATTTACATGAGTGCATGCATATTTCCTCCTGTGCTCAAACATCCCCCCCCCCCCCCCCCCCCCCCCCCCAGTCTCAGCTGTAAACTGGGTTGCGACGGGGCGGTGTGAAGTTGCATCCTCACCACAGTCATCGCGCGCAGCCCTTCGTGTCCATGATGCATGTTAAATATCCATTTGGTCCATCTCGCCGGATCGTGCCTCGGTGCCCGTGCCCCTCATCCGACTCCGGAGTGATGCTGTCAATGTGTGTGTGTGTGTGTGTGTGTGTGTGTGTTGTCTCTCCCTGCACATGTAAACTGCGAGGAGGGGGACGCGGAGAGAGACGCTACGCCACCTTACCACCGACTCCCCCTCTGTCGGATGGGAAGGTAATGGGTCTTAAAGAAACACTCTCTCTTACGTTCTCCGCATCCCTGTGATTTACGCGCGCGCCCACACGCGCCCGCGCGCACCCACAGGCCAATCAAGCGCCTGATTAATTATACAGTGTGTATGTATATCAGAGGCAAGTGCAAAGTAACTGTCGAGGCATTTTATGTGCAGGGATCCCAAACCGCGTCTGTAGCTGCAACTTCCGTCCAAAATAAATAAATAAATAAATAAAAACCATGAAAAATGTCATGCAGATAAGATAAATAGTGAGCAGTGATCCAGGTTATATCTGCAGAGCTGGAGGATGCTCTGCAGGCCCAACTTTAAACCATCAGAGAAATTACTTATTACACGTGAACATTGTCAGAGGTAATCTGCTTTTGATCACTTAAAGGAAAATGTCTATCTATATACATATTATCGTCAAATACCATCATTCTGCTATTCTATACAATCAGTATGTATTTCAAACATGACCTGCATTTATTAAAAGTCTGGGGGGCGGGGGGGGGGGGGACTCTGGGGGGCGGGGGGGGGGGGGGACATGCATGGAGGAGAAAGTGTGCTACTGCAATCCAGTCGTGTCAGTGAAATATTTAAAATTATTTTTACACAATTAATTCACAACTTTCAGTACAGACTTGGGAAAATACATATCCCTGCATGATGTCCCTGCAGTTACCATCCATACAATATGAATAGTATGAATTCAGCACCCTACATGTATCTGACATTGCACGAGCTGTTATTAGTATGCATGCACTGATATCCCATTTGTAAACAGATAAACAGGTCTCTCTCTGAACGTATGTGTGTGCATATATGTGTGTGTGTGTAGCTCAGTAAACATAAGGTGGTGCTGTCTTTAAGAGAGAGAGAGGGAGAGAGAGGGGGGGGAGAGAGCCTGGAAAGGGGTGATGTAATGTGTTCTCAGACAATGATGTCATCGACTGAGACACGGCAAGGATTTAAAGTGACAAAGGCATTTTCAGGGGCTCCATGCAGTTCTGCATCAGGTCGCTCCAGAGAGTAGTACCCAGGCACTGTGTGTGTGTGTGTGTGTGTGTGTGTGTGTGTGTGTGTGTGTGTCTGTTCATTGAGTAAAAAAAAAAAAACAGGAGGTGTATGAAATGAGAAGAAAACATAAATATGTGTCTCTCACAAACGATAGTCAGTCTTAGAGTAGCACACAGAATGTTTATTAACCATTAACAAAACACATATTGTTACAGTGATAAAAGCACGGTTATGTTGCCATCCAGAAGCTGCCACCATTCATCATTTCTGCATATTATGGGATGTGTATCTGGAGAGGAATGGAAGTGTCCTGTATTTCATTTGATGACAACTGTAGGATATTTGGTGTTTGCCAGCTGCACGCTGTATTTCCATAAGCACTGTTTGGATTGAGAATCCTCTTAAGACTGTTTTCTCTGCATCACTATCAAACCACATGTTATGAATAATGCAAATGTTCAAGTTTATCCAAGAATGCATCTGTTTCCGACACTGATCCCACTTTACCACTTCAAATACAAAGTTAGGTCCAGTTTCCATTTAATCAATGTAGAAGTTCACCCCCCGGAAGCATTTTTCTTCACAATCAACCACTCTAACTGTTTTCTTGTCCATCCTGAGTTCTTTCCCTTCAGCTCCATCAGCTGTCGTCCTTCCTGTGTCTACAAACTTGTCCTTAACACTGTCACTCGTGCCTTTCCAAAAGAAGCTCTCCGAATCATGTTTATGCCATCATCAACCGGGCTTGTTGGAGTGATGGAGTCTCCTCCTTCTTCAACTGTGTCTTCGTTCTCCTCACCACTAGATTTCCTCAGTTCCTCTGTTTTTTCCTTTGCACATACACTGGGGGCCTGGTTAAAATCATCATCCTGAGAAGAAGCTCCTGAGCTACCTTCTTTGACTTTCAGCTGTCTCTCTTGCCATGAGGTGTCTTCACATTCCTTTTGATGGCGATCTCCGTTAACGCACTTCTCTTTTGCATTGACTGAGGTGTCTGATGCTGCTTTATTCCATCTTTCCATCGCTGCATCATGGAGTCTGTTACCAGTCGAGTGGTTGTTTTCATCATCATCTGACGGCAAAGTGTAGTCGCTCTTTTTGTTGGTGGATTTCTCCGTGTTACTCATTGGCTCATCTGGTGCACATTCAGTAATCAACAGTTCTTCTTCCCCCTCTGACCTGCATGACACCTGGGAATTGCTATTCCCATCATTCTTTGTTATATCTGTGTCGGAGATGCTGATGTCACATGCAATCTTGTAAAAGAGCGAATGGTTCTCTTTCATTTTCTCGAGGCTTTCACACACGGTGGATGACATTGCACAGGAATCCGTCACGTCGTCAGAGCAATCTGGTTGTTGCTCCACATCTGTTATTTCCTCACCACACAGTGAGTCTATGTCAGGGATCTGCAGAGGTATGAACCCTTGCCACTGTTTGGTGGAGAGGAACCACTTGGCTCTTAGATCGGATGATGGAGAACTTTCATTTTCATCAGCGGAAGGTTCTTGAAGCTTTTTGTCCTCCTCAATCTTGCAACTTACAAATCCCTTGCCTCCATCTTTTTGGTAGACAGTCATAGATGAGATATGATATGGTGACGCTGGACGTTTGATTTTCGTTTTGGCAACCCCTGCTCTCCCACTCTGATCTTTGCTGTGTGCTTTGTCCACAAACTTGGCTTGACTTTTACATTTTTTCACAGGTCCGTCTCTTTCGTCCTCATCCTGAGATGTTTCACTGGAAAGCTGAAGTTCTGCCGAACTTCTGGAGTTGTCCTCACAGTTTCCGTAGCCATTCTTCGATGGTTGGTTTTCAGAATCTGAAAACACGAGCAGAAACATAAATAAACTTGGGCAAATGCAATGGAAATTAGACACATGCGGATTTACTGTACCTACCTGACTTTGTCATTTGTTTTTCAGCTTTGTCAGGGGGCACCTGGTGGACATCCTGCCCCTCCCCATCGATTCGTACTGGGCCGCAGGTTCGCTCTCTGGCTGCACTGATAGAGAGATGAAGAAAGCAAGCAGGAAAGAAATAATTCATTTTTGAGATGCACCTATTGTAAACATCGATCAAGCGAATACATTTAAATATAGAAAATCTACAAACAAAAAAATCTTCACCTTCGTATGACTCTCTCCCGTATTCGTTCCACACGTCGGAGTTTAGCCTCTCTCTGTTCAGGGGTCAGACAGAGGTCCGCGTCCATGTCAGAGGTCAAAAGGGCAGAGGGTCGTTCCTCTGCCTGTTCAAACAGCTTCGCACATCAACAAATTTACATTATGGGACAGATCAATACAATTGATCATTATAAATTCAGATTAATGCCATGTCTGAACCATAATAATAACTATTGTGTCTGACTATGTTGGGCTTTAATCCTGTAAATATCTTATTTGACTACATCTCTCTCTCTTTTTACCATATTATCAAGGCTCACTCGTCCATTTCCAAATCTGGCGAGGTCTCGAGCTTGATTACTTGAGGCCCCTGTAGATCCTCCTCTGCTCATGTCGGGCCTCGACTCTTTCTTCGGGGACCTCAGTACTCCCAGATGATGCTGTCGGCTCGTCTTTCTACCAGGCGGATCCTGGTGCATTTCTGCAGAAGCCCCGTCTTTATCAGGGCTCTCCAGCAGCAGACGCCGAGGTGGCTTATTCAACATCTTTTTGCTCGGCTCAGCGAGTCGCTGCTGCGTCTCGGGTGGGATCTGCTCAGGCAGTGGGTTGTCAAGCTCAGCCGGGGGATCCTCAACAGAGACCCGTCTGGCCACAAGCGAGGACGGCAGTACCGCTGTTACAACACGTGTCACCCTTAATGGAAAGGGAGCCTAAGGATAGACCGAGATAAACCGGCAATTAGGTAAGCCCCATCACTAAATTATGGTATGCAATACATTATAGTGAGTCAGTTGGTTATGCTGATTGATGATGTGACAAACCTCCTCTCGTGGTTCTGAACCTTGACTCTGGGCACCTACTGTGCATATGGGAGGTTTCTTCCTATTCGTCAGCCTTTCCTGATTCCTCTTCATCCTCTCAATCTGCTCCTCCTCACTCATCTTCATCTTCTAGAAGAAAAAAAAATACAGGCTGTGAATATTTATTTATCAGTTCCCGGACCTCAGCGATGCACATGTGCATGAAGCATAACCAACGATTTGCATATGAATATCACAGCTAAAAAAAGGAAATAGACTACTATGAGGACTGTGTGTTTACATCCATCTGTGCAACACTGTATATGTGTGGGGGTCTATGTATAGCTGCTTGCATCTGTATATTCATATGTGCTGTGTGTGTGAGTGAGTGTGTATGTGAAAAAGGGGGTTGGGTGGGTGAAGAGAGACAACTGCTATAACTGCTACAGGGAGACATGAGTCTCTGCCTCCCCCACTCGCCCAGAACAGGCACTGCAACCTGCCCTAATTGCAAAGAGGATGAGAGAATCAAAGAATTGGAATTTGGCTGTGATTGCGCTGAGGAAGAATCGGCTTTGACTGCTATATTTGGATCATGTTGGGGCACACGTGCCTTCACACAGTTAAAGTTAACAAGCAACAGTGAACTACGCAGAATCAAACCTTGACTGATTGGTTGGTTGTGTCAGGCGGATTCCACTTTAAGCCAGACTGGGATTCTACAAATGAATGAAAATGTAAGAAAGAGGAAGAGAAGGATATAAACAAAATAATTGAGCTGTTTGCATAAACCTAACCATGTTAGCTGTTGCATGACTTGAACATATTAATTAGGTGGCATTGTTGTTAATCTCATTCTTTTGGTGTATTGTGTTGTAATTTGTATATCTGTGCCAACCGGATGCATCTCTGTGTCCCTTCACAGTAAGGAGGTCAGGCTGGCTGCTCCCTCTTCTACGTACAGGCTCAACAGTGTGACTGTAGATTCCCTGAGATGCACAAGTGGAGAAAAACATTTTAAAAAATGCTCAAACCTAAAATGATCTCACATAAATAGTATCAGTATCTCCTACCTGATATGGTGGCTCTTTATAGCCATGGACCTGGTCCCTGCTCTGCTGGCTTTCCTGCAGCTCCCGTGGTAATGCTGGCCGCGCTGGTGGCTCTTGTTCAGTATCCTGTCAGGGATCGTAGTCAGTAGTGAGTATGATCTAAAACTCATAATGGGAAATTTAGTGTTTAATTAAACATCAGTCTGACATCAGCTCAGATCTCTTGCTTTTGTGCAATATTAATACTAATAATCAATAATATAATAATATGAATATTAATACTACTCATAGTTAAAAACATGAAGCAGGTCCCAAACACTGTAGGAATAAAAAGATCTTATCAGCAGATTCCAGCACATGTATTTAACCTTTCCCATTTGTTCACAACAATCCCATATTTGTTTATAAGGTGGCAACAACGGCCAGGAGTCGTACCATCGATACTCCACTCTGCAGCCTCTCTGTGGGCGAGCCAGGGGATCCAGGAGGAGGGGCTGTTGGCTGGAACACTGGGGGTGAGACAGAAAAGGTCACGGTGGTGACACTGTTCATCTATTGTCAGGTTTCATGGGCATAATCGAGAGGAATCAGGCAACGTTGCACATCGATGCACCGAATGTCCAGAGTTTATTTATTCATCATATCTCCGAACACAGGACTAAAACAATACAATTCTTTATGTACCGTCACCACAGCGGCCGTTGCTCTTTATACAGCAAAGTTATTGTTTTGTCATAAATATTATTCATGAAGCACTAAAGGACACTTTATTTTCACTGGGTCAAATATATTAACATGTCCCCTCCGCCATCATGACGCGCCGACTGCCATTCCCCTATGTGCATTATAAACACCTTCATGAAACATTAAAGAGAAGTGGCTGATCCTTACTGTGGTGCCTCTGTAGACCCAACAAGAAGCGGAAATGATCCCTGTTGACCTTCAGTCCAGAGAGGATGTCCTCCATCATCCACAGCTCCCTCTGAGCCTGAGACTGCTCCTGATAACGAGCAAGAAACAAGGTAATATCTGAGGACACTGTATATTATTTCTTTTTCGGAATAATATCCATGTTTTTGCATGTTTTTTATATATGTTTATGATAATGTAGGAAATACCTGTGGCATTCCAAAGTTACAGATGTGCTGGAGCTGTGAGCGGATAACAGACAGTTCACTCTCCATTCTCTCATATTGACTCCACACCCTCTCCATTTCCTGCATAGAAAAATATAAAGGCAGATTAAGAGGTAAACAATACTTTATTTTTGCTCTTCATTTCTTTGATTATGTTATAAATAATTACACATCTCATGTATTGAGAATGTAGAGCTGTAGTTTTCCCTACCAACGATATGTCACACATTCTGGCGCGGATTGTGACCAGTTCTTCCTGGAGCAAAGACTTTTGGGTAAAGGCCTCTTCCAGGGCCCGGGGCCCCTGACTCTGCCACTCGTCCAGCTGCAGTCTGGACACCTCCAACGCACACTGCACACTATCCTGTTAAAACAAACTTGTATTGAGACAACAGTGTGTGTTAACAGGCTGCGTGCAACAGTAAAAATTCAGTTACTGACCTTATCCATTTGTAGCTGGGACAGTTCCACAGACAGTGACTGCAGCAGCTTGTCACAGCCACATAACCTTGTCAACACAGCCTGGAGAGGAAAACACAAATCTAACTGTTGTCTGTCTTCACAGAGAAATATAGAAGATGACAAGTAAGTGGTGAGTGTCTGAATAAGTGGTGAATGCTCACATCTGCATCACTTTCAAGAGGCCTGGATGGTGGGTCAGGCTTTGGGGCCTGAAAAGCATCAAAGTTGACATTTTGTTTAAACAGAGGGCAAAAGTGTTGATGGGTTTGTGTGTATGTTAATGCTGAAACGCCTGAATGTCGGTGCGTGAATATTTAGACTTGAGGTCTCTGAGTAACACAAACAGAGACGCTAAAGTCATGTGATTCGTGTTTCTGTCTGGAGGAAAAGTCTCTCCAATATGTCTCCAATATGTAATTGTCAATATGAAAATGCATGTGTAAATTAGCAAACAGCAGCTTCATGCAATAGTCATTGCATGTTGCATAATTATCACAATACTGATCCCAATACAGACAAAAACATATATATATATATATTCAGACATAAGAGTACAAATAAATAATACAACAATCTAACAATAACAGCAATAATTAGCTCACTATATTACCTATTAGTCACAAATAAGAGCTGACACAACAAAAATTAGTGTCAATACAAGACGATGACATACAGGACTTGTTAAAAAACACAATAACAGTGCTGACAGTTCTGATCCACAAGACACCGTAAGAGCATGGCAGTGCAGCGGAGCGAGCTGTACCGTAGCTGGCGGTAGCACACAAACAGATAAATGGCTGCGGTGATGGTGGTGGTGGTGGTGGTGGTGTGGGGGGTGCGGTGCATGTGCAGCTCTCGACGAGGGGGGCAAAGGGGGCAGTAAGTCTGCATGTGCCCCTGTGGAGAAGCTCTGAAGGAAAACATCCAACAGGAGAAACGCTGTGAAAATGTGGCACTAAGAAGACAAAGAGTCCAATCCAAATGTTGTCAGTCATTTCTTTTGATTGTTTTAAATGACTGTGGTTAAGTTGCCGCTGTCATCAGTGTGATGTTCTCTGCACACATGTATGTGTTTATTATAATATGCACGACAACAGCAGATGAGTATAGTCACCTTTCCCAGAGGTCTTCTTCCACCTGGGGGATGGTGAACGGAGCCATATGTGGGAGTGGGCTGAAAACAAAAGCATACATTTTGATATGCAACTAAATGGATGATTATATCATCAGGGGAATTTTTCTTTTCTCGAAACGACAAAAGATCCTCTGGGGGTCACGTGAAAAGTTACACAACTGACGAGTAAACAGATACACATATGTTTTGTGCTTCTGAGTAAAAAGCAAATTATGCAGTATTAACTAATTTAGCATTATTTTTCAAACAAGTAAACATAGTAAACATACTTTTCTGACTTGGGTTTTTTATAATTATGTCGCGATATCCAGACAAACCAAACACGTCCTGACCTTGTTCAGGTTTTGCCATCTTTCTGAGACCGGAGTGTTCGGAGTGGATTTGAACTCCAGCTTAGGCGAGGATGGTGCATAGTACAGTATCTGTGGTGACATGACCAGGTCATCGTGAGGTCGGATGTCAACCCTTCCTACAGGCGTATGAGGTCGTGACCCCAGCTGACCTCTGGGGGTCAAAGAACCTGTTCCCATGATTTCTGCGTGTGTGGGTGGTGTGTTGTGACCAGGAAGAGAATCCTGCTCGTGATGTGGCCCATAAGCTCTTCTCCTGCTGAATTCAGCGGGGCTGGGTGATCTGTTTGAAGGGCTGCGGAGAAGAAGCCGACGGAACAAAACAAAAATGTTTTTACCATTTTAATGAACTCACTGAGATTTTTGTTTTGTGCCATTTACACAGAGAGACGACCCGACAACCTGCTGTTTCTCTGACGCACTCTCCGCCTCCCCCGCTGCTCCGCGTGCGACGTCCCCATCCTCCCTCCAGTGAGCTGACCCGGTTCACTCAGTGTCCTGCTGACGTGCCTGTGTTTTAGGGAGGGACCCTCTCCATCAGATGGGGCTTTGGAGAAGTCCACCGATTCACTGCTGCCACCTATCTGTGTGAAATCCTGGTAACTTGCACAACGCCTGATCAAAGACGCAGAAAGACAAAACCAGTGACACGCGTTCACCACACAACACAACTCGTGTCAGCATTGTGATAACGTTGTACCTGTTCATGCCACTGTCGGGCTCCATTGCAGCAGACAGGCTAAGGGCTCGCACCCAACCCAACATGTCCTCCTGGGTATCAGCGCTGAAGTAATAGGAGCGCATTCCCTGGTGCACCACCTGGTTTCACACAGAGCATTCGTAACAACTCTAGTTAATACTGGATTTCACTTCACTGTCCTTTTTATAAATTGTATAAATTAAATGAAGATACCTTGAAAGTGAACTTTCGGTTCTTGCATTCTCGCGGTGTGCAGAAGAGGATTTTGTAGCTGGGGAGCGGGATGCTGCCGAGCACAGACTCTTCTCTGCTGTCTGACAGGCGGCAGGAGACGGTGAGCAGGAGCGGAGGTGCAGTGTCGTACACGCAGAGCACATGAACGAGTGTATTTGTGTTACCTTACCTTTATAGTAATACACACAGTAGTTGGAGAGGACGAACCATCTTCTCTTCCAAAGCTTCAAACCAGAGCTGTCCTGTAGAGAGACGACGCTTTGGTTGATATAGAAAAAAAGATATAAAATGTTAATTTAAGATGTTGTGGGAAATTACTTTTTTGTTGAGCCATCCTCTAATGACCACAGGACAGTTGGGGTCTCTCTTAGCAGCCTGGCATCTTTTCCCAAATGTCTGCACCTTCCCGTCGTTTTCCTATCACACCGGGGTGTGGGGGGGGGGAGTTGATGGGTTAGCATGCATCAGTAAGACTTGTGCACATTGTGACATGTGGCCACGCACAGTGGAAAACAAACCGTTCTGACAGGGAAGTAGGAAATGGTGGCCACGCTGGACGCTTGGCTCACTCTGTCCTGGTCCTCCATTCTGCAGGGGAAAGAAGAGGATGTCAAAAAAACATTTAGATGACTGCTGAAGCAAAGGCGATTCCCCTTTGAACTCTGACCAGATATTTAGCTGCTCCCTTTATAATTGAAGGCAGTAAATAATAATCGTGGTACGGGCACAGGCGCGTGCACAGGAAATGATTCATGATTCAAATATTCATCAAGCGAGTTAAATATTTATATCTTTGCAATGATAGTTTAGCCTCGCTACTGAAGAACAGTTTGAATGAACTAGGTAAAGCTAGGGCGTGAGGCCTTACCAATACACACTGAGCCAGATCGTGTCGCCGTGGAAACAGTCAGTCTCTCCCAGGAGAAGCACCCAGAAACCTCCGAGCAGACATATGCCACATTCCCGATAGCTGAGATTTTTTTTTTCCCCTAGTCAACTGTTCATTCTCTCGGAGACTCAGGGTTACGCTCTCTCCCACTCTCCAGTAAAAGTCTCCCACTATTCTATTCTGAGCCATAACAGGCCTTTGCGCGTCCCCACCACAGAACTGACAGGTGACAGCTGCGTCGCCGTGGTAGCAGGGAGGGGCCCGGGACAGTGTGAAAACCATTCCGGTCGCAGCGACCGGCTGGTATGACAGACAAGATCTGGAATGTGTCCCAGGCTGCAGGGCTGCAGCGAGGACTGCCGAGGATAGACACCAGAATAAGAGAGCGCGGTGCCTTGGAAGTAAAGTGTCAAAGACAAATGTGACGGGGGGTGGGGGGTGGGCGGGGGAGCAGTGTGTTTCTGTAGAGTCACGCTGTCCCATCAGGATTCATCAGCATATCTGGGCCTGTACCTCAGGTCACAAGGTCACAAGGTCACACGTTGACCCCAGCTCTACTTCTTATATTTTAAATTTCTGTTACCTGTGCATAATCATATTGAGATTGACAAAATTTGTACTTTGTCATAAAAGTACAACTATTTTTTTTTCTTTCAAATGGTGTATTTTTGTTAGTGATTTCCAGCAAAGTGATTATCAGCTTCTTTACGTTCCACCTGCTGTGGCATCCTTATCACAGCATCATTGGATAGCTTATCTAAAGTGTACCGTTATTGTTGCCCGTCACGAAACAGCAGTGGAGATGAACTCGGGGATAAAAACAATTCATGAGAAACAACTCACACTGGGAATCCGCAAGCACTCGTGGGCGACCCAGACACGGTTCAGTATGCACGATCTTTGTAAGTATCAACCACAATCCCCCTTCACTGAGGCACGGGGTAAACAGGAGAAAACAATCAGGGCTTTGTACGAGATGAGAGCAGAGACGAACAACCGTGGAGCCGCTGGGGTTACGTGGGTGTCGCGAAATATTTGTAAAATCTCCTTCTTAAACAGCGGGGGTCACTTGCTCTGGGAGGAGAAGACTTGCAATGCAGAAGAGGGATGGAGGGGAGGACAATTAGTGGGTCTGTGTGCCACACAGAGTGCGCTTTGTCGCTCCCGAGGTCTCTGGACCATCATGTGAAGTGAGAAACGGAGCATCTTGAACGGATCACTCGGGCGGGGTGGGGTGGGGGGGTATATATCCTCCCTCACCATCAACAAAAACATTTGCGCGTCTCCTACATCCTCATGCCTTTTAATGTCAGAGGACAATAGGTTTGACATCACTCAGTAAAGTTGTGATGTGAGACACTGTCTCGTTTGGCAGCCTGGGCTGATTTGTTAATGAAGACACAGATCAGCTGGATGCAGGATGTTGGACGTTAGTAAGAGTTCCCTGTTACATTTCAGCAATAAATACTATTAGCAATATTATGCCTTTTCTGCAGTGGATGGAATATAACGTGTAAAATGATGCAGGATGAATATAGTAATTAGAGTAAAGATTGACATTCAGCGTTAGCATTTTAAATAGCAACATAACTCATGATGAAGATGCCATATTGCTTTACCTGACTAGTGGCGCCCGCCTGCTGGTTGCTTCAAGCTCCATCACTTGGCCTGCTTCCTCACAGCATCACCTCAGGCTCGGCTGCCCTCTTCCTGTTGCTCCTGTTGCCCGAGCGCTCACTTCACAACACTTCACTGCGCTTCTCTCCTCCGCCGTGTGAACCTGCCTCTCTGTTTCTCACCGCTTCACCCGCTCTGGACTTGTGACAAGCAGCGTTTGTCGGGTGATCTACCTACACTGTCTGTGAGCGCTCAGCCTGCCTCGCTGTCCTCTAACAGTGCACCCTCTGTCAGCCCCCGCTCTCCCCTCCTCGCTGTCCCTCCCTCTCGCCCTGCTCCTGACTGTCTCTCTGTCTTTTGCTGAGTTTGGGTTTGGGACTTAGGAATCTGAAAGAAAAAAAAAAAACAGCTGGTGTCTCATCCTCTTGCTTTCCCTTCCGCGTTATTTGAATTTCACTTCAAGCTCGATTAAATAGATTAAATATTTGGATGCCATCCCATCTATACCACCCTGCATAAAGGCCCACCCAATCAGAGTATGAACAGCTGAGTGCAAACACAGGATGGGGTTGTTTAACTTCCAAATAGATGTTCGGTTCAGGAGTAAGAACAGAACAAAGTCTAGAGACCAGATCCGTGGTGCATTATTTAAATGTCAGAGATAATCCAATTGTCTTTTGATTATCCAGTCTAGACAGCCGGGCGAAAACAGATGATAGGCTCATATTCAGTTTGGCTGCGGCACTGAGTTTATTCTCCAGGTAGAAACCGGGTGGTGCACTCATCCTGCTGACCTGCAGGTAGAAAGACACAGGTGTGCATTTAAGGTGTCTGGGGGGGGTGCGAGTCTGCGAGACAAGCAGTGAAAGGAACAGTGAGAGTGATGTTCAGCGGTGAGGCTGCTTCAGGAGAGCTGGTGCTATTGTGGGACAAGAGGGAGATATCAGAGGCATGTTAAGTGCCTGCAGGTCACAGCAGACAGGAGAAAGGTCAAGTCCAGTTTAGTTTGAACAGGAACTATAACTCTCATGATGCATATTAAATCCACACATGAAATGATTTTTGTTGCTCCTCCTTTATCTTTCAACACAACTGCAGGTATACGACGCCAAACCCTAAAGCCATTGCTCAGCACTTGAATAGTCCTCATGCCATCTTATAATTAGTATCTCACATGTCCGGGCCACTTGCTTTCAGCCAGGAGGGTCCTGACCTCAGATGCCCAGGATGTCCAGTTCTCACGGGGGACACATCAGTCTGCCTCCAGATATTTACGACCCCTCCCATTTAGCATGCTTCACACTCAGCCCTGTTGACTGACAGCTGCGTGGCTACTTATTATCTCCCGTTACGTGCCGAGCAACCTGGGGGGAGCTCTCAATTAGGAAGCACGACTCACGGGAAATGTGGTTCCTGACAGAAGACACTGCTGCCGGAGCTCACCAGAACATAAACCTTCATACTGACCTAAAACATGTGGGGCACTATAATGTTAAGTATTATGATGGCATGAATTAAGGTACTGAAACGAATGCATTTTCAAATAATCTAATAAAATCACAAAGATTACAGCCCACTGTTATGCAGTCATGTAATTCTAAAGACAGTGCCCCTTATTTTTAGTGAATTACATGTGGCTTTCAAACTGCCAGCTGACTTCTCATTGTTTCTCTTTAAGTTATATGTTTATAATCACTCTCAGGCGATAATTTCATCTAAATATGACTTTTCAACAGCTGAATTCTATGCTGAGCTTTATTTCACTTTCATTGGTTTATTGTACAATTATTTTATAACTTTATTTCTTATATCATTTTATAACTTTAACTTTATTATCATGTCATGATGTCTCATACGTTTTAATTGTGTGTGTATTATGAGCTATTAAGATATACACAGCAGTTATTTTGATTATTAATTTCCATCTATCATTTATTGTATTGTGATGTATATTAAATGGTTTGGCCACTGCGCTGTACAGACAGCAAAAAACCAGCAGGTGGCAGTGTTTAATAATTCATTTCCTCATGTTAATTCTGTTTATTTTAGTAGCAGTGGCACTGGATGCACAAATCCTCCACTTTTGAACTTAACAATTTTGAACTCAACAACCAGTCTTTAAATGTGCATAAAAGTACTTTGAAACAGAAAAAGTTAAGTTTTTGAAGTAGAAAAATCCTATACACAATAGTGCATTAACTTTATCATGTGCAGTTTAAAGTGCAGAGTTAAACATCAAGTAAATATATTTAAATTTGTGTATATGTGTACTGTGTTTAATACAGTTGGAGAAAGAGAGAGCGAGAAAGAAGAGTGAGAAAAGTGTAACTAATACAAACTAATGCTCCCACGTTGTCCAGTAGCCACATGACAGTAAATCTTCTTGGACCAGTAGTGTGAGGATAAATGAGTGCTGCATAATATTGATGGAGTAGTGTTGGAACAGATGGGAATATTATGAGAGGCGCTCACTGAGTAGAGGTAATTTAGACCCAGCTGCTAAAAGCTGGTCATCATGCTGAAGCACAAGTGTACTTATGCAGCTCATAAATCAGGTCAGGAGAGGCCTCTGTCAGGGGGGCCAAAGAGAAAAGATGACATTTTGCCCATTTTCCTACTTTGAGTTTAGAGTAAATTTTGGTTCAATATTTTTTTCTTTTCTTTTATAAAAACACTTATTTGAATGCTCTTTTTTTTTTGTTTTTTTGTTTTCAGTCTGTATTTGTGCCAAACAGTGAAATGTGGAACACTCTCCCCAGCGGCCAATATGTAATGCTATATGTGTCACTTACTCTATATAGCTTACACCACTTTGCTCATGACAGGCTTAGGGTTACCACTCACGCACATGCCAAGCATAAGATCACACTTGCAGTGACAAACATGTAGGGCACTGACGAGCTGGGTGAGATTATTCTTGGATCATGGTCTCCGGTTTTGTTTGCTATGGTCCCCGCCTGATATTTGTACCTGCCAGAGAAGTTTTATCTGCTGAGCTTACTGACAGTAAATCCTCACTTATACTCATCACAGGAAGCACATCATCAATCATGCTCAGAAATGTCTGATCACAGGTGTACTACAGCTGTTACATATAGGTGTGTGTGTATATATATATATATGCCACTTATATAACATACTACTATACTTTGTTTGTTGTTTGACAAAGGTTTGTGTACACAAAGTGTATAAATTGTTGATGTATGCATTCCTTTTTGTAAATGTTTATGATCTGCAGCAATATTTATCTACAGTTCTATTTTGTAGAACATTTTGTTTTGGGCTCTGTGTTGTTACTTCATGGTCAGGCTAAAGCAAATACTACTACTACTACTACTACTACTACTACTAATAATAATAATAATAATAATAATAATAATAATAATAATAATAATAATAATAATAATAAAAACTATCCCAAAAAAAGTAAAGAAAAGTAGAATCATCAGTTTTCCTAAACACTGGTTCCGCTGTTGTGTTTCTCACGGACAGGTATTGTGACGCACGTGACGACAGGATCGCAACAAACATGTCGCGAGGAGACGAGGACAAAAAGGCAGAAAAAACATGAAAAAAGCAAACAAACAAACAAACAACAACGACTGTACAATGCGTCCGGTGTGTTAGGGATTTATCACAGGAGCATGACTGAGTGATGTGCAGCGTTTGCGGCGGACACAGCAGGTCAGGTCTGTATTACTGCTGAGAGCTGAGCACTGACACTGATGGTAAATAAAGGTAAACATTAGTCAACACGTCAATGGACGCTCAGAACGTACAGTGTGCTACGACCGCCAGTTATGTTATTAACTTTAGCACAAGAAATAAACTAAACGTTTGTTAGTGTCAAGTATCAATAAATGTATATATTTACTTTTATGTTGTCTTTATTGTTGTTGTTAGAGTTGTATTTTTTTCTATATGTCCTTTTACTTACTTTTTGTGGTTGTTGTTTCAATTGGTTCTGAAATAAAGGACAAGTTGTTTGTCACTTTCAGGCATGTCTTTTTCACATTTTCACTTTTTTTTCACCCTTTCAAATAATTGTCTAATCGAATTGAACAAAACTATCAATAGATTAATCGATTACACAAACAATGGATAGCTGCAGCTTTACTGCGGATGATCAGCTTCCCAAGACAAATGATAAAGACAAACCAGTGTGTCCAGTTTGTTGAGAAAAAAGCATGACTGGTCTGGTGACCGTTTGTGTTTCACTTTTGTTTTCAGAACTGCGGATTGGGATGTTAGAGCTTTTTCCAGCTCTGCTGAGCATCAGCACTATGAGGGTCTAAATATAAAGTTGCCAGCAGAAGGAGAGGAGCCGCTAAGTCATTCTCTGTAAGTTCATCACTATCCGTGACCCCTTTTCACAGCGTCACATTCATTCTTCCAAAAAAAAAAACCCCAACACTGATTGTAGCCTTTTTATTTATTTATTTTACCAACTTAAAAGACCTTTAATGACTGTTTCATTTAAGGATTCTACATCTTTAAATCATGTCCCTGTACCTTTTCCCATAGTTGTCTGAGTCTGATGTGATGTTCATTTCACAGAACTGCATGAGGGCTATGGATAATGTGTGTGACGCTGATCATCGGGGCTGTTCCTGGAGCTTGTTAAATGCGGTCCTGTGAAGCAATGCGCCTCCAGCAGTGAGAATATTTTATGTTTGTCTGTGTGTCCCACATATAGTTCCTGTTAAGCTCAGGCGTTAGGTGTGACGGCGGCAGGAGCTGGGGCCCACCTGTCAGCGTAGAAAAGTGATCTTTAGGCTAAAGCCTCTCACATATCAAAGTGAACCCCTTCTTACCCAGAGGAGAGGGATTCTCACTCCTTCCTCTTTACCCATCTCAACCCAGAGAGGATTGAGATGGGTAACTCTGTGCAACCGTATCCCCGCATTGACAGAAATCAAGACTGAGAAGCAGTAAATAGGGTCAAGTGCCAATTTTGTTTTCAGCCAAAAAGAAAAAAGTCAGGCGATTAATTAGATATGATGCTGATGCATGAAGATGCTTTGCAATATGATAGTGTTGTTGTACATATTTGAGTGGTAAAATTTACAAGGGAATTTTTTTCCGTTCAATAAATACTTTATTTCATATTTCACAAATTACACACAACAGTCGTAATTATCCAATAGGATGCAGTGAAACCAGGCATATACTATACAATACACATGCACATATCAGACATGAAATAGAAAATACATATATTAATATAATATATTGAGGCATAAGATGTTTTTTTTTCTTTCAACAAACACGACAAAAACGTATCTTGGACATAAAATAACAGTTAAATCCTGACCGCTGCATTGTTAGCAGAGGTGTGTTCAGCTTTAGCAACAGCAGCTCAGTCTGGTTTTTTCAGCAACGTGCACGAGGACTGAATTCCCATCCAGAAACCAGGAAGAATCTTCTTCTCGATCGTCGTCTTGACCTTATGCAGAAGTTTGACCTCCTTCTCTGCTCCCTCACCAGTTACAGCATAAAAGTTTATAATCCCTGCGGGCTGGTCAACGTAAACTCCGACTGTAGAGGAATACGGGACATTCTTTATGTCTTTGTTTATGCCATCGAACCAGATCTGATAACACGATCCTAACCAACACAGGCCCCAGGACTCCTCGTTTTCTCCCAGGCCGCTCGGCCCAGAATTTGCCCTCCTACCAGCCCCTTCAAAGGTGGCTCCAATTACCACCCACCCGGAGTACTCCACCTCCCAGTAAGCCCTCACGTTCCACAAAACCTCTTTGCACAACACCTTGAGGAGATAAAAATAAAAACGAAAAAAATATAAATATGTTTCTTTACCAGATAGTCTGTAATGGTATTGGTGTTATTTCCTGAATTACCTGTGGAGAGTACTCGTATCTCTCCGGTCGATCCAGCACAGGACAAACCTCCTGGGTTCTCCGACACACCTTCGTCCCGCTGTCAGAAATCCACAACATCTTGTTGGCCGTTTTATCATCCAGAGTTAAATTTATCCAGTCTGCAGGAGAGAGTTGCGCATTAATGTATTTTATAAGTACGGTAAAATTATTAAGTATTAGAGAGACAAAATCTGCACATACATTTCACGAGCTCGGATCTGCTCGTCGGCTCTGGGATACCGGGCACATAAACTGAAACTTTATCTGTAAGGAAAGAAAACACAATTTCATAGAGAAAACAAACAACGCTCATAAACGAACAGATGTGTTAAATCCATTACCAGCGTTTGTCTTCTCCTTTTTGTTGGATTTCATTTTTTTCCCTAAAATGTAAAAGCAAAAGGTTAAATTTCAAGGTGATGATGAGAAATTTCAGCATTTGTTTGTAAATTGGAGGAGAACCAGCAATTAAAAAAAACTGCATAAAGAGTTTGAGAAATGTTAAAATACAGAACTATTTAAAGTCAGGGTCCTTTTCTGAAATCATCACCTTCGCTGTGTAAGTACGATTTAAGATTCTCTCGAAAATGCCACGACCTGGTTTGTTGTTCTCAGTGAGGATTTTTGTCGAATTGGGTCCAGTTGGCATCTCGCTGTACTTTGCTGTTAATCCTCGTCCAGGCACTTCAGAATTCTTTCATTTATCCAGTGCTGGGGTGCAAAGTCTCCGTCTGTCACTTGACTTTTATACCCACAGAGAAGATGAGAGGCGTGGGGGGGGGTGAGTGCCTGAAGGAGGTGTTGGGGACAGTGGTATGGGCTCTCAGCAGGGGTTAAAGGGGTGTATGCGCTTGACCTTGACATATGGATATATATATATATATATATATGGAGTCAGGCTAATTAAGCGATCTGACACCGCGTTACTTCAGGAGTCTTTAAAAAACACGGTAAGAAAATGGTTGCAAACATGGTGGACCGGTCATGTCGGTGTTGGCAACAGGAGTAGGATGGGCAGAATCCAGTCAAAGTTAGGATGCGTGACAGATAATGATCCACTGCTCATATGATGCATCTATTTATAATTCTTATAAAAAAGTGACTTTTGCATCAAAGGCATCTGCATTTATTAAAAAAGCCAAAATATATTTTAATGAACAAGATTTCTTAATAAAATGTTTTCCCCAAAGCTGATAAAAAAAAAAACCTCAGGAGAATATGTCTGCTCATAGCAATGTATTGGTTTACATTGTGAACTAAATATGCAACTCCTGGAAGTGGACGTGTTAGACTGTGTATGATTGGTTTTCTTAATAAGCACTGAAATAGGAATAACATAGAAATTCAATAACAAACAAAGACAAAATGTTTCTTGCTCAGTATTTTATTATTTATTAAAACGTCTTCATATGTCACACTGTACACACAGTCATATCGAACTAGGCAAACCTATACTTTTATTTTGCAAAAAACAACATGATAAAAATATAGATATATATATAGATGTAGAAATATATTAGTACATATTTTATGCTGCAGTTCAAAAAAGTCCAAAACAGAGGAGGGTCAGGGGTAAATCCCAACATTAGTTATTGTTCCCTTCACTAAAATGCTCATATTTATGCTTACATTTAAAGCTATATCGGCAGCTAGTAGTTAATCGATTGCCAGATTTCAGCTCATGATCATTCTGATCTGTTTTTCAGTTTTTACTCCTGCTGCTGTATGATTGAGCACTCAGACTGTGTCGCCATCCAGAAACCCGGGATCATTTTCTCCTGGAAGGAGCCTCTAACTTGGTGCAAAACTCTAACCTCCTTTTGACCTTCGCCCTCCTCCCCCTCCTTCACCTCCTCCACAGCATAGAAATTAAGAATACCAGCTGGCTGGTCAAGGTATACACCTATTACAGAGCACTTAGGAATCTCCTTGATGTCTATTTTGTTGCAGTTGTACCAGGCATGATAGCAGGAACCGCACCAGCCAAGACCCCAGGACTCCTCGTTCTCTCCAAGGCCACAGAATCCGTCCCGGTTCCTCCTTCCAGCTCCTTCGTATGCAACCCCGACCACAACCCACCCTGAAAACGCCACCTCCCAGTATCCACGAAAGCCCAGGATGCCTTCCTGGCAAAGAACCTTGAGTAAGGTGAATAAGAATAATTTAGACTCAACCTAATATAACCTCACATTTGTAATAGAAAACTTAGGGCAGCCTTGTTTTTTCCAGTTTCCATTGCCAATGATGACTCAGAATTTATATATACACACAGAACAGCCTTTAGTCCCATCAGACTTTTCCAGCTGTATCATGACGATTATGTTTAGAGCGCTAATGTGTCTATGTCCATACGTTATTAACATTTTTCCTAAAGATTTTATATACTCTACTTTTAGACCAATATAATGTAACTGTGACTTCTTAGCGTACCTGTGGGGAATACTCATATCTCTCTGGTCGATCCAGGACAGGACAAGTGATATCATCAGTCATACGGGCCACTTTAGTGCCGCCCTCTGAGATCCACAGTGTCTTATTTGCTGTCTTCGCATCCAGGGAAAGGTTGATCCAGTCTGAGAAAAACAAAATCAAATAAATAAAAACAGGAAGAAATGATAATTTGATGAAAATTCATATTCAGATCAAATTGCGAAAGTGTAAAAATGGGTAAAGCTCACATTTGATCAACTCAGCTCTGTTTTTAGGTTCAGGGATATTTGGCTCATAGGCTGGAGTCCGCTCTGAAAACACAGGGACAGAGCAACATGTGAGCAATATCGCATAGGACTGTCATAAAACATGTCTAAAAACCAAATGCCGTGATTGAGCATGTGGTGAGATAACTGTCTAACCTGTGGGTGAGTCTGCAGCTTGGACTTTTTTTGCTTCAAGGAAAAAAAAAAACAGAAAAATGAAAAGAAAGATCAAAACAGTCATTAATAATAAATGACATCAGTTGTGTCCTAAAAGGTGATTAGATGAGTTGATGTAAAACTGTATATTCTTAGAAAACTATGTGCCTCTGTCAGATCAACATATCAGCAGCTGCATGCTATCTGGACCCAGTGGTTGATTCATGCCAAGTGGTTGGAATTACCAAGACACTTCACATACTGGGGGGTTGCCTCAGGTCACAGCGGAGCACAGCAGGAAACGCAGGAACACAGCGCGACTGTTTTTTTCCAAGTTAAAAAGATTATCAATGCAATAGAGTTTACAAGAATTCCTGCGTGAAATGAGTCTCCTGTGTATTAAGATTTCGGATAAGGTTTGTTAACATGAAGCACTCAGTGTCATAACTTTCCTAGAAGAACTAAGTCATTGTTGCATAATGGTCTTAGCTCTGGTGCCTATCTGTCGTAACTCATCCTTTGGTATCATGTGTGGGAATTTGGTCACCACATTTTGTTAAGTAGAAGATCAAGAAGAAGAGTAATTTAATCGCCACGGTATTTTGATGTCATGGCCAAAGAACATAAATAACACTTTTCTCATAGATCAACAAGCAGCGTCACCAGCACATTAATTAAATTGAACGGTTGAGCAGACAAAGAAGCAAAGATGAGTTTTAAGAAAATGTACAATAGAAAAATACAAATTAAAGTTAATCTACAATCATGCATGTTTTGTGCTTTGCTGTACATGCTGAGACAAAGCGCTCACGGTCTACCTGTTGTCATCCTTTTCAAACCCGTTATTTTTACACCATGCAGAATGCATGTCATGTTAAAATGAGCTGGTAGTTATCTTTGTTGACTGGAGGTCAGATGAGGATCGATGCAAGAATGTTAAGCCACCTGCCTGGACATAGCACCAGCTGATGAAAATACAACTGCTTCATGTAAACAAAATGCTCGACTAAACGTATGAATAAATGACACCGAAACTGTTCAGCGAATTACTATTAATTATTGTGTAAAATACATGTAAATGTAAAATAAAATGCTCCCCTGTGCAAACATGGATTGTGTTTCTTTGTGAACTGCACCATGGATTATTAAATGTTACATTTGACATAAATAACAGATGATCGAACCCCTGACAGCTGATTAAAACTAACGAGAGTCAAAGAATAAACTCAGCGGTTAACAACATAAACTGTGATTCTAAATTGTGTGAAATGAAGTTCACCTTTCTCCAGCTGCCGGGTGTCAGAAATAAGTCTTGATGTGGTAGGCATCTTGATTCCAGCTTGAGGTTGGACTCAACTGTTAAAGCTGCTGTGCAAAGCAGCCTGATGTCACTCGTCTCCCTAAGTATGAAGAGTCTCCACGAGGTAGG
Source organism: Trinectes maculatus (assembly GCA_016785345.1). Classification (NCBI taxonomy): domain Eukaryota; kingdom Metazoa; phylum Chordata; class Actinopteri; order Pleuronectiformes; family Achiridae; genus Trinectes; species Trinectes maculatus. The sequence goes on along the minus strand of JAFBJQ010002481.1, from coordinate 3,410 downwards.
CTCCAGTGTCTGACAGTTTAATGCCCCTCTTATATACCTTGAATGCAGCTTAGAGGGATGAATCACAGGCGGTGGCGTGGACATGAACGTGACATTGAAGTTGCCAAAAGGATAAGGGTGGAGGCATTCGTCTTGTAAATTGAGATGCGAGTGTAGTTTTTTCCTAAGAAAGGTATCATGGATGCTTTGATGTCTAAAGGCCATCCCCTATTAATGAATAAACTCCACCCTCTGCCCTGTTACAGCACGTTGCCGGGGGACAAGATTTATTTGTATAGATCACACATTATAATTAAACCTATGTAGCCAGTATTTTTGATTATTACAGTCAAACTAGGAAATTAGTTCAATCAGTGTATAAGGATACATTATTGCATTTTCAAATAAAACCGAAACAACGCTGTTGAAGCACTGTTCACCCACATTAATATACTAATTAAACATTTGGAATTCATTTGAAAATGATTGTGTTGCCGTCGTGATTGGACCGCGTCAGTGTGACGTTTGCCTCCCTGATTCGCTGGGCTCGTATCACGTGATATCGGTCATTCATGGCAATCCACTTCCTTGTTTATGCCGGGCCGCGCATGCCCCGTATGCATGAACGGTCACGTCTCAGGCTTTTTCCTGTTTCTGTGTAGAGGAGGAAGGTTTTGCTTTGAATGTGTTTAGATAAAAATCGTTTTAATTCTGGTACAGTGATGTGAACCAGTCAGACAGATGTTTATCCAGTTTAACAACTGTTCTACGCTGACTTTTTTTTTGAGAGGTTCATAGGCCAAGGGCGACCTCTGCTGGTGAGAATGTATTTTGAAATTGTAGACATTAGTAAATTCTCTCTCTCTCTTTCTCTCTCTCTCTCTCTCTCTATGATTTGTTTTAATGTGTTATCACACTCAGAAATAGTACAAATAATCAACTGTAGTCATATAAAAAAGAAAGCGTGGAATCAATTTCTACAGCAAAAAGTATTGTAAACTTTTGAGTCATCGTGGCAGATCTAACAGCAGAACATCTTTGTGTAATTTTTAGTATGATAGAAATCCAATGCACTTCAGAAAGTTCTTCCAAAATGTTTGGCACTTGTAGGTTGCTTTGCTTTCAGGGTTGTGTCCAGTTCATCCCAAACCAGCTTGATGGGGTGGAGACTGTGCTGGCTGTGTCATGTTTTCAAGATTATTATCCAGATGTTTTTTTTTTCCTGAGGTAGTTCTGGTATGGCTTCCTGTGGTTGAAGGTAAAGAATGTAAATGATGAAAATGTCCACTTGGAAAACAACTGTACTATACTGTAACATTTTTTCTGATAGGAAAACCAGATTTATTTAAAAATGTTTTATGTTTTAAATGGTGTGTGTTTATCTGTTATACGGTGGTGAATGCCAAATCCTGGCTGTGTGCAAGAGGGCACCTGTTTTTCCGAATGCCCCAGTTCCTGTTTCAGCATCTTCATTGAGATGTGGTATGCACACAAACAACCAAGTGATGTGCTGTGCATTCTTGGTCCACTGCAAAGGCAGTGAGTGAGTGGAGTCATTTTGACAGTAATTCAGTGCAAACCTCTGTGTGATTCCTCTGCAGCCTCACTGTGTGCCATTGTTTTGGAGTGACAATGTACATGTGGGAGGGTGTGTTGCTGGAGGAACACACTTTATTTTTTTTGGACAGATTAGAAGTGAATGTTCTGTTGTGTTAGTGAATCAGAAATGTAACTGTTTGTAGATGATGTTGATGTTACCCACCTGATGGTGGGCTGTGTTCTAATCGTGATGAATAAATTAGTGAATCATGTGAAGTAATTTTGTGTTTGACCTCAACTGTTAATTGTAGTTGTAAGTAATATGTTTAAGGCATGAGTCATTTGTTGAGTGTCAGACCTTCACATGGCTCTTGAATTGAGGCCATTCTCATTTGTCCTGTTTCTGTCATGCATCACGTAAATGTTGTTGACAGAATGTCATAGTGTGTGTATTTTTCAATAATAGTGTTTTTTCCCCCCTCCTTTTCCCCAGGAAAGTAAGAGAGAGCGTTGAAGAGGAGAGGAGTATGATAAAGTATCAACTAGGTTTTCAATCTGCAGATGATGCGAAGAAGGCCCTTTAGTGGTATAGTGCTATTTAATTGTGCATGTGTCTCATTTAGATGAACCTACTTCATGTCATGCAGGACTTTGCAGTGAGAGTCACTTTATTGTCCTTGGATGAAGGTATGATGAGATAGTTGTCTGGAGTGAAGTCTTGCTGTCTTCCTTATATATACACACACACACACACACACACACATATATATAAACACACACTTGTTGTTGTTCTGTAGATAAAGGACAACCATTGTCTTTATTGTACTGCAGGAGCTCCAGAAGTCCAAGAGTGCTGTAGAGTGTTTGTGAATAAACTCCCCTAGTGGTGAAATGCTGGTGTTGCAGTGTGAATTTTTGCTTTTTTTGTGCAAATAAGTCCTTGGACTTAGGGAAATTTGGTAAAAAAAAAAATTAAAAAAATATATAATATATATAAGTATTAAACTCATTTTAGCTGGACCTTTTTGGCCAGAGCACACTAACTCAGTCAGCTGCGGGGAGGGGAGGTTAGCAAAGAGGAGGTTTGCCCCCCAGCCCCCACCCCACCAACATCAACCCTGCCGCGGCGGCCGACCCCCCCATTGACCCCCCCGCCCCCCACGGCTGACCCCACCACACAGGGCAGACTCACTATCACTCACTATAAGTCGGCTGCGAGGGGGTGGATGGTGATGGGGGGGGGGGACGCTCAGATTGGGGGGGCATCTGTGAGAGGGGAAGAATCACTATGAGTCGATCGCGGGGATGTGGATTGTGGTGGGGTCAGTCGTGGGGGGCGGGGGGGGGGTAATGGGGGGGGGGGGGGGGTCGGCCGCGGCGGCAGGGTTGATGGTGGTGGGGTGGGGGGCAAACCTCCCCCTTGCTAACCCCCCCGCAACCGACTGATAGTGAGTTAGTGCAGCAGCGCATTAAGTTCAGTGCTTCAGGAGACTGACGCTGCTACAGGTGTGTAGCGCTGCAGAGAGAGAGAGAGAGAGAGAGAGAGAGAGAGAGTGCGGAGCGATTACTGGTGAGAGAGGGCAGTCTTCAGACAAGGATTTCAAGAAACTTTTCTCTCTCACCAATACAAAGTCTATGTCTCTCTACCTTTCACACTTCCTCGCTCGACCTTTTTCACCTCTCGCTTTACCTTTTTGTTTTTCCAACTCTCTGTCTATGTCTCTCGACCACTCGCTCTCTCCTCCAGCTCTGCAGCTGCGTCAGAGAAGAAGTTATATGATAACACAGTCAGCCTGCCCCCCCACCGCCCCCCCCCGTCTCTCCGTCACACCCATAACGTGGACCCCACGTTATGTCTGGGGGGGGGCAGGCTGGGGGGACTGGGGGGGGGG